>CM044441.1:66905941-66945203 GCA_024363595.1 Xenopus borealis
ATATATATATATATATATATATATATATATATATATATATACATTTGTTTTTGTAAATAGTCAAAAATGATGTCATGGTTGTAGTGGCAGAAATGCCAAAAGATAAACGGGACACAGCATTTAATACTTTCAAAATGCAATTCAGGAAATGCAGATGTTTTATGTGGTGAAACGGGAAATTGCATAAAGGAGAGGACACATTCACCCCCAATTCTCACAACTGTTAAACCATTATTGTTCCAAAAGTGTATCAAGTAAATACCACATACATTACCTCATCTGCAACATTTCGGATTACTTTCACTCCTTCATCAAGCCAGGGATAACGTTACAATATTCATAAGGTAATCCACTTTAAAAAGTTCAAACAGGAAATACATCCACACACAGGAACTGACATCACTTTCAATACTTCTGGTATCTGGTATCCACCACACTTTACACCTTCTCATATCTGATCCCCTATTTCATCCCCTTCTAGGTGTTGGAACCACCTGTAAAACCATAAACTTTAATCTGATTTTCATTATGTCCATGTTCAATATTGTGTCAAGATATGAGTAATTTCATATTATACTTTCTCATGGTAGAAAAATGCTGAGAAATATGCATCTTGATCTGCAATGTGGTCTCACCCACATAGAGGAGACCACATGGGCAGACCAAGATGTATACCACAAATTTTGTGGAGCAAGTATGATACCCCCTAATTTGATAGATCTTCCCAGTTTCTGGATCACAAAACTGCACTTGGAACAAGTATATGAACCCTAACTCCAAGTCCCCAAAAATGTTTTCACTACTCCACACGGTGCAACCCTTTTTTATATGAAATAAGTGGAAAAGACTGAAATTCCTCCACATTTGGATAAGCTGATCTCCACAGTATGGCAGATACAATATTACTGCACACCTAATTGCATCACAAATGGTATACATAACATCTTATTCTTGTCTACATTACCTCTATCCATGATTACTCTCTGGCATGCTATATCAAGAGCCCCCTTTGAGTACCCCCTGACCTGTAGTTTATTCTCCATAATGTTCATTTGATGCTATCTAACCTCAGGGTCTTCACATGTGTGGGATTAAAGCTACTATAGTGTAATAGCTAATGACTTGTGGGTTTGGAGTAAAGCTGTGTGTAAAAACCCTTGCCATGTTATTTACCTACCAGTACATCAAAAAATGTATGGGTGAATGATGAGCAGTCATACTTATGATATGCTAGGATCTCATTTCATATGAGAATCTCCCCTATCTCCTCATGGAACCAGGACAGAGAACAAAACATCATCGATTAATCCCCACCATGCCACACAGTGATTGGTGACTGATTCAAGATGACAAATCAATTCTTCTAGATTTAAGACTTCTTTAAGACTGCTGATTTTTTTCTTCTTTTTTACTTTCTTCGGGGAACCACAATGAGGTCAAATGTGGCCCCCACTTATGTAAATTCCTTCTTTCTTTTGCTTGAAGAATAATTTATTTGTGGTCTTGAATCATTCACCAACAACTGTGTGGCATGTTGGATACCAGTAGTGTTGACAGAGATGTCAGTTCCTGTGTCTTGATGTATTTCTTATTTGAACATTTAAAAGTGGATTACATTGTGCTTATTGTAACCCTTCATACCTGGCTTGATAAAGGAGTGGGGTAACATACATGCCATGTACTTGATACAATATATGATACCACTTATGGCAGTGGTTGTGGTTGGACAAGTGCACCAATTATATGTATAAACTTAGATGAAAAATTAAGAATCCATCTCTCCCCTTTTTTTACTTTTTATTCTTCCCTACCTGCACCCTTCTCCTCTTTGACCCTAACCCCCTCCTTTAACCATCTTATCTTTCCCTCTTTCTGTAAGTAAATTCCATAATTAAACTAACATACATGAAACAATATTGTATGTATGTTTGACATTCTTTAAAGAAAATAAAAAAAATTCTTCTTGCGGGGGCCAAAAGTTAGGTTTCCCCAAGTGAGTATATTTACTTACCTGATACACCGGGCCAGTGCTCCTATCAGTGCCTGGGGTTATTCCAGGGAGCACCATGGAGTGATCATCTTTCAACTTCTTCTTTCTTCTTGTGGCTGCATGTTTGCAGTACAGCAAAAAAAGCTGAACTTAAACAAAAAAGCCAGCTATTTTGTTCTACTTAGCATGCATCTTCCCTGGGAAATAATATGCTATTGAAAGCACAGGCTACATAGTAGATAACTGTAATCTGTGCCATTTGAACCTATTTCAATAGCTACCCCATGGCTACACATCAGCTTTATGTATATGAACTATAGCAGTGTTTTCTGAAGCACAAATAAGGGAAACACAACATTATATTTTAATTACTTGAGCTACGTTATGTCCTATACTGAGATCTGACACTGTTATTAGCATAGCAAGAACATTTGGAAAAACTGAAAATGCTACAGTTGGAATAGAGGAATAAATATATTCTTCAATATTTATTTTTTTAAACTGCCAAGGTAACCAAGATTCACCCAGGGCCTTGCCAATATTTAGGCATCACCCATTGAATTTGCTAAGTTATTTCCCCACCTTATTTTTAGATAGAGAGAAAAACACATCACCTCCACTCAGCTGAGGTTTACACAGTAGTCTAACACTAGATTCACATGGGCATACCATATTTGCTCAAAATAATGCAAATCTCATCTAGACATGTTTGTAAATCCTTTTGATAGGTGATGCCACTGGCATAATAAATGGCATACACCATCATCAGCTGAATTTTTAACCAGCTGTCCCACCTGGTCCACATACTCAAGTGACTTCTGTAGTACACTGGATCTTGTATTGACTCATTTGGTTACCAGTGTATACAACCAACAAGACAATAGGGCCCATCTGATTTTGTCATGCTTGAAATGGAAACTATACCCCTAAACATTGCAGGTCTCTATAAAAATATATTGCATCAAACAGTCCAAATGTAAAATGCTGTTTAATCTAAACAAACGTATTTTTATAAATAATTTACTTTTCTAGCAGTATGTGGCTGGATATTCCCAAATACAAAATTGCAATTTACTAAGGGCTGCTCCCTGAATCTTACAAGTCACTGTGCTCACACATCAACCAATGGTACTCATAAATGTTTTTTACTCTCATATTTCTTCCTTACAGTTACAGTTAGAGCTGCATTATTTCCTGCCATGTGGTCTTTAAAGGAGCACACAGACCATCACAATGTGATGCCATACTGAGATAAACATGTAACCTGTTCACAAGTTATGACAAGATATAATGAATATAATTTTTTATGTTTTCTGTAGATACTAACTAGTTAGATATTCAAGGAGAAAATGGCCAACCACCCAAAACCTATTATTGTATTACTCAAGAGTTAATTTCATTCTGATATTTCATATAGTTCCAAGACTGTACTACTTTGTTTAGTTCTTCAGAATATTTTAAATGTTTATGTTTATATAAAACAGTGCCTTCACTACTTCATACTAAAAAGGTTAGGTTAAAAAAGTTGATTCACATAATTCATGTAAGAAAAATGCCCATTGCTAATAGTTGTGTCAATAGCATAAATAGATTATAAATGCTATTTCTTTCTTGTTTCCTCAATACTTGACATTCTGTATCTTTTGAAATTTGTAATTGACATGCCTTTCCTACAAACCTGACTTGTAGTCTGTCATTCTTCTTGCTTTTGCAACTGATATACTAAACAAATGAGAAAATACATTTTGAAAATTAAAGTGGAGCATGTGTAAATCTGAATGCAGCCACTTTAGGTCTCCTGCAAAGTCTTCAAGCCTAATTACATCTAAGCTTAATTATTGGTGTTATTATGACTTTTGAGTGGCATTGCAGACAACAATTGCTTTGGCACAGTTCCCTTGACCTGGTGCCATTTTCACATCCCCATGATTTCCAATGCCTTTCCAGTGTGGAGCTCCTGCCTAGTTATAACAGATGACTTTCTGGGCCTGTTTCTACAAACAGCAGGCTAGAGCAGCAGTGACTGATTGGTTGAAACATGAGGATTAATGGGTATTTATATTTCATTAAATTTTATGCTCACTGGAGAATAATGTATCACTCGCAGATATTGAAACATATGTCAACCCTATCCACTTACATATAATTCAATTTGACTTAAATGCATTGATCAAATTTTATTAAAGTCCAATAGATCTTCTAAAAAGGCCTACTAACATAATATTGCTGCTTCACATTCATCAGATAAAAGGAGGCAATTGCGTTGTAATTCTATTTATATCATTTTTCGGGAAAAGGGAGATTATTGTGGAGTGAATCTTCATTACAAGGTGACTGAAGCTGTCTGAAGGACTTGTAATGAAAATGATGAACAGAATTCTCAAGTGATGCATTGGAGTTACTGTTAGTAGAGGCCTAGCTTTGTTTTTGACATTCAGCCACTGCAAGGGAAATATCTAATAGGGGATTGCACACCATGAAAATAGAACTTTCTTCTGCAGTTGATCCAGTGTACAATGTATCAAAAAAATTACTAACTAAACTAATATCCATTCAAAAATTGTTTTGAAAGGTTATTAAATGCAAAACATATAGGGGCACATTTACTAAGGGTTGAAGTTAAAATTCGAATTAAATTCGAATTTAAATTTTTTTAAATTTTTAAGTAATTTTGGGCTACTTCAACTATCAAATAGCCCAAAATTAAATTTGAATTGAAAAAATGCAAAAATTCGAATTTCAAAGTAATGTCCCTTTAAGAATCCTTCAAATTTGACTATTCGCCACCTTAAAACTACCGAATTGCCTTTTTTTTGTCTATGAGGGACCTCTTAGAACCTGAGAAGTCCTGAGAAATTGAATTTCTTTTAAAAAATAGTTCAAATCGTTCGATTCGAATTATGAGATCGTTCGAATGAAGTGATTTTAATTTGATTGAAAATGACCCCCCCAAAAAAATTCAATGGATGAATTTCAAATTTTTTACCATTCGAAATTCAAACCTTAGTAAATCTGCCCGTAAGCTAGACAAAGCGGTTTCTATGGATATTTCCATTTAATATAAGGTGTGGATGCTGTAATCCTGTTTGCTCTGTCAAAGTAAAAAACAATATAATTCATAGATTCACATTGAATATAGATGAGGAAAGCCAAGCAGAGTAAGTGATAAAATGTTCCCTTAAATTTACTAAAAAAATAAGTTGAGAATATGATATAAATATATAAATAGGACTTATATCCATCTAGAAATGTGTAAAAACAATTATTGGTTTGAAAATTGATTGCTAGCGATTATAACATCTCATTCTTTCAGAAAATGCACTTTTGAAGAAAATGCACTTATTAATAATGGACATGTAGACTAATATATTCTTTATGCATTCTGGTCTTATAACATGGATAACTACAGGAATGTTGTGCCAACTTGTAGCCAAAATAATGTGATCTCATTAGTGTAAGATAGAAACTTGACTTTAAAAAAGACTGAGGTATAATTATAATAGAAAATGCATAATTGGCATTTGTTAGGAGTAAAGAACATATGCTATCTTTATACATGAAGCAAGCAATTTTAACTGAAATAAAATCAATAATTAATATATCCCCTGAAAACATTTTCATGACAATTTTCTACTGACAAGTCCAACTAGAGTTAGCTTCTCCCTCTGCCCATGCCCTATGCCTGGATTATGTTTAATTGGTCTTAAATCTTAACACTTATGAAAATGCCCCATTTCAGCAACAGGTGCACACTCCAAATGGGCCCTTTCCTTACTACCTGCCCTATGAAAGGCAGCTAGAACAGGGCTCATATGCTTGTATAAAAAGAACAGAGGCAAAAAAAGGATAAAAGGATATAAACGAGTTTAAAAGCCAAAACTTGGTAATCAGAGGAGGCAGTGGTGGACTTACCTCCTCCAAGCAGACACAAAACGACTGTAATTCAGCAGTCAAAATTTATTAACGAACTCCGATCATTACAACGCGTTTCACGGGTTCAGACCCGCTTCTTCAGGCAACAAACATAGGAGTTACAGCATCTGGCAGTAGTATACACTCTGACAGAGGCGCTGAGTGTGTATACTACTGCCAGATGCTATAACTCCTATGTTTATTGCCTGAAGAAGCGGGTCTGAACCCGTGAAACGCGTTGTACTGATCGGAGTTCGTTAATAAATTTTGACTGCTGAATTACAGTCGTTTTGTGTCTGCTTGGAGGAGGTAAGTCCACCACTGCCTCCTCTGATTACCAAGTTTTGGCTTTTAAACTCATTTATATTCTTTTATCCTTTTGGCGCCTCTGTTCTTTTTATACAATAATAAGTCCACCCTGGGTGGAGGGTTGATACCCTTTTTCTATCTACAGAGAGCGACTTCTTAATCCTGAGTGGGGTCAGGACAATCTCCCCACCTGCCTTTACAGTGGTTGCCTATTGGTAACCCTGGTTTGTGAGTATATGCTATTTACTCTTATTTCATTATCCCTTATCAATACATATTACACTATTGGGGCTCTTGGTGTTCCTTTTGTTTAGGGCTCATATGCTGCTTCTTAAGCTTCACTGCCAGATTGAAAATGTGTCATGAGGAGCAGCATACAGCTTTCTTTGGCAAGGCAGCTTCTTGATAAATTAGCACTAATAGGTGTCCTCTTAGCACTTGTGCTCTGGAGAAATATGCATTGCTCTTTTGTGTCATAAGAAGGGCATAAGGAAATGTTATTTTTTTTAAATAATTCCACAATCAGGCAAAATTCAGGTGGTGTTCATACGTAAGTGTAAATGCCATCCCCCTTTTTATCAATGGGTAGTTTTTGTTCTTACCCATACCCAACTGATAGAGGAAGATTGACATTGCACAGCTTAATTTATTGAGACCTAAGGGCTCATTTCTCTCTGCAGGTGCAGCGGTTGTAATAAAAACCACTTTCATGAAAAGTACTTATTATTAACATGTATTTTTATATATATACTTGTGTCAGAATGTTCTCTTTGCACTTCCATTCAGTTGCAATCAATGTTGCCAGGTCCTTTCTGCCTTCCATTCTGAATTGGGCACTGCTGCAGCTATTGAAGATGGAGCTACTACCCCTAGAGATGGGCAAATCTGACCCATTTTGCTTCACCAAATTTTTTTTTGCAGCGGGCGAAATGTCCCAGACACCCTTTGGAATCTATGGGTGTCATTTTCGCAGCGAAACAAGGCATAAAAAGTCAGCAATCTCTAACTACCACCTAATGATCAAGCGATATCTCCAGGGTTTTCTCAGCAACCCTCATCAATAGGCAAAGCTCCTAAAGAATCAACTCCAGTGAACACCAGAAATGATGCCAGATGGACTTCTAAAATATTCGCCGCAACTGCACCCAATTTGCTGTAAAGGGAATTGGACAGAATTGTGGTAGATGCAGCTATTTTTTTATGTGTGTTTTCAAGTCTTATTAGACATTTGGTGGGCTCATGGAAGATGTGTAGAATGAGACTTTGTTGTGTACCAGTTGTTTTCTCATAATTTTTAAACTATCAAGTTTTCAATTTCAAGGCTTCAAAATTTTTTTTTTTTAAATAAAAATGGCATATTAGTGTATAACCCCATCACTGTGTAGCTCTGACAAGTAAATAGTCCTGTGATATTCAAAATACTTCAGAACAGTATTATTGAGTAAAATACATGGGGGGGGGGTTCGGAGCTAGTTTGCCTTTTCATTATAATACATATTAAGCCCCCAAAAATCAGGATGTTAAGGTAACAGAGACCAAATAAAAAAAAAAAAAACACAAAAGAGCCAAAACATCCGATTTGGTTGTCTGTATACCATCTTCCTCTCTTGCTGTTGATTTGCACCTTAGAAATACAATTTGTCCAGAAACTGATACCATCATGGAGGAGAGGAAGACAGAGGAATAATGGATACTAATAGTTTGAGTTTAAATGTTTGCAAATGTATTGTCCTCAGTGTATCATTGGTTTTATAACCAGTATTCAGTATTGCCTGTTTATTTCTTCTGAATTCTACTTAGATACTGTAGCTTAATTATTGTAAAGAACTATTCTTAATTAAAAAAAGTTTCAGTGATGTGCCAACATATTTTATTTTCACAACTTCAATTAAATTGTTTGTTGTTTTTTAAACTAGCAATCAATTATGCAATGAATTTTACCACTCACTAAGGTCAGACAACAAGCTCTGTGGTCTTCATTTTAAGTGAGTGCAAAATACCTCTAAGGTAATGCTTGTCCAACTGTTAAGGATACAAACTGCCAGGATATTTAGCTCTTGTGGCATCTAATCGGACGCTATCAATTTTTTATTGTAAGAGAATACATAAATTACCAACTAATATGTCCTTTGGTTTAGTACAGCAGTATAATGATCAAAGAGACACAATAGAAATGTATTTGCTCCTGTAGAAAGCTTATTCCCTTAGCTCTCCATCTGTGGTGATGGACAGGCAGTGAGCTGTCAGTTTTTGTTTTGTATGTCACACTACACTTACCTCCTGATGTTTTAAGTAATCAATATGGGGGCTGAAATCACCTACCGCTACCTCTGCTACCTCCTATTTTGTCCACTCATGAATTATGTATCCCTGCACAACATCAAGTCTTCAATTTCGATTGCATTTGCTAATCATTGATCAATAATTCAGTAGCTCTTCTTCTTCAAGGAACCTTGGTTTCCTGGAACATATGGCGAAAGGCTGACAGCATTCACGAGACTATTCCCTTATCACAAAAAGCAGCCAGGGAAAACAAGTTGTTTAAAGTTGTTTCGTCTCTTTTATAAGGCAGACTTTGTACTTTTTTTTTTTTTGTTTTCCTTGCTTGTTACATTTAATGACTGCACAACCACAGAAGCTGCACAGTAAAGTACCAGCTAGTATAATTTACAGTCTGGGTAGACATGGTACTTATCTACAAACCTGAATGTCATTTTTATTTTATTCGATTGCATCTTCTTTTTTTTTTTTGGTGTTCTGATATCCTCAGGTTTTATTGCATTATTTATTCTACTTGTGTGGACAAAAAAATACCAAGATAAAAAGCTTTGCTTTACACACTCACAAGGCTGTTGACTATGACGAGTACAACAAAGTATTGCCAGCATTTACAGACAGTAGAATTGAAGTCACTGGATGCAATGACAGCCCAGCAAACTGCTTCCCGCAGTAATCTTTCTTTAGAGTTTCTTCCTTTCTTGTAACAAACACCGGTCCCGATTGAGAGCCCTTCTTATGTGCTAAATGTATAGAACACTGACAAATGTAAATTACAGATTTTTCTGCTGGATTCTTTATTTTGCTGTTTATATAATCCAAAAGGATTATTTTTGTATAATGCAGTTATTATTTAAATTATTATTTACCCTACACTGGAAGAATTTATTTACATAGACATTTATTTATATAAACAGCAAAACTGATTGCAACTGTTTTAGATATATTTTTGATCCTGTACCGATTTATTAATAAATATAACAAATGTAAAACTGCATCATAATAAGGAGCGATGTGCATACTTAATTTTGTTTGTAAAACCCTAGTATGGGCATCGGTGTAACATTTTCAACAGAAATATTTGCAATGTGTAACGAAGTACTGCAGTTAGTAATATTTAGAATAAAATAATTACAATAAGAAAATGTTGCCGCCATCTTTATTTTGTACCATGGTTGCTTTCAGATTAGTGAAATAAATTTAATGCATTGAGCAATAAAGTCATCAAAATTTGTGTTTTGTGTTCTTGAGTATTCAGCAGTTATACTGAGGATTTGTTTAATAAATCTAATTTTGACCCACTTCAAGACTTAGCAAATATAGTGCTGAAGGGTAGCTGAAAACAGTATAAATGTATGACCCAGAAGTTTAAAAATTCAAGAATGGGAGACAAAAAATTTGTTAAGGTGATATGAACTGAAAAATAAAATATTTTTTATCCTTCCTTATTCCCATTTTCTGCTTTCAAAATCCCCTTGCCACAAGATTTAACCTGATGGGCATTGAAAGCTGGAATTGTATTGGCATTTTAGGGTAAAGGGTCATGGGTGAAATTATTCTATATTGAATACTGTGTAAATGATTCAGGTTGAAAAGTGGAAAAGTGAAGTTGTATAAGGGGAGGAGCATGCAGGCAGGGGACATATTGATGTATATGACATCTAACCCATAACCACATATGTTATGAATACATTTTTTAGCAGTACATGAATCAGTTGCTATTTACTTTTTATCAGACTGGAACTAAAACCATGTCAGTTAAATATTAATATTTAACTGCAATACTTTTTTTAAATTAGCTCGAACAATTTTAGGATTAATAGAGCATATTTATGATAAGTGCCCATCTAAGAGCTACACCATATGTGTCAAAGTAAAAAGCTCATCTAAATCAATAAAAATGTACATCTTTAGAAATGAGTGAAATGCTACCGAAATGTACTATGAACAGCATTACAATACGGGCCATTTGCAGCTGAAAATTACAGGGAATTATAAAATTGCTCAAAAGGAATAATTAACACAACTACCCTGGATAACAGAGACAGTGACATTGTAGTTTGTTGCAGAAGTCCTTTAAATCTTAAAAATGAACAGAAGAAGAATGCACACTTCATTTCCTGTGCAATGACATTATAAAACTAAATGTTAAATTAATTTGTGTTGATGAGAAGACATTTTACAGGACCATCTGGCCAAAGATGCATTTTTATAACATGTAGAAAAATAATGTTTAACATTTACATATACTGGGAAGGAGAAAATGATATGCAGCTACAAAATCAGCCTGCCGGAAGATAGAATTGCAAATCAAATAGAAATATCCTTGTTATATTGTTCCTATAAATGTCATTGTAAAAAAATCTTTCTTTTATTGTACACTTTTATCTAAGATTGCACTGAACCCAGTAAGGAATACATTCCTATAGTTCTTGAAACAAAAATAAATAAAAAATAAAAGAAAGAAAGTGTACTGTAAGGGCAGCAGTTCTAAGCAGCAGTAGAACATTTCCCTTTAACAAGTGTCTGTGGGAATTAGGTTTCATGGAGTGGGTAGAGCATGTCCAATCTGCAGAAAAAAATTAATTTAATTAATGGCAAGGTACACTTTCAATGAGTAAAGTTTAATCAATTCCTTAACTGTATTGAATTTTAAATGGAATCAATTACTATATCACAACCTTTTATCTTTCTTGCTTTTTGCCAGTGTGCCTCATCCCGTAGTTGACGCAGGACATGCTACATAAAGGTTTACTCAAAATGAAGAGAAAATGCACCAGGGCCAGATGGAATACACCCTTGTGCTGAGAAGAACTTAGTATGGTACCTATAGATTGGAGAAAAGGTTATGTAATTCCTATATTTAAAAAGGGATTGTGATCTCAGCCTGGCAATTAAAAGCCAGTAAGTTGTCCATTAATTACTTATTTTTCAATTCATTGCATTCAGGATGTTTCATCAAAAGGATCATGCCAAACTGGCAATCTGGACAGCTAAATGGCAGATGAGATTCAATGTCAATAAATGTAAAGTCATGAACCTGGGATGTTAAATATGCAAGCCACTTATACCCTTAATGGGACTGCACTAGGCAAATGCATAATTGACCTTGTAGATAAAAAAAACTTGGCTGTAGCAAGCAATGCCAGCACCTGCAAGGACAAATAAAGTTTTCGAGTGCTGGTAAATCCGATCTAGAATATGCCAAAAAGTCTAGGGTGTCAATAATTTTGTCAATGTAAATGAAAAATCCACATCTTGCAATGTAATATTGTTCCTTAAACTGTCATTGCATTGTTGATTGAAATTGCGCATTTTGTGAATTTTAATTGTGCACTCTTAAGAAGTGCTTAAGTCGTAATCTTTTGGAGCAAACATAACGACTTTTTCAGTAAGAAGTTTTATTACACTGACTGCGCATTGGCGCAAGCTGTAAAATTCGCAAACTCACTTCCACTGTCGGAAGTGGTCGCTAAACAGTTTCTGGGTTCGCAAAAGATATATTACATTCGCACAAAGCAAAAATTGTCCACGCAGAGGCATAACTTTTCGCATTGCAAATAGTTTTTCCTTTACTGACTTTTATTACATTCCCTCAAAGGTGTGGCAGTGGGCAAGATAAAAATTAAGTGGGTGAGAGATGTAGTATTGTATGTGGTATTACATTTGGTAGTTAGGAAGAGTAAGGGTGGGCTTCTCTAAATGAGTGCGTTTTAAGAGATCTTTAGAAAGCAGAAAAGTTGGGAGAAAGTTGGACAGATCATGGGAGAGAATCCCAGAGGAGGGGTGCAGTTTGTAAAGTCTTGAATACCAGCATGTGAGAAGTTAATGAGAGAAGTGGCTGGCTGAAATGATCCTGCAGGTTTTACAAAAGTTGGACTATTCAACAGAAATGTTCAACAGAAGATAGGTATCATAAAATCTTAATTTGGAGCTGTAATAAATGTATAAAGTTATAGATATTAATTGTTATTTCAATTAAACTTTCCAAAGAACATTCTACCAAAAAGTCTAGGGTGTCAATAATTTTGTCAATGTAAATTCTGACTGATAATAGTGCTATGGTCTTATAGCTTTTGAAAGCATAAAGCATGTAGAAGGATAAAGAAGCATATGCTTACTATTAAAATAAAGTGATGCAGAACATGTTGGCAACTATAAGGAGGACCAGTGTTGTACCATTACCCCAGTATAATTGCAGATACAAGAAGGAGTTTGCAGGAGTTCACAATTGTAAATCGATTTTGTGTGCTTTGACTATGACATAATTTCTGAAGTTGGTCATCAAAATTACATCTATTGTGATTTTTTCAGCTTGCTTTGGACACCCCCAGAGCAGGGCAGGAACTAGGGGAAGGCAGGAGATGCATGTGCCTAGGGTGCAAAGCTGGGGGGAGGGGTGACAGACACGTACCTTCTCTAATGCCTACCCCTAATCCGGTCACCTCTCTCCCTGACTGTTTCTTCACTTTCCCTGTTTATTTGCACAGGCACGCAGATTTGCGCATGCAGCAATGAGGGCGAGTGGAAGTTTGCACGCCCAGCTGGCGCCGCGACCAGCTAGGTTGCCTAGGGCGCCTGGCCGGTCTGGCCCAGTTCTGCCCCTGAGCTAATATTACCTTGAAGGTACATGTATCACTAGGGTTCCCCTGTATTAGTATGCGTGATTGAGATCCAGATATGGAACATCAGGAAGGACAGAAGCACCACCACTGAGCACAGTTATGCAGATGTGCATGTTTCAAACTCAAGTAACTTTAATTTGTAATATGCAAATGTGCATGTTTTAAACTTAAGTAACTTTAATTTGTTAAACTACTGTGTCCCCTCATGTATTTGATATACAGTATAACTTGAACTGACTGGCTAGACTTGCAAGGCCTCTGAATCTTGGCTAAATTAGCAATTAGGACAGAACTTTCTGGTTTTGCCTTAAAATTTTATGGACATGTTAATAGTATTCATGTTTAAGACTCAAATGTCACAATATATTTTGAAGCATAATTCTGACCCTGTTTTAATGCTCTTCCCTTATGAGCTGGTGATTCAATTCTTGTGGTGATAGATACAAACATTGTTCCTTTCTGACATAATTAAAGAAGTAATCTAATGCCATGAAAATTACAGATGGTTAACACAGCACTCATTGCACTGGTATGAGGTATGTTTTAAGGAATTGCATCCTTTCATTATGTGTCAGGGTAGCTGTATTAATTTTGTGGTTGATTGTGCTTATAGGTCCAGTAATAATTACAATAATTAGTATTATACTAATTACTATATGTATAAGGGAGTAATTAGTGAAAGCACACAATGCCTTAAAATTAGTATAGAGGCTTCTACAATAAAAATCATTACCTGAAAATTGACCAATACTGGGCTTGTGGTTCAGCATCTTTTTTCAGTGACCACAGTTGTGCATAGTCAATTAGGGTCACTACTCTTTGAAGAGGGGTCAAACATGGGTGGCTGTGTTTTATTGCCAGGAAGCTGTGGCCTATATTCACTTTGTCATTGCTGGCCAATAATCTTATTTAGCAGTCTAAAACTGCAAAAACTTTTCAGTGTACCTAATTTTTTTAGAGTCAGAATTGTTTGCTGTTGGTTACTTCATGATGTGCCTATTTTAAAATTGTTTCCAAAAAAATATTAACACAAACACTCAACTCAACCCTGAAAAACTATATTTTAAATTCATTAATTTGCAATATGTATCAGTTATATATAAAAACAGAGAAGCATTTTTTAGTTTTTTTTCACCACTTGGTGAATTTAGGCCTAAATAAAAATGCCCATATTTCTAAAAATGTTTAATTTAGTATATGACTGGCATTTAAACATATCTTATATACTATTGTTAACATGACATTTATGCTATAATGATGCATTAAGCAAAGGGAAAATGTAGAGATGTAATTAAGTCTTATTTAAAGTATTGTCATTAATATAGATGACAGTGGTATGGTGTTGATACATTACACATAGGAAAATATGCAGTTGGACAACAGCTGAAGTTGCAGGTGGAAAGCCACATGCTGATGGTCAGGAAAAAAATACAAATCTGTCTGTCCAGATGTCCACTGTACTTATTATTATTATTATTATTATTATTAATAAGACCTAAAGGATCTTATCTGAATAACAACTGAGGTAAGAAAACACTTTATTTTTCCTTTCATTGATTAAGGGCCCTTCCTTTTTTATGGAGAAATCCATAGCTGCAGAACAAATTCATTTGCAAATTTCCAATAAACACCACTTATAACCACATTCTGAGAACAGCTATGCTAGAAGTCCAGATGCCAGCAAGGAGAATATGTTGAGCAACTTGATTTTAGCTTTTTAGTTATTCCAAATGAAGGAGCCTCAAATGGTTTAGTTAGGAATTAAGTTAATTGGATTTGGTGTTATGTGGGTGCACTTTCTGGAAACTTTCCCATGTTTTCTTCAGCATAACTTGCGGCTCAGCTCCCATGTCACCCTGTTAGCCTAGACTTTAATTAGATCTGGCATTCTCCTCATAATGATAAATGCTGAGATGATGAATGGAAATGTAAATGAGTGTGAAGTGGCTCAGCCATCAGAGCTGAATATCATTAACACCTTCCTACTGTTAAATCGATCAATGTCATCTTTGGATCCCTGTGTTCAGCGGGTGCAGGTGGCAGATCACCAGAATGCTATCCACAATATTGGCTGTCCAAGCCTTGTAGGTTTCTTTCTTCCCTGCATGCTTTTGTTTGTCTCCTGTTAAATATTTTCCTTGCTCAGTTCTGTTACAACTGGAAAATGGCAGTTTTGAAGATAACGTGAAAATTAGTTTGATACAATCTCAATACAGTTCTGAGGATATGTCAGTAATGTGAGGCTGGAAGATACAATTTATTTTGTTTTTTTATGACTTCATGGGTTAGAAGAGAAAATAAGTGTTATATAATAATTCACAAAAAAAGTTTAGTGACTGAAATAGGAAATAGTACCACCCCAAATCAGAATTAAGGGTATAGTACGTTTGTGACCATCACAAGCAAGCCTTATTGGGAATGAAATCAGGAGTTTATTTTCTTCTTGAACAGAAATGTGTAAAAGTATAAATGATATGAGAATATATATGCATATATTTTTTATGTCACTGGTAGATTAAACTGCTGTTTTTCCTTGCACTTGAAGGCTTATGAAAGTCAATGTCTTTAATCTTTACGGCTAATGAAAAAGTGCGCCAAGTGCCATTGTCCATAAAGGCAGATAACAATCAAACGCAAGGGCAACAAGCTCCATTAGGGACCTAGGTTTAGGTGCAGAGATAAGTATTTGACAAAGTGACATTTGGATTGTCCTGGAGAGCACCTCAGAAATATAAAATGCGTGTTTGCCATAATACTTATACCCATACAGCATGCTTGTAAAGGAACCAGAAGACAGAATAAGCACTTACAATATTCAGAAACTGAAGACAGTTCTTTAACTACTGCTTGAAAATACAATTTGTTTATTTTCAGGAAATTAACAGTGAGATGCTATTTATCATTATTATTATTATTATTATTATTATTATTATTTTAAGAGTAAAATGAGGAATTGTATACAGTATGGGTTATGCACTTATGGGGGAGTATATTCTCATGTACTGTACTTTGTCTTGGAGGAAAGTCCCCTGAAAAGAGTGCATTTAAAGGAATTGTTCAGTATAAAAGTAAAAACTGGGTAAATAGACAGGCTGTGCAAAATAAAAAATGTTTTCAATATAGTTAGTTAGGCAAAAATGTAATGTATAAAGGCTGGAGAGACTGTAAGTCTAACCTAACAGAACAGAACACTACTTCTTGCTTTTTCAGCTATCTTTTGTTTACACTGACTGGTTACCCTGGTTACCAGGCAGTAACCAATCAGTGAATTGAGGGAGGGCCACATTGGACATAACTGTTGCTTTTGAATCTGAGCTGAACGCTGAGGATCAATTGCAAACTCACTGAACAGTTATGTCCCATGTGGCCCCCCTTCAAGTCCCTGACTAACTCAGATTTAGAGAGCTGAAAAGCAGGAAGTTGTGTTGTATTCTATTATGTTAGACATCCAGTCAATCTAGCCTTTATACATTACATCTTTGGCTAACTATATTAGAAACATTTTTTATTTTGCCCAGCCTATCTATTTATCCAGTTTTAATTTTTACCCTGAACTGTTCCTTTAAGTTGTATGATAGGTGTTGCAGAGGGAAACCAGCAAATTTAGGGTTAATATTCCCTCTCCACCAAGTAATTAAGTGGCAGCTGAGCAAGGAGCTACCTGGAAATGTAAAAGGGGTGTGTTCCTAAACCTCAGGGCTCTCCAGACATCTCCTAGAATGGAAGGAAGTGTGGTGCTACTGGGAGAGACAGTGCCTAGAAGAAGGGTCTTGCTGTCAGCAAGAGAGTTGCAGAGGCTGGTGCGCCTAAATCACTGGTGGGGGAAGAAAGAGTTAGAGATGGGTGAGCCTAAATCCCTGGCGGGGAAGAAAGGTTAAGGGACTAGTGAGTCTGATATCCCAGGAGGGGACAGTAAAAGGGGCTTAGTGAGAAGCCTAAATACTCCAGAGTGTAGAAACCAATCTGCATGGTGAGAAAACAATGTGTCGAAAAGTCTTGAAAGTGTGTAGTTACTCTTCTGATACTCTGTTTAACAGCCTACCATAGCTAATTTCCTCAAAAAATACAGGCAGCCAACTTGTCACAGTACTATTTTTTATAGTACTGGTATGGGATCAGTTATCCTGAAACCCGTTATCCAGAACGCTGAATTACAGAAAGGATGTCTCCTTTAGACTCCATTTTATCAAAATAATCCAAATTCACATCTCCGCCGCTTATTAAAATTCCAACATTTCGGTATACATATGCTTAATCTCTTTAAAAATCTATACCTATCACCCACCACTTTTTTAACGGTCAACAATACCAATTCAGATAGATTTCCAATTCATAGAGGTACACGCCAAGGCTGCCCATTATCTCCCCTTCTCTTCAATATTGCAATTGATCCATTGCTGAAACATATCCTCAATAACCAACAATTACAAGGCATGAAATTCGGTCACACAACTTTAAAAGTAACAGCATTTGCAGACGACATACTACTATTTCTCAACCAACCTAGAACAGACATACCAATAATACTACAACTCATACAAAGGTTTGGCAAACTGGCGGGATTTCAAATTAATTTAGATAAATCGGAAGCGCTACAACTTCACCACTCAGATCCCTCAGATTGGCTCCCACACTTTCCCTTAAAAAGAACTAAAACACACATTAAATATTTAGGGATTAAGTTACGACCACACCATAAAGACACATATGCCCTAAACATACGGAAAATAATAGACACTATCCACCAAGAAACACACCAATGGAAACTTATTAATCTGACCTTCTTGGGAAGGATACACTTTATAAAGATGTTTCTCTTCCCTAAACTATTATACCCAATACAAATGTTACCATACAGTATAAAACCAACAGACCTTAAAAGAATAAACCAAATATTTAGAACTTTTATATGGAATAAAAAAAGACTGAGAATCAGTCTTTTTAAACTGCATCAGCCAAAACACTTGGGAGGTACCAATCTTCCCAACATTAAAGAATACAATGAAGCAGCCCTTCTCCGTTATGCGGGAGATTGGATCCTACATAGAGACCTCTACACTACCATCTCTTTAGACCATTATATGACTGGCACCCTCTCCCTAAATTCTATACTACATCTCCCACCAAACAAGATCCCAACACAACTACAAACCAACCCTCTATTTCTGGATATTTACAAAACATGGCATATTGTGAGGAAGAAACAAAAGCTCTCGCCGACTGCCTCCCCATATATTACGTGGATAGGGAATGATGACTTTCCTATAGGCAAACGAAAACCTGTTCTTTCACAATGGCGTGACAACGGACTACGCAACTTTTATGACATAATGGACAATAATTATGTAATATACCCCCACAACAAACTAAAAGAAAAATACCCATTCACTACACAACACTTGTTCTTAACTCTTCAAATTCTTCACTTTGCAACTAATACACTTAGGAAAATCCCTGAGACTGATAAAACTAACCCTTTTAATCAAATTTGGAGAAAAAAACACATAAAACAATCAACCTCACAACTATATCAAATTACCAGATCTCTAATCGATATAGACAACGAGCAAAAACCAGGCTTTACATGGACAACTGACATTCCAAACACATCCACCTCTAACATCTTCAGGCAACATATAAAGGTGATGAAACTACTTCCGTATCAGTAGATATCAGGAAATGGCTCTCAAAATATTACACAACTCTTACTTAACTCCTATTAAGAGATACAAAATGGGAAGTCTGCCCTCTGATAACTGCCTTAGATGTCTATCACCCAAAGCAAATTTGATTCATACCTTATGGTCATGCCCTTCACTTATAAAATTCTGGACAGATGTAACAGAATACGGTGCTCAGAAAGCTGGTAAATCTTTTCAGGCAAATCTAGAATGGGCAATGTTTAGTGATGCCACAGCTTATACACAACTAGGAAAATCAGATAAAATGCTAATCAGAAAACTAGCAGCAGCAGCCCGAAAGACTATTTTCCAACTTTGGCTAAACAAAGACCCCCCCCCCCCATACTGTTAGTAAAACAAAAACTACACTATCTTTTCCACATGGATTGGTTGGAAACCATGACTAACAGAGAACAAAACTCCACAAAATTTTTCAAGCTATGGACACCTTACATAGAATCTTTGCCACAACAAATTAGACACCTCACGGTACAAACATTCCAGTACACCACCTGGTATGATACAGCACTGCTGAAATCATACCAGGGAATCGTCCCAACACGATAATGTCCAACCACAAAGACAACGAAGACCGGACTGTGAACCCCCCAGGAGCCACCAAATAAACCGATTATTATCTTCCTATCTACATATCGGTTAACCAGGGCCTTATATACTGACTACCGCTCAAGCTGAAAGTTAATATTGTAATATAGTTGCTATAAATATTTCAATACTGCATATTTGATTCGCTACGTTGACAGAACACCATAGAATCTTACTGTTAATTGCTACTCATGTAATTGTTCTGCATGACATTTTGAATAAAAACAAGTTATAAAAAAAAAAAAATGATCCAAATTCTTTAAAATCATGTCCTTTTTCTCTGTAATAATAACACAGTACCTTGTACGTTATCCAAACTAAGATATAATTAATCCTTATTGGAAGCAAAACCAGCCTATTGGGTTTATGTAATGCTTACATGATTTTCTAATACACTTAAGGTATGAAGATCCAAATTATGGAAATATATTTTATCCGGAAAACCCCAGGTCCTCAGTTTCTTGATAACAGGTCCCAAACCTGTAATACATTACAGCATATAAAACTCAGTAAGTTATGAAATAAACAATTCTCTAATCCGATTAAAAGAGTGTCCGCAAAGTTTAAGAAAGAAAGGCTAGGGACCTAGCCAAACATTAGTCCTAAGAGTGCAGACCTTTTTGTAGTAGTTATAAATATATATGTATATATATATATATGTGTGTGTATATATATATATATATATATATATATATACCATAGCAGAATTTATGATTTCTTAACCATTTTTCAGAGAATATGAATGATAATACAAAAACTGTTCTTTCACTCATGGTTAGTGTTTGGCATTTATTGTCATGCAAACAAATTACCTGTACCCTCTGCCTCTCCAAATGATATTGCCCTGTGTTAGTTGGAGGGATTGGCACCTCTCCTAATTATCCGTAATGAAGATTTACCAAACACTGTGGGGTAAATTTATCAAAGAGTGAAGTGAAGAGTGAATTCCGCCACTAGAGGGAAATTCCGCAGCTCTCCATTCATTTCTATGGGATTTTGAAAGGCGTATTTATCAAGAGTGAAATTTCACTTCACCCATTGATAAATATGCCTTTCAAAATTCCATAGAAATGAACTGAGAGCTGCGGAATTTCCCTCTAGTGGCGGAACTTCACTCTTTGATGAATCTCCCCCTTTGGGTGAGTAAAGTGGGGAAGTTCCCCTGCGGTTTATCACGTGACTTTAATAAACCTCAGGGGAACTTCCCCGCTTTACTCACCCAAAGTGTTTGGTAAATCTTCATTATGGCATTTATTGTCAAACATCTGTGTTTACTCTTTTTAAATCATAATCACTACACAAACTACCCGAATGACCTTGATCAAAAGTTTACATACCCTGGTGATTAGTGATGGGCGAATTTATTCACCAGGGGCAAATTCGCTGCGAATTCCCGCGAGTCGCCACTGGTGAATAAATTCGCGAATCGCCAGCGAAATTTCACCAGAAAAACGAGTCGTGTGTCGTTTTTGACGCGACGCGACGAAAACGACGCGACGCGCCAAAGTTGACGCGCGTCAAAAGCGTCCCATGACTCGTTTCGCCAGTTTTTCGCCAATTCGCGAATTTCTCTGGAAATTCGCACATTTTTCGGCGAAGCGAATCTGGGGAGATTCGCCCATCACTACTGGTGATATGGCCTGATAGCATGCACACAACTTGACACAAAAGGGTTAGAATGGCTATTAAAGGAAACCATCTTCGCCACAGATCTGTTTGCTTGTAATTAGTGGGTATTTATAAAAGGTCAATGACTTTCTGGACTCCTGACAGACCCTTGCATCTTTCATCCAGTGCTGCACTGATGTTTTTTGGGGAAAGCAAATGAATTGTGAAAAGATCTGCAGGAAAAGGTAGTTGAAGTCTATGAAACAGGAAAGCGATGTCAGAAAATATCAAAGGAATTGAGAATGCCAATCAGCAGTGTTCAAACTCTAATAAAGAAGTGGAAAATTAGGGGTTCTGTTGAAACCAAACCAAATAAAACTAAAATTTTAGCCACAACCGCCAAAAAAATTGTTTGGGATGCAAGGAAAACACCACAAATAATTTCAGGGGAGATACAGGACTCTGAAAAAAATGTGGTGTGGCTGTTTCAAGATGCACAATAAGCAGGCACTTGAAGAAAGATGGGCTGCATGGTAGAGTTGCCAGAAGAAGGCCATTACTATGCAAATGTCACAAAGTATCCCACTTACAAAATGCCAAACAGCACAGAGACAAGCCTCAAACTCGCACAAAGTCATTTGGAATGATGAGACACAACCATAAACACTACATTTGGTCAGATGAGTCAACAAGGCATATGATGAAAAGTACACCGTTCATAGTAACATAGTAAGTTAGGTTGAAAAAAGTCACACGTCCATCAAGTTCGACCTCTTCTTTTTACCTGCCTAACTGCTAGTTGATCCAAAGGAAGGCAAAAAACTCATCTGAAGCCTTTCCAATTTGCCTCAGAGGGGGAAAAATGTCTTCCTGACTCCAAAAAACGCCAGTGGAAATTCGGCTGCGAAAAATTCGCTGGGGAAAAATGATGCGACACGACAAAAACGTGACGCATCAAAACCAACGCGTCGCGGGTCAAAAACGCGTGCTGGGAATTCGCGAATTTTTTGGCGAAGAGAAACGGGATTGATTCGCCCATCACTACTCACTTGCTAAAAAGCCATCCAACCCCGTCTTAAAGCTATCTAATGTATCAGCCTGTACAACTGATTCAGGGAGAGAATTCCACATCTTCACAGTTCTCACTGTAAAAAAACCCCTTCTGAATATTTAGGTGGAACCTCTTTTCTCCTAATCAGAATGAGTGACTTTGCGTCAGCTGGAAAGACCTACTGGTAAATAAAGCATTAGAGAGATTATTATATGATCCCCTTATATATTTATACATAGTAATCATGTCACCCCTTAAGCGCCGCTTCTCCAGCGTGAACATACCTAATTTGGCCAGTCTTCCATACCTTTTACTAGCTTAGTTGCCCTTCTCCGTACCCTCTCTAATACAATAATGTCCTGTTTTATTGATGGAAACCAAAACTGTACGGCATATTCTAGATGGGGCCTTAAAAGTGATCTATAAAGTGGAAGAATGACCCCCCTCCTCCCGTGACTCTATGCCCCCTTTAATACAGCTCAAGACCTTATTTGCCCTTGATGCTGCTGACTGGCATTGCTTGCTACAGCTAAGTTTATCATCTACAAGGACTCCAAGGTCCTTCTCCATAATGGATTTGCCTAGTGCAGTCCCATTAAGGGTATAAGTGACTTGGATATTTTTAGATTGATCCCGTTCTCAGCCTCAAAACTTTAGACCAGTTAGTCTGACATTGGTGGTAAGTTTGCTTTTCGAAGGATAAAGGATAGGATACTATGGGGCAAATTCACTAAAGCCCGAAGTGACTAACGCTGGCATAAATTCACCAGGTTTAGTGCATATTGTAACTTTGCAAATTCATTAAGTCCATCGCTGGCCTAAATTTGCCAGCTATGTTGTCTAGCGCAACTTCGCACACTAACGCTGGCGAAGTTGTACTCTGGCGAAGGGGGCGAAAATTCGCAAATTCACTAAGTTAATAATTTTTCTGGACGTCAGCCCCTTCGCCAGAGTTCACTTCGCCAGGTTAGAGCAGGCGAAGTGCAATAGAGTAGATAGGAGATTTTGTAAAAAAAGTTGAAATTTTTTCTAAGTCCCAAAATAATTTTTTCCTTAACGAAAAAATTTTTTTGGGTACCCTGCTCCCCCCTTAATTTCCTAACATAGGGCAAATATACTAGACATTGTGCGCATGTGTAGGGCAATAAAACAACTAGATTAGGCTTTATTAGGGTTCCCTGTGTAGTATAATATTTGAACTGTAACATATTACTCCATTCAAACTTACAAGTTCCCGCTGTATGCAAATTAGCCTTCGCTAGCACAACTGCACTTTGCCTAGCGAATTTTTGCTAGAGCAATTTCGCTTCCATTTGCTTAGATGAATGTAACTTCGCTTTTTAGTTAATTAGACGAGCGCTGGTGAAAATTCGCCTGGCGAAGTGCAGCGAATGCTGTGCTAGCGCAGCTTCAAAGTGAATTTGCCCCTATGAGTTTGTGCCAGCATGGTTTTATGCGTAATTGATCTTGCCAAACTAACTTAATTAGTGGATGTGAGATGTGGATGTGGGATGGCAGTGGATGTGATTTACTTTGCTAAAGCATTCCATACAGTGCCACACAGAAGGTTACTGGTTAAGAACTGGGTCAGATGAATATGATGTGACTACACAAAATTAGTTTTGCATTACATATCAAGCTATTGTAAAACTAATGTTGTAATTTGCTTGAGCTATAGCTTATGTTTATGTTGCTATATTTTACCACAATTTGGTGCTTTATATCTGCCACTGTATTGTATGAGCATCTCATACAGTTTTTCATCAAAATCAAATAAAATTGTAAAAAAAGAAATGACAATTTGGATAATAGCAAAATATGTTGAGATTAAAAATAATAACTTAAAATTATCTAACAAAAACTAAATGTCATCTGCACTAAGCAAGTATTCCTGTGGACAGGGAAGTCTTATTAGATAAACAATAAAGTAAATGTCTCTTGCTGTGATTCCAGAGCACTGCCTGGAGTTCCCATTAAATAATATCTGAAGAGTCTGTTTTAACTTTACTTAAGACCTGTAAGCTTTCAGCTTGTTAAATGAGAGCACACTGTACTTTTGTGTCAGGCAAGAAAATTTTGACCTTTTGTATCAAAGAAAGATAATCGCTTAACGTAATAAGTCCTTTATTTGCTACTCAAACCACTCATTAACAAATAATTGGATCAAAAGTTCACTGGCCTTTATTGCTCTGTCAATTAGACTGCATAGGTCTCTGAGGATGAAACCAAATGAGCTGGTCACTAGGTTATAAATAATTTCTGTTGGCTACTCCATTTACCTTTAGGCTGTTTATAAAGAGGTCAATGTTCTACATAGAACAAACAGAAAAAACATCCCTTTTGCTGCAAGCTAATTCATTTAAATGCATAAATGTCCAGATTTAAAGTACCGTGTAAAAATTGAATCAATAGATTTAAAATCCCTATTAATGTAAATATGATATACATAAATATATATGTATTGTTTTACAGCTTAAAAGTGAGCACATAAGTGCTAATAATATATATTAAGCTCATATATATGTCTAAACATGTTACTGGTCAATTTCTCTTTTTTTGTTTTTTGAAAAATATTTAAACTTTGCTGTTAATGCATAAAAAGTGAGACTAATTAAAATCACAAATTGTTTTCAAATGGTCCAATCTGAGATAACAACAGGAGTCCTGTATTCAGTGCTGAGAGTGGATGAAGAGTAAGCTAAAGGTAGATAGTCAGGGGAACAAAAAAGAAACAAAAAGACATTTCTACAGTCCATGGCACATTTCTACAGACTAGGATTAAGATCTTCATAGTTTAAGTAACATATTGTTAGGTTGCCTTTAACAATCCATGAATCCTGGAAATCAGACATGACAAGAACAATTAATTTTTTTATCAAGCATGAGGAAGTCTAATTAACGCATAACCCAGTTCTGTTTTAGCTATACAATGTTTAACTACTCAAAATATGCCTGTAAATAGTGATGTGTGCAATTAACTCCTATGCACTTCTTATGGAACAGTGTTTCCAAAGGGCATAGCACCAGGTCATAATTAAAATGTGCTTTTTTATGCCAGAGAGATACCACATTTATACCACCAAGCCATAATTAGAATGTGCTTCATTTCTAATAGGTCTATGCTGGTTGACACACCTCTTCCCATATTCCTAGTATTCTAATTACAAGCAAATTTATTTTGCAGAACAATATTAATTGCTGAATTTCATCTGCCTTGCCTTGATAATGTTTTTTTTTTTTTAGATTTACATTTGACATGATCAAACCTTTACATCATATCTCTTTATATGAATATGATATTTTCTTACATTTCTACTTTTAAAGGGATTTGTTCTCAAATACTACTCTAAAAAAATGAGTTGCCTTTTTATTACAATTTTTTTCAACAAACTGTCCAGTACTGTACATTTTAAAAAGATGAATTGTCTTTTTAATAGTCCATGTTTACAGATATTTAAGTAATGTAAGTAATAAGTCTTTACTTTCCTATTTGCAGTTTTGTTACATTTTTGAATACTACAATATCTGCTTTTTTATATCTGCTCTTGAATTTAAACCCCCCCCCAATCACCTGTTGATGATTTAACTTTAAGTCCACCGGTGGAATATCTCATAATGCTTAGTAAGCATGCAAAGAATAACAATAGAAAAACAAGGAAGTCTGTGTCCAGGGAATGGGATTAACAAAAGCTGAATTATCAGAAAATCAGAACTATGGTCGAGGGCTCTGGCGCAAAGAATTGATTTAATGAAATGTACAATAGAAATAGATGATATCAAACAAACCTAATGAAGAAAAAGGATCATGGTAATGTATACAATATGAAACAGATATTCTGCTTTAAGAAAAAACACAATCAGTAGTGATGGGCGAATCTATCCCGTTTAGCTTCGCCGAAAAATTTGTGAATTTCCAGCAGCCATTCATTGTATTTATGAAATACTCATTTATTTTTATTTATGAACTATTTAATTATTTCTATAAATGTACTTTCTTTTTGGTGTACTCTTTGTTTACCATTGTGTATATTTTGGAAATGCTGATTCACTTCACTGTTCTTCTTCTATGCTTACCTTTAAATAATATATTCTGTATCCTAAAACTATATTTTCTGCCTAGTTTCCTTTTTCTGTAGTAGCCATATCTCCCCTGGTATACACAAGCCTAGTGGTTGCTCTACCAAGGTTTCACTGCATCCTGAAATTGACATCTTTTGACATGTTATCATTGGAGTCCAGTACACTTGGAGAATCTTAAAGCACTGGAAGGAAAATTTATAAAATATATATTCTGTCTTTAGAGTTTAAGGATAGAAAAATATATGCCTGCACACACACATAGGGGCTGATATACTAAGGCTCAAATTTCGAATTGGAAAATACTTGGAAATTCGACCATCAAATTGAAATACTTCTACTTCAAATATCAAGTCAAAGTATTTTTCAACAAATTTGGCTATTCTGCGGTCGAAGTAAGATTGTTTAATCGAACGGTTAAATCATTTGAATTGATCGATTCGAATGATTTTAGTGTACGATCGAACGATTTTACGTTGACTAAAAAAAACTTGCTCTAGAAAATCCCCATAGGCTAACATAGGACTTTGGCAGGTTTAATTTGGCGGTCTTGACGTCGAATTTTTTAAAAAGACAGTACTTCGATTATGGAATGATCGAAATATTTGAACGATTTTACTTCTACTAGTAGTAGAAGTCGAAGTCGTAGTAACCTATACGATGGTCGAAGTATCCAAAAAGTTACATTGAATTTTTTATTTTTTTACTTCGAAAATTCCCTCCATTTTACTTTGACTCTTAGTAAATCTGCCCATAATGTGAGATTAGATCCACCACAAAAAATTACCCACTTTCTATTCATTCCTACGTGATTTTTTGAAGCATGTTTATCAATGTTAATGTTCAGCATTTGATGACTCTCACAGCAATGAATAGAAAGTGGATGATTTTTTTGAGGTGAGGTCTAATCACGTATTTCGATAAATATGCCCCATTTACAGACACAAGGACAGTACTCACAGGATTTAAAGAATTGTCAATGTAAATGCAAAAAATGAAAGGTTTATTCAACTCAACTAGGGATGCACTGAATCCAGGATTCGGTATGTGGTCAGGATTTTGACTCACACACGTGATTCTCTTTTCCCTTCCCTGCCCTTATTTGGATATGCAAGTTAGGATTTGGATTCAGTTTGATATTCAACCAAATATTTCACACAGGATACAGGGTTTGGACAAATCCCAAAATAGTGGATTTGGTGAATCCCTAAACTCCACAATTTGGATCTCTATTTTTTGTCAGCTAAAACATAATTAAAATATTACATAACCCAAATTGGATAGTTTTGCTACCAACAAGGATAAATTATATCTCAGCTGGGTAAAGTATAAGGTAATGTTTTCTTATTACAGAGAAAAGGGAGATATATTTAAAAGTTTAGATTTTTTTAATCAACATGGAGTCTGTGGGGCAAATTCACTAAGATCCGAAAATTCGCTAGCGTTAGCTTTACTAGCGTTCGCCGCACATCACCAGCGCAATGCAAATTCACTAAAATATGAATTTACTCTCAGGTCAGTGAACGGTAGCGTAGTTGTGCTAGTGATACTTCACTAGGCAGAGTGCTGTTACACTAGCAAAGCCTAATTTGCATACGGTGGGAACTTTAAGTTATAATAGAAGTATATGTTACAGCCACTACATTCCACTACACAAGCCCAGGAAAGTTTTAATGAATTAAATAAAGTTGTCCTATTGCCCTACATGTTCCCCCCTGTATAGTTGTGTTGCCATATATTAGGAAATGTAGGGGGGAAGGAGGGTAACCCCCCAAAAAAATATCGATTTTTTTTTTTTTAGAAAAAAATTTCCATTTTTTTTTCAACCTCCTCTCTATTGTATTGATCTTCGCCTGGTCTGACCAGGCGGAGTAACGTCTAAGGTAAGTGCTAACATTCAGGAAAATGTTCATCTTAGTGAATTTGCGAATTTACGATCCTTCGTCAGTGCGCAACTTCGCCTGGCATAAGGGTGCGAAGTTGCACAAGTCTATCTACTTAACTAGCATAAATTCGCCAGAGCCAGTGTTAGTGAATTTCCGTTTTGCTGGCGAATTAGCGCTAAGGGAGATGACTTTCCCATAGTTCAGCCCTATTTATATACATAGCATGCTAAATAAAGTATGGTCTTTCTCCTTCCAAAGCTAATATTCTCTTTTTCAATTAGCTAGGACTGATGCATGGACACTGCCTTGATGGGGCCCATCAGCTTATGCATATTTTGTACACCCAATAAAAAATGGGCTGAGCTGCATTTTAGTGTGTATATATATATATATATATATATATATATATATATATATATGTAGAAAGAAAGATCCGCACACCCCTGGTTCCAAGTGTTCAACTGTGTTTATTTGTTGAATTCACATCCAACGTTTTGATCCCTCTCGGGGATCTTTTTCAAGGTCTTGTTATATATATATATATATACTGTATACATATATATATATATATATAAAACTATATATAAAACAAACAAGGGAAAGTTGTGCTCACCACTATCTATCTTTTAAAAACATTAGGCAGGGGTGCAATGAGGCTGTGACCACAAAATACATATAGACAAATGCATGAGGTCCTCTGCACTCAACCCATTATCAATATATTTGTACATTGGTATATTTTGTGCATACAGCTAATAAAAATTGCATTACCCTTTAAACAAAACAGGGATTGTTTGTCCATATATTGCAATAAATTTAAGCTGGCCAACTACGTCAAAGTCATCCCATATCTGGACATATCTGGGATGACTTTGATGTAGTTGGCCAGCTTAAATATATTGCAATACATGGACAAACAATCCCTGTTTTGTTTAAAGGGTAAGGCATTTTTTAGTAGCTGTATTTGTCTCTATATATACATTAGCAGGAATCTCGCAACCCAAATCTATAACAAATCCTGGCAAACTGGCAAAAATTCATACAATTTTTTTCATTATTAAGCCTGTGGATAAGGGTGGGGCGGTTGTATGGACTATGAGTACTACAGATCTGAGTTTTTAGTACAATTAACGGATGCTGGTAGTTAAATTAAGTTTTGACCCTACCTCTAAATTCCAGTTGTAGCTCTAAAAACTATTGGATGAAGCCCAGTGTTGGACTGGCCCACAGGGATACCAGGAAAACTCCCGATGGGCCCAGGTGTCAGTGGGCCCTCTTGCTTCTAACAATTTGGCCTATTTCATGTTCATTCCCTATTTCTTTATGTGGAAAAAGAGGCTGGAAGAATAGAGTATAGTAAGTAGATCTAAAGAATAGGAGAATAAGGATGTTAATTGAGGACAGAAGGAATAAATAGTTTGTAAAGTTGGACCCCTGGTCTAAGGTCTTCTGGTGGGTCCCTGGTCTAAGGTTTTCTGGTGGGACCCTGGCATCCCAGTCCGACACTGATGAAGCCTGTTTGCAAGGATGGATAAAAGAGATTGTACAGGATGGACTGTATGTGGAATACCCACTAAAGCAGGCCATAGACGCACAGATAAAGTTGTACAAATTGTCGATTCGTACAATTTTCAGATTGTGTGTGGTGTGTCCTGACATTTTTTGTGCTATGGCATCAGTCATTCAGAAAATTAGCTGGCATCAAATTTTAGACACGAATCGGAAAAGTCGCTTGCATCAAAACCATTATGCGTCAACATTATTCTGACACCCATTGACTTTAACACAAAGGTTCACTTTGCCAAAAAATTAGCAAATTTCCCGCGAAAAGGAACAAATTCGCCCATTACTACTGATCTCCTGGAAATGATTGGCTGCATGGATAGTGGCAACATGGATTTTATTTTTGTTATTATGGATGACCATAGCTTATATATATACAGTATATGTATCCCACACAAGACAGGTATTCATGCCGTGAGGGAATATTTAATCGGTAACACTGCATATTCTGGCCCGCCAATAGAATTCGTAATTTGCCTGCTGGAATACGTATTACACAATAACTACTTCAGGTTTAAACGAACTTCTTTTTACGGTCAACTGGGACTGCAATGGGATCAAATATAGTACTCATGTATAACAATATATTTATGTATTGGTATGAGACGCAAAATATATAATGCCATTCACTATTTCGGAAACATGGCAGATATACTTTATGTACTTTATAGACAATCTGTTCTTCCTGTGGTATGACCTGGACTATGACATCATTAAATTTGTGGATGATTTAAATAAATTGCCTTCATCTATTAGATTCACACTACATAGGGATCCAAATACCATAATTTTTTTGGATGTAACTGTATATAAGGACCCACTGACAGAAACTCCCTCTTAAATTACTCCAGTAGTCAACCTTGGCATCTTTTGCACTCCATGTCCAAGTCACAGATGGCTCGGGTGGTTCAGGTTACCAGTAAGGAGGTGGAGAGGGTTGATGCACTAGAAACCATGGCAAAGATATCAAGAGATCGGCCAAAACGCTTGATTGGGATTTGATCTTGGGAGGGTCAGCTCGGGTTAACAGTGATAAGGAGAATGTATCATATCTATAAACTCCATTGATTAAAGAATCTGTATTGCAGCATTGGCCTATAGTGAAATCTGACACTGAATTGACAGCAATTAACAGTAATAAAATAAATTTTGGTCATAGGAGGAATAGTAACTTAAAAGAACTTCGCTCCCCTGCTGATCCAGTAAGCAAGTATATGCCACATGCTAAAATAAACAAGATGGGTCTTTTTAAGTGTGGTTATTGCATGATGTGTAACTCTTTAATGGTAGATAATTCATTCTTTCAACCATACACTGGTATAACATACTCTATGAGACATAGACTCTCGTGTACATCCTGGAATATTGTGTACCACCTATCTAATCTACATTTCGCAGTTCCCATGGCATCCATATTTCCAGGAATTCGTCACCTTCGTCACCTCTTCACAGAATGATTGTATTACAGGGCATGTCCAGAAAATGTGAAGAAGCGAGCCTATTTCCCCACATCCTCTCCAGCAAGTAGCCGGATGATCTGTAAAAAATCTGTTCAGTTGTTGGTGCGTATGATACCAGAACATCATTATCTTATGTATGCTTTCCCTCTGTTTAACACTATCCCTTTAGCATTCTGCCATATAGTACGCATTCAGCCTCTGTTAATGGTTGTGGCAACATATTGTTCCACTTCAGCACGTGGGAATGATGTGTTGGGGTCTCTTGTAGTATTTTATATTTCCTGGATAGCAAGCCTTTTTGTGGCAAACCATCTCTAGCCACTTTTTCAAACTCTGTTGGAACAGTAGTCTGTGCTTTATCACTATATGGGGTGACAAAATGTCTAATCTGAAAAAAGTGCTAGCGTATTTGGGGAGCACTCATGGCAATATCCGCAAAAGGCAGAATCCTTTGAGTATTTGAGTCCAATAGTTTCAAACCATCTGGAAAAAAAGTCAAGCGATTGACTGGTTGGGAAAAAGGCATTTTTTAGATATATCCTACCCAATGGTTTATGAGACAGAAGTTTCTATTTCCATTTGAGTCTCTCCCAAATTTGTAGAGTTAACTTGGTAGAGGAGAATAAGTCCTTACAGGTAAGGTGGTTTGTGCCCCATATTTCATTAATACTGTATGCAGGTTTGTGACAGAGACAATAGGTAGAGTCCTAGTCAACAGCACGTCATCTGCAAATAACGCAATTTTAAAATCTTTATCCTTTATAGTAATGCTTAATATAGCTTGCCAATGGTTTAATGCTTGTAGCGTATAGTAGGGGTGATAGTGGGTAGCACTGCCTGGTTCTGTTTCTGATTGATATTGGTTTATTCGTTTGACCTGGAAGTTTCAGGTAAGTAGTTGGAGAGCTTTACAAACTTAAAATGCAAATGCATTTTCGGCGTCAAGACTTAAGACCAACATTTGATTGTCCCTTTTATTAGCCAATTCAATAAGGTCTACCATCCTTATAATATTGTCTCCAGCTTGCCGACCCTATATAAAATCAACTTGGTGGTTGTGTATGATTCTTGGGGGGATTGGGGTGAGCCTATTGGCTAGTATGTTAGAAAGTAAGAGTTAAGCAAGGCAATGGATCTGTAGTTGGAGCAGAACAAGAGTCCTTACCCTCTTTAGGAATAAGGGTAAGATATGACGTTAGATTGGTAGTGGGCATTGGTGTCCCCTGTAAATATTCGTTAAATAAGGGGATTAAATATGGTACCAGGATATGTTTTAATAATTTATGATAACTATAAGGTAGCCCATCTGGGCCAGGTACCTTCCCATTGGGTAAATGTTTCAGGGTTGTAAGGACTTCTTCCTCTGATATTTCTTGATTAAGATATTCTAGGTTCTCAGCACTAAACTGGGATTAGATTAAATTTTATTGTCATTACACATGTATAAATACGGGGTAACATATGATTTAGCATCTATTCAGAATTGCAAGAAACAGCAAGTGCAATATATATACATATATATATATACATATATATGTAGTATATACATTATAGTACAATATACAGTAAAGTACAAGTGTAGTTTGAGTATATTATGTACAAATAAATAAAGAGCAGTGTGAACAGGTGTACAATGGGCAAATATACAGGTGTGTTATAATAAATTTAAAAGTACCATAACAGTATATGTGTGCTATATAAATATATATCGGATGAATTATATATACATGTGCCATATTAATATACAGAGAATATACAACATAGACAATGTATACATATTTGGTTACAATGAAGTACGGATTGAATAAGGTGTTGGATTGTGTACAGTCCTGGTTATTGGGAGAGAAGAAGAGGGAGGAGGCATGAGAATTGAAATGGTAGAGGTACATGGAGGTTCAGCATGGGACAGAGTTCAGAAAGGACACTGCTGTGGGGAAAAAACTGTTCCTAAACTTGCAGGTTCTGGTCCGAAGGCTCCTGAAGCATCTTCTGGAGGAAAGGAGCTAAAAAAGTCTATGAGCAGGATGTGAGGCTTCCCTAAGAATGCTGCGAGCCCGGCATAGGCATCGCTTCTTCTGGACATCCTCAATAGCAGGTAAGGGAGTCCCTGTGATGCACTGGGCAGTTTTCATCACCATCTGCAGTGCCTTGTGATCTGCAACAGAGCAATTCCCATACCAGACTTTAATACAGTTGGTTAGGATGCTCTCAATCACACATCGGTAGAAGTTACCCAAAATGTCAATGGTGGTTCTTCTTCAATATCCTCAGAAAGAGTCGCTGATGGGCTTCTTAACAAGGCTGGAGATGTTGATTGTCCATGACAGGTTCTCAGAGATGTGATTTCCCAGTAACTTGAAGCTGGAGACACGTTCAACAGCCATGAGGTTAATGTGGATGGGTTTGTTTGTGTCTCCCATCTTCTTCCTGAAGTCCACAATGAGCTCTTTGGTTTTGCTAGTGTTGAGGAGCAGGTTATTGTCAGCACACCAAACAGTTAAGTGCTGACCCTCTGCCCTGTACTCTGACTCATCGTTGTTTCTGATGAGTCCAATCACCGTGGTGTCATCCACAAACTTGACAATGGAGTTGGATCCAAACATGGGCTTGCAGTCTTGAGTGAAGAAGGAATAGAGGAACAGGCTCTGCACACAACCCTGTGTCATGCCAGTGTTGAGTGTGATGGTGGTGAGGTTGTGACCAGACTTAACATACTGGGGTTGTCAGAAAATCCATGATGCAGTTACACAGGGGGGCACTGATTCCAAGATCCCCAAGTTTAGTGATTAACGTGGAGGGAACAACAGTTTTAAATGCCCAACTGAAATCAACAAACAGCATTCTAGCATATGTGTTTGTGTTGTCCAGGTGTGAGAGCACACAGTGCAGCATCATCTGTACTTCTATTGCTTTGGTAGGCAAATTGGTAAGGGTCCAGTGAGGGAGGTAAGCACTTCTTAAGGTGTGCCAGGACCAACTGCTCAAAGCACTTCATAACAATGGGTGTGAGTGCTACAGGGCAGTAGTCGTTCAGGGACGTTGGAGTTGATTGTTTCGACACTGGCACTATGGAGGTAGTCTTGATGCATGCTGGTTTTGCTGCTTGGGCCAGGGACAGGTTGAAGATGTGAGTAAAAACCCCAGCGAGCTGCCCAGCACATGCTCTGAGCACACGTCCAGGAATGCCGTCGGGCCAGCAGCCTTACGTGCGTTGATTCAGCTCAGTCCGTTATAAATGTCTGTGGGAGTGAGTGTGAGAATCTGGTAGTCAGGAGAGTGTTCAGTTTTAGTAGCCTTTTCTAAGTTCTCCTTGTCGAAATGGTAGTTAAAGTCATTTAGCTTGTCCAGAAAGGACAGATCCATGACTGTTGATGTTGAATTGCTGTCGGTGATGGCCTGAATGCCCTGCCACATGTGTCAGGGGTCAGAGTTGACAAAGTGTTCCTCCACCTTCAGTTTGAGCTCATGCTTGGCCTTCTTGATGCCCTTGGCTCTGTATGTACTGTAGGTCTGGGCATCACCCGATCTAAAAGCACTGTCACATGCTTTTAGCAGCAATCTCACTTCCCTGTTCATCCATGGCTTCTGATTAGGGTATGCGGTGATCTGTCTCTCTGTGGTAACGTTGTTTATTGTGGTGTTGATGTATTCCACTATGGAGTGGGTGTAAGAGTCATTATTTGTAAGAGAGCCACAGGTAGCATTAGAGGCAAACCTACTCCAGTCCGTGTCTTTAAACCTGTTCTGGAGTACCGAATCTACCACCACTGGCCACACTTTGATGGTTTTCACTGATGGCTTCACATGTTTGATGAGTGGTGTGTATTAAGAAAGGTGATCAGACTGACCCAGGTGGAGGTGGGGGGTGCTTGCAAAGTTTCTTTACTCTGGTACTGCAGGAGACATGTTGGTGGAATTTGGGAAGCACTGTTTTGAGGTTTAAATGACTTAATCCATACAGATGAAGCCACTTTGGATTGTGCATTTGACACAGAATAACTTAACTCATCTATCCCATTTATCCCACTTAGCACAGAATATTGTGTCACAGCATCCCATCCAATTAAAGAGTTCACGATTGAAAACAATGGAGCTTTGGTATGCTAATGAAAAGGTTAAATGCATTAAATGAGTTAAGATAACTTTAGATAACACAGTTTCTTAATTAGCCCTGAGTCATGACGCATTTAACTCACAAATCCAAGTGGCTGCATCTGTATAACAGCCACACACCTTTTACTCACTTTCACTGCTTCAATGGTGCTGGACTCCGTAGACCAGGCTGGGTCCCTTAGTAACAGAATTATTGAAGAAATGGATCTGTACTTTTATTATGCCACCACAAGATCAACGTTTTGGGGGCTTGAAGGGTGGGTAACCCTCAGAAACGTTGATCTTGTGGTGGCATAATAAAAGGGGTTAATCCCCAACTGCAGATTTGGTTGAGTGCGGATCCATTTCTTCAATAATTGAGGTTTCAATGGTTGAAGTCACCAGCCACAATAAATACAGCCTCTGGATGAGCCGTTTGTTGTGTGCTAATAGCTGCATGCAGTTCTTTCATAGCAGATTTAGCATCAGCATCCGGGGGAATGTAAGCAGCAGTTATGATTGTAGAAGTGAACTCCCTCGGCAGATAGAACAGTCTACACTGATCCATGAAAAACTTCAGGTTAGCTGAGCAGTGTCTTCCAACAATGACAGAGTTCATACTCCAAGCCTTGTTAATGTAAATGCACAATCCTCCACCTTTTGTCTTACCAGAGTCATCTGTTGTTCTATCTGCCCAGAGAATGTGGCATCCTGCTAGCTCGATAGCATTGTCTGGCACTCTACTGTGTAGCCATGTTTCTGTAAATACCATGGCATTACAGTCCATAAGTAAGTATTTTGTTGTGGGTGATCCAAAGTCGTAACTCATCCATTTTGTTCGCCAGTGACCGCACATTAGCGAGGAAAATGCTGGGTAGAGAAATCTGGTGTGGCGTTAGCTTTAGCTGAGCTCTTAGCCCTCCTCATATCCCCCGCTTTTGTTTGCGGTCTCTAGACACCTGCGAGCACTTCCAGCCGTCCGAGTCGACTTATATGTTACTTGGCCAGAATCTGTATGTATAGCGGTAATTTGGGTTTGTACTATCTTTTTAGCGAGTAATGTGTGCTTAGTCCCCTTTTTCATAATATGTTTGCCTCCTCCAAATGAACACTTTTTTTGCCTCTTGGTGTTTAATGCCTGCTAACTGGTGGTTCATTGGTTCAGTAGAATCTCTGTCTGTTGTTCATTATACAGTTTTTCCAGTTCCTTTCATGTTTGTTGTGATCTCAGTTGTGCTTGTAAGTACTGATTTCAGGATAGTGCAATGATATGACCTCTTAGGGTCAGTCTACATGAGCAGATTCGGGGAGAACTGCCTTCTCCCTGCCTGCTAAACTGAAAAACGCTTGTGGCAATTCACACGAGGCTGTTCATTTTCTGAAGTTGCCCAAAGTTTCCTTGTGTGGCAATTTCGGGCGACTTTACAAAACAAACGGCCACGTGTGAATTGCTGCAGGCAATTTTTAGTTTAATGGGCAGTGGGATTGATTAGAGTCATGTAGACTGACCCTAATTGTCGCTTTATGAGCTTCAGATAGGGTTATCACAGATGAGACCGATCCTTTATTAAGATGGAAGTATTCTTTTAAATCTGTCTCTATTGAGTCAAATGCACTTTATGTGCAGATGAATAATAAGTATATTGGCGTTGAGTGGGGTGATTATTTCTCCAAGAGTCAAAAAAATAGTTTTGGCGTAAAAACGTCCTAAATTCTTGAGTGGGCTTGGATGGTATGGTCAAGGGAATAATGTATATATGTTATGAATAAACTAAATTATAATCTCCCCCCAGTATTGTATATATCTGTGGGTCATATAATATAGCTTCTAAGATTCATATCTTGTTCTTATGAGGCACATATACATTAGTCAACTGTATATATATATTCTGTGTATTTACCTTTCAAAATTATATACTAGCCTTCTGGGTCAGGAAGAGTAGTTTCAATCGTCAATGGGCAGTCCTTATGTATCAAAATTGCTACACCTGCTTTTTTGGTTACAGCGGATGCATAGCAGGCTGTGGGATAGTATTTTGAATATAATCGTTGGTGACATGTTTTTTGAAAATGCTATTTCTTCAGGTCTCATATCTCTTTGGTTATTAGGTACAGTTTTCCTATGCTATTAGGTCTTTAGCATTTATAGATACTACCTTAGCCATTATTAATACATTTCTCTATGGCGCAGTTATATATCCTATGCAATAATCCATTGACCTCTAATAAGTTGGTGTCCGTTGTCATGAGAAAAACTCTTCCTTGTCTCAGAAAACATACCTTCATACAATTACTATGTAACATAGCTGGCACATTTAAGATCAGTGTGAACATAACATAGACAATAATTATATTCATAGTGTTAACTAAAACAAAAGGCAATTGTAACCATAGCTGAGAAAACAAGAAAAAAAAACCTAAATAGGACCTGTGCATGTGAGTTGCTTATTTCTCCTCTGTTTTTTAAGGGGAAAAGGAATGGTAGGCCCTGAAGAGTTGTTAAGACTCACAAACTACTTTAAAGGCCAAAAAAATCAACTTCCTCTCAATTTGACCATCAAGAGAGGAAAAGGTGCAGAAAAGGCTCCTTAAGTGGGGGAGAAGTGGTTTCACACATAGAAAACTGTCCTCCAATTCAGAGCTTTTGCCAGGACGTAGTCATAGCCTTATGACTATGATGTCAAGGGGGTTCCTTACAATTTGCATTATTTTGGTGAAGGTGTCAAAGCAAGCCTAGATGCTCGGAGTGAGCTTGAAGCTTTTGACCACTGAGGTGGATTAGCCTGCTTCACTTTCCCTGCTGGTTCTGGATCTCCCAGTTGTAAGATCAAATAATTTAGGAACTCTTCCCATTACATGGAATATGTAGTGTATGAGTGCTTCCTTTGTGCGTAACCACTAACTTAAATGGGAAGCCCCATCTATAGGGGATATTCTGATTCCTCAGAGCTTGAGTTACAGGGGGCGTAAATCTTGATGTTTGTGAAAGTCTGCTGCGTTAATTTGGTTTTATTTAGCAATTCTTCCTTGCTTTCATAATAGTGAAATTTTACTGTTACATCCCTTGGAGGCCTGGTATCTGGTGGCCTAGTTGCTAGAGACCTGTGTGCTCAGTCCAGTCTCCATAATTCCAATGGAAGGTCTGGGCATAAGGATTTAAAAATGTCCTGTAGGAAATGGGGCAAGTCCGCAAAATTTATGCTTTCAGGGATTTGAATGTTGTGTACATTATTAAGTGCAGAATACTTTATTGTGGCAACTAAAGGAGTGAATTAGTTTTCACTGTGCAACCATCAGCAGCTATTGACCCTAAACATACAAAGGAGGGCAAACAGGACATCTCTTCACTGCCAGTGGCATAGCACTGGCTTCAGGCCAAACATCCAGCATCCTCATTTAAATGTATGCCTATTGATCGTGTTTCAGATTTACCAAGATGTGGCAACATTGGTCATAATTTATTACAAAGGGAGGAATTTTGGACATATGAATTGAACTGTGTGGCCCCTATGGGCCTGAATAGCTTCTATTCTTGAACTGTTTTCTGTGAAGCAATACTCACTATCCTTGAACTGTTCTCTCTGAACCAATGCATTTGGAAATATTTGGACTTCTGTTAGATGCGTTTCAATTAATTGTATGTTATTATAGTATTAGTGACTGTATTTTCACTGTATGCTGAATATGCCTGTTACTGATATACCTGACAGTGAAAGTGATTGATGAAGTAGAATAGATAATCATGTTACATGGCATAAGTAACATATATATGAATTCTATTGCTTAATTTCTAAAAATTAGATGTGAGCACAACTTTTCCTTGTTTGTTGTAGTTATACAGGAGCAGTGACCAACTCCTTGTTGTAGCCCCCACACTTCCCAGCTATAGGCAGGTGATCCCACTGGTGTCCAATAAAAGAGCAACCAAGATTGGGAGTTTTACTTTGAAAGCAGCTAGTAAGTTGCAGGTAAAACTTAGTCCCTTTGTAAATCTCTTTGTATAATCAAGCAATAGAATTCTTAATGAATCAGATGAAAATTGACTGGCCAGATATGAGATGACTTTAGTTGGCCAGCTTAAATATATTGCAATATATGGACAAACAATCCCTGTTATTTAAAGGG
>CM044441.1:66948187-67049345 GCA_024363595.1 Xenopus borealis
ATATATATATATATATGTATATATATATATATATATATATATATAACTATATATCCTCAGTAGTGATGTGCAGGTTGGGTTTATACCCTGCCCAACACTCACCTTCCATCCACCAGCGCCTGCCCGCACACGCCTTCTGGCTTTTATATAGCCACGCTGACCTGCCCTACCAATGATGTCACAAAAGGGGCCCATCCTCCACCCACAATACTAGGGTTCTCCGGGGTATCGGGCTGGCCTGAATATAACAATAACTAAGGCAAATTGGGTCAGTATATTCATGACATGAGCATACTTGGCATCTTCTTTAGTGATGGGCGAAACGGCCGCGTTTCGCTTTGCCGATTCGCGAAACGAGTCGCGCGTCGTTTTTGACGCGCGTCGCGTCGTTTTTGACGCGCAAATTTTTGCTGCCGAATTTTTTTGGCTGTTTCGCGAATTTATTCGCCAGTGGTGAATCGCGGGAATTCGCCCCAGGCGAATAAATTCGCCCATCACTAATCTTCTTTTCTTTAAGGCCAAACAATTGCAAATAAAGAAAATACAGAAGTTTGCCTCTTGATATTCTATCAATGATTTCATGCTTGTTCAGAGGAAGACTTGTTAGTCTATCAATGCAAATTATTGTACAGTAAATTCCTGCATACTGAACTCAGATATGATACTGAATATCTTACATGTGATGTGACACATGCCATTCTAATATCAGCAGTGATCACTTGGGCCCTTGCAGTCTCTGACACCTACCTTCTGTACACAATGTTTTAGCTAGTTCTCTAACCATGAAGAAATAGCAACAACAAGACCAAAATACATTAGTTTAGAACATTACTCCACAACTTAATAATTGCTACATCATTAAAAGCAAGTACATTTGTTCACTATGTTAACTATGATCTGCCCTTCAAAATTAATTCTGATTTCCTCTTATAAGACGTTTCTCCAGACATTATCTTGAATGTGATCTCTAAAAAAGTGTCTGATTATTTATTACACCACCCTAACGCCATAAAAAATGCATTCCCAGCTTTTTCTAAAAATGTGTTATGACCCCCCACCTCAGAGTTTATAAAAAAATCTAGGGCTCCAACACAGTTTACAAAAAACCTTGCATCTTGCACTTATTAAGTACAGTAATACTTACTTTTTTTTAAATTCTACACTCGATTTGGAAGTCCAGAATTTTTCCTAGAAGTTTAAGAAAAGTTTATTTCAAATATGAATTGCACTTGAATAAAAACCAAATGACTTGTCTTTGCTTACAAGCTGAATACGTAAAAATCATTCAAGATGAATTATTTTTATTGTATGCAATTCTGTTTAACCATTTAGGCTACAATTTTAATATGTTTATATTAATATTTTAATATTGCTAATATGATATTTAAACATTTTTGCTGTTTAAGTAATAAATATCAAACAAATAAAAATACATTAGGAATAAAGCCTGATGACAGTGAAGGGAGCATGTTTCACTAGCTTGGGGTATAAGTATAAAAATATTGCCCCTCAAGAAAAAAAACACATGCATTTACATTGCTTTAATAGCAAAATAATCCAAATATTGTGTGTGCCAGAAGCCAAACCTCAGTTTTCTATGTTTATGTTCATTAGTTCATGCTCTATCTACTTTGTACACATGGTCTTGGTTTTTCCCTAAGGTCTAGAATAAGGGACTCATAAAAGAATCAATGTATTCATATAGCCTAAATTTTTAATATTAAAATGCTCTGAGATTTGCTATACACATGCTCCAAGATGTATTGCCCCAAGCAAAACAGTGTTTTATAGATGGACATGCAATTGTGTTAGTTTCATTATAGGTCACAGTTTTCAAATGGATAATCAAAGGTGTAAGTATTTCACTAAAAGAAATTTATAGTGCATACTCTATTATAAAAAAAAACATAAATTAATTATAAGTATTTTATTACAACATGATGAGTGATCACTGCACATATGCAGTGGGTGGTAACGTGAATACAGTGCATATCTGGAATTTTACCAGTTTAGTACAGGGACCTGTTTCCAGAATGCTCAAGACCTGAGGTTTTCCTGATAATGGATCTTTCTGTAAATTGGATCTTCAAGCCATAAGTATACTAGAAAATCATGTGAACATTAAATAAACCCAAAGTCCTTAACCAAAGTGTCGGGTTAATGGAAAAAAAGGGCACTGAAATCTCTGTAGAAAATAAATTGGTTGTTACTCTAGTGCTCAGAAACGCTATGAGTTCATGAATGAAGTTCTCTTCAAAAGCACATTATTTCATGTAATTTAATAGTTAAACTTATGAATCATTATATAACATTTATTGCAAGTCCCTTTATATCAGTGAGCAGTGACAAAGCGTATATACATTTTTCACCATGTATATGAAAACACCAAACACACAAGCAAAATGCATGACCACTAAGAAAATATTTCATGCAGATATTCTACTGACATAATAGTGTAAGTTAGCTCCATAGACAGCTATGAGAGTACACACCCTGATAATGTCTGATCTAAGACAATTATATTCTTTTACTGATTTCTTTATAAAGTGATGTGAAATATCACAATATAAATACATGGATGAACTGCTGACCACAGCCTATCCTTCCTTAGCAGGTTATTGACTTAAGTCATCAATGTATAATATTTGCCCAAGTTAGTACATCCCTGAAAACTATCAGGGGATTACCCATAGCAATGAATCAGCAATAGGTTTTTATCACAAAACTACCACAACTTAGACTACACAATAAAAAAAAAACTGATTGGCTGCTATAGGTTCCTACACTGATGTAATTTAGCTCTATATTTTACTAAGTCAATCCATTTATCTTATACAGGTATGGGATCCATTAAAAAAAACCTGTTATCCAGAAACCTCTGAATTGCAGAAAGGCCATCTCCCATAGACTCCATTTTATCCAAATAATCCAGATTTTTTTTTTTTAAATGATTTCCTTTGTCTCTTTAATAGTGATGGGCGAGTCTGTGGCGTTTTGCTTTGCTGAGACGCTGGCGGCTTTTCACAAATTTTTTGCCGTTTCGCGAATTTCCTGAGAGAAACTCACGAAATGCCGCCACTGTCTTGTTTTGGATGCGGGCATCCGTTGGCAAAACGGCGAAACGAGATGCTGACAAATTTTTCATCGGCTGCCAATCGCAGGAAATGCGCCCCAGGCAAATAAATTCACTCATCACTACTCTTTATTATAATAATAATACATTCCTTTGTTCTTGATCTGAACTAAGATATATTTAATCTGTTTTGGAAGCAAAACCAGCCTATTGTAAATTATTTAATGTTTAAATGATAGTAGTAGATTTAAGGTACAAAGATCCAAAATACAGAAATATCCATCATCTGGAAAATCCCAGGTCCTGAGCATTCTGGATAACAGGTTCCATACTTGTACATCTGATTCATCAACATGTAGTACATATACACAATCAAGTTAACTTTTGACAGAAAACTCAAACATATACCAGCATCCTAGTGTTTCCTTCTAAAATCAAAGGCTAATAATAAATGTGACAAACTAAATGTAAAATTACATTGCCACAACAAATATGTCACTTATCTTGTCACCTAACCAGGCTAGGCGACACCAAGGTGACATACCATGGATGCTATCTCACCTATTGTCATGTTTGGTATCCCAAAACCCACAGCCTCCTTTCACTTTGGGAGGAACCTTTCGCTACTCAGGTGCTGCCTGGTTTTAAAGTTAAACAAGGGTTCTGAACATGAAAGGGAACTGGAACACATGATAGGAGGAATAGAGTAAGCGTAGTTATGGAACAGGCTGGGATTAATAACCAAACAGTCAGCGCAGTATAGAATCAGGATCCAGAAGAATAGTCATGAATCAGACAAGGCCGGTTCAGGCAGCAAATCAGCAAAGGTCAAAAAACAGGCAAGGGACAGAACAGTAAATTAGATCCAGAGTAGGGGAGTATTTATATTAAGGCACTCGAGGGCCTGTGCCTAGGGTGGCAGGTTTTGGGGGGCAGCTCTCGGTAGCCTATAAATCTATTAAAAAAAAAAAAGAAAAAAATTTACCCAGCCTCTGACATCGGTTTCCATAGGAAATCCAGTGATGGAGCTATGGGGGTGACGGGAATGGAAACTACTAGTACCGTACTATTTTTTTTGCTAGATTTGAATTCATGAGTAGCATTCAAGGCAATCTTTTATTTTGGTCATAACACACACATATTTAATTATGAAATGTAATGAAAATTAAAACAGGTTTTGAGGGCAGTAAGCTTGTTTGATAATAAGAGAAATTATTATTAGTTTTTTCATAGTTACATTTCTAATCATTAACATATATAAATGCTAAGTTTATATATTTTATATTATAAACTGCATAAATGTTCATAAAATGTGTATTCCTTATGCTTTTATTTTGCACGTGTTCACAAATGGTATAGAAACAGTAGAATAATGAACTTGGCAACTCAAGGGTTTCTAGAATAAGTGTTGTGGTATGCTTCTAAAATTATGTTAGTATATATAGTGAATATAATGTATTTATTATAGCTATCAAAAACAAAGTAATATATTTGATTAGCTTCTTGCTAACAAAGCATTCCATTTTTATTCTTTGTGTATTCCCCAAAAAGTGCCACTGGTGGGCAGCAGTTAAATGCAATAAAATGATATCTGTAAATACAATCATTCACATTTCCGATGCTTTTTTACCAACACTATACAAGGCAGATTTTGGCCTCTAATACAGAGTATTATAAAGCCCATGTCACATTAATCATCAAACAGCATTCTCTGAAGCATCATTATTTCATCATTACATACTCCTAAAAACCTTAATAATTATATTCAAACTGATGCCAGTTACTTTGTTTTTAAAAGAACATTTTAAAACATGTTTTTGTAAGAAATTCTTCAGTATCGTTTGCTTTGTATCAATCACCATGTCTTCCATTATCTGCCTTTGGCTTTTTCTTGCACAAACTGTTGCAAAAAATAGCTGATGTAAATATATAATACATAATATATTTATATATACTCTTATACTGTATATAAGTATATATATATATATATAATACAAACAATACATCGCACACCGGGGGCTTGTAATAAATGCAAAAAATTGTGGTTTATTCGACGTTTCGGCTACCAAACTGGAGCCGTCCTCAGGAGTTTTTTGCTCCTGAGGACGGCTCCAGTTTGGTAGCCGAAACGTCGAATAAACCACAATTTTTTGCATTTATTACAAGCCCCCAGTGTGCGGTGTATTGTTTGTATTATGTGATTAATCTTCACCAGCACCCGGGCAGATGTTGTTCGTTCTGTGTGCACCATTCCATTTAGTATTCTATATATATATATATATATATATATCTTCTCAAAGGGCAGCGCCCTGCTTCTTATAGTTTTCCCTGGGTGCACAGTAAAAAGTTCAAATATTCAAAAAAAAAAAAAAAAAGACCAGCAACTCTGGGATATTTGTGCATAAAAATCAAAAGTGTATTCAAAATTCTCATTTCTCTCTTATTTTTTTATTTTTTAACAGTATTATTCATAAAAGTATACAGTGCTGTATACAGGGGCACTCTGCCAATGAGGTGAGTTGAGAAACTCGCCACAGGCGGCAGCTCCCCACTAGGTACCAGAAGCGGCAAAAATCCCACTCCTGGTAAGTTAAGAGCCGAATTTCCATTTTTTTTTCTGTGCTGGAGTCCTGCCCATCTCTCAGCGCAAAAAGGTGAGCGCCAGGGGGGGCGGCAGCAACAGCAAGATGCCTCAGGCGGCAGAAGTGCCAGGATCGTCGGAGGGGCCAGGTGGTGGAGGGGTCAGGGGCGGCAGAAACGGCAAGATGCCTCAAGCGGGAGAGAGGCCAGGATTGCTCCTGCCTGCATTTATTTTTTACTCTCTGTATATATTAACCATGTTAATATATATGCTTGACTTTCTGTTCAGTAAACATTGCAGAGTAGTGTTTGAATGGCTCCTCATTAACCCTGGTAATTCTAGTTATGGTCTGATTTCTGTACCTACTGAAATACACTATTTCAAGTGGAAAATGTTATGATGATAAAACATACCGATATACAATGTGAGGATTAATATTTATTTGTTAATTAGATTCTGAATTAAAATAGCCAATATAAATACAATACAAATATGCTATTTATAGGTCAGAACTGAACAGTCACTATTATTAACAGTTCAAATGTTGCTGTATTCTCTGTAAAGTAACACACGTGAAATACATAATTTTGTTCAAATAATACAGTTTATACTAAACATCACTAAAAATATATTCCAAAAACATTTTTCCCCCTTTCAGCACAAAGGATTCCCTGCCTCCTCTTTGTAAACCTGCCTTTCTGGCCTCACTAGTGTGTATTATTTGTGGTGCTTCAAATGCTCCAGTGAATACACTTATAATACAATGATGTGACTAGATCAGCTTGGCTTTGAGTGCTGACTGTACAACCTTCTATTTTGTTAAGCAGAATGTGAAACATATTTGCAACATTCCTTCTGGGTTTATAAAGAATAAAATATCTAAACTTGAAAGTAAAAAAAAATATACAGCTAAGAACATCTATCTTTTGAACTGCAGCAGTCTCAAATTTCATCAAATACTACTGCTTGGGATCCTGTTATAGTCCCCAAGTCCCATATCAATAAGGATGCTGGGCATACGACTGTATCTGAAAAAAATATACTGTCTTATATAGTTTGAATATTGTATCCAAAATATTATTTGATTTGTAACACTAATTGTTTTATGCTATCTTTGTATCCCTCACTGTGTCTCTCTTTTGTTTTCTTTTCTTCTCTCTGTCAGTCTCACTGAATCATAAGATTCGTTATTACATATAATCTTTAGTAAACTTGTATAGTAAACAACTTAAAAAACTGTAGAAGATACTCGCAGCCATGGATCAACCGCAGTTATAGTAAAAATATTCCATCTTTATTTCCATCCATTAAAAGACCATTACTATATGGCAAAGGGTGCACTATTTAGTAAAACAAACTGCTAAAAAACTGCATCATAAATATTGTTTGTATAAAGTTTGTGGCTATTTGAGAGTAATGCACATGCCAAACAATATTTTATGCTTTTCAGTGCAATTTGTAAAGAACGTATGGGTCTGCGTGTGCCTGTGTGTGCCTACTTCCTAACCTTCTAGGAAAGCTTAAGAAAAATGGGCAAAAACCTGGTACTTCTGGAATACAATACTTGTTAAGATGAATAAATCTCCTGAAATTTGGTTCACTAAAAGATTGGTTTTAAAAGCCAGAAATAGTTGAGATGTACTAAAACATTGCAGTCAGCATTTTATATTTGCCCTCTGTTCTGAAGGATGAATGAAATATTTTTATTTAATTTTTCTTTTTTAATAACTTTATTCACTTCCTGTTAAGTCTGATTTACTAACATGGATACTAAATTGCACCAATACAACAGCCCATTGCAACTAATCAGATATATACTTCCATTTTCTAAATTATTATATAAGTGGTTAGCAAAGCAAATTTAGAGCAGCTTAGTACATTTGTCAGTAAAGGAACATCTCAGTTTTCATCACCTCCTCCCTCCCACCCATAGTATTGCACGCATGCACATCCTTCGTTTGTAACAGAGTAGCTCCTGCAGCAAGCAAACTTCTCGTGCAGGTTGGCGTCATGCTGCCCCTTAATATGAGCCATCCTAGGCCAAGGTCTGTGTGGCCTAGTCACAAATCCGGGCCTGCTTCCATAATTCTGCTCGTCATTGGACTATTTGGTTAAAAAAAGTTCAACAGCTAGGCTTAAGTTAAAGAAAAACAACAATCTTAGGCTCAAATGAAAGAAACTCTTTATATCTTATACTTTAAACAGTTATACTGTTTGTGCTTACACCAAATTTAATTCTATTATTTTAAAGGGGCAGTATACAACTATCCTAGTATTTAAAAATATGAAATAACCCAGACATTTGCTTTTTTTTACACTGTCAGAGTTTAATGGGTGCAAAAACATTAGGAAATCATAGTGCAGCCTTTGATGTATAGAACAATCACCAACTTTTATTATTTTTGGAAGAGATTTGTCATAGAATTATAGGAAAACCTACAGAACATGTGGGTGTGGTATAACATTTTCGTTAGATATCTTCACAAACTGATTAACTAACTAGAACAGAATTGTGAAATATGTTTACATGACACTGTAAATTTATTGACTATAATTTCTAATCAATTGTATGCGTTTCTGGGAAATAAGATGACCAATTTCTACCAAAAACATTTTTCCCAACTTTTTCTTCATTATAACAACAGGTAAAAAATTAATCACAAATCCTATTTATTTAGCTTAAAACAGGAGACATTCTGTCCCTTGAATACCATGGACGAAGATAGCAAATGCTGTCAACCATCTCTGTTTGTCCTTCTTGATGGTTTCTCAGGAAATGTTTAGTGTAATTTTTACATATGTGTCTTTTCTTTGTACATTGTGTCTTTTCTTTAAGTACAATGATTTTAGTTTTTGTAAACCACCATTGTAATGGTGCAAAGGGTAGATTCCTCACATAGCAACTAAAAAGATGTTGGCTAAACAGGTGATTAGTAAAAAAACCCATCTGGTTACCGCAGCTGGGCATACATGTATTTTATTATATAACTCCGTATATTTAGTAGCATCTATTTTGATCATAATATTTATTTGTATAATGAATTTTGTTAGTACATCATTTTACACCACTTCACATCTGGTGTAGCCCATAGAAGTCAATGGGGGTCATTTATAAAGTTCGCGCAGAGAAGATTGATTCGCATGAGTGAATAAATTTGCCCTGCGCCTGGTTATATTTATAAAGCTGAATAAGAGTGTGCAAACAGATTTGCGAATTTGTTTTTCACATTGCAAATGTCTATAGGAGCTTTTGCGAACACTCTGCGCCACAACTTTGGTGGCAGAGAAAATATTCGCAAAACTGTTTTGCAAATTGTGAATTTAAGTTACTTTTAACACTATTTTCGCGCAAAACAACCACGCAAAGTGCCTGTACTCATGCAAAGACCCGTCTTGTTTGCGAGTTGTTTGCGAAAATTAATTCACAATGCGAATTCGCAAAAACCGGAAGGACGGGCACAGTAGTGCAATATTTTAGCATTCAGGAAAAAGCATGGGCAAAACTACCATTTGCGAACAATTATGCGCTGCGCGAACTTTATAAATGACCCCCAATAACTTTAGGCAGAGAAAAAAATCTTGGGTAAAAGGGTAAGTAGTAATTCTCAGGTCCAGAATTTTATCAGTTAATCTCTTACCTTCAAGATAGCTTGTGTTAGAATTTTTATTTATGTACTCGATAATGGGATGTGCCAACAAGTATATGAACTGATAAGTTATAAAGAGACTTTTTCTTTTGTACAAAGTGGAAGTCATTTAAACCTGGAGTAATAAAACAGGAGGTAATCAATGTGTTTAAGATCGGCCTAAAAATGCCAGTTTTGAGACAGGTAATTTACATATTGCTTTCATAAAAACAAGCTATTGTTTAGTGCATGGGTATTAGCTAAAAAAAATTAAGGTATATTTGCCATCTTGTTGACAATATAATTATTTTCAAAATACATGTGCTCCATTTTATATTTCCCAGATCATATCTGTAAATTAAATTATTAGCATTATTAACATAAAATGCTAATTCTGCTACTTGGAAACATTAAAGTGAATAATGAATCAAACAGAACAAGCCATGTGAAGTATAGATTTATAACATCTCAATTAAACAAACAAATAAGAAATTGCAGTTTCTATTAAATCACAGAATGTATTGTGCTTACATTTACAATATATAAAACGAATTCATATGATTTCATTTTTTTCAAGAAATACATTTATTTCCTTTGATATTGATGTTTCAGAGACATTCTTAATTAAAAATATTCACATTATAAAATATGAAGTTGTGTCAATGTGAATCTTTAAAATCTGTTATGGAGTTTACTCCTTCAGAATCCAAACTTGTTCAGAGAAAACTGGCCATTGATTTGTGGGTTTTTGAAAACTGTCTGTTACAAATACTTTTTTTAATACAACAGAAATCCTGGCTTTTGTTCAGTTGAGCATAACCCATGTACTTTATGTCTTTCTAAGTAAGCCTATTAAACCGACTGTTTTGTACTGCCAACACATTATTAAAATCACAGTTTACACAGTTAACAGAATAAAGTATACTGAGGCATAAAAACTAATTTCTATAATTTTGTGTCTTTCTTTCAATGCAGAGAAACTCAGACTACTAATGTGCTTCCTGCTAAAGGCTGAACAGATTACTCCAGAGTCCAGTCCCTCTGGATATGCTCTTTATAAAATCTATTAATCTTCTTCATTTTAACAGCTACTGAACAGTTTTTGGTAAATGGGAATACATTGTTTAAACTGATATATTTGGCAGGGCCAGCTATAGGTCAGGCGCCCTGTTAAAAAAAACTTCAGTTGCATGCCAATTAAAGGAAAATGAACCTTTCCTATATAATAGGAAGCAATATATATCCGCTTCCACTCTTTTGTAGTCTTAATACAGTTATTTGCACAAACTAAGCTATATGTTTATATTTTACTGTCAGTTTAACTGGAAAATATTACCTGAACACTTCTCAGTTAGTCTGAGCTTTTGGAAGTTCTTAACTTTAAAAAATGTGGGATTACCATTTGTGGGAAGACTGATACATCAGTGATTTCCAATATAATAAATGAAATAATTAAAATATAATGTACTATTGCCCTGCTCTGGTAAAACATGCGTGGTTGCTTTAAAAACCACTATTATGGGTTATATAAATGAACTGTTGTGTAGACTGGGGATTGCCATCTGAAAAAGGAGAAAGGACACAGATTACACAGCAGTAGTGATGGCATTTCACTTCACTGAATTTTTCTCGAATTCGCCGCAAATTTGCCCCAGGCGAATAAATTCAACCTATCACTACACAGCAGATAAAAGATAATTTGTTAAGAATGCATTGGGTTTAGTTCTTACACATGAATTTAAATAGAAGTCAGAACAATTGTTTCCAAGACATGGTTTATTTGTAGGTTCTAGATCAACTAATACAAATTTAACTTACTAAAAAGCCCATTTTGAAGTTACTGATCCTTTAAGGAAATAACCCTGGCCATGCATTAATCACATCAAATAATTTTAGTATGTAGGAGATCCAGGTCTAGATTTGGGTTTGTATGGCTCCATAAAATCCCATTATTGTGTTCATCTCTGCAAGTGCCTGCAAATTATTGTTTCAGAAAAGGAAAGAAAGCAACAAAAAATTAAAAAGTAATTAATGATATTTATGTATAAAAATAGTGACACAAATTACATAAGAGGCAGGAATAAAAGTAAATGTTAAAAAGCTAATAGAGCAGGTTTACTTGCATGTAACATAGGAAGCAAGTGCATATAAAGGAAATGTTTTAAAAGACCCAATAGTAGTAAATATTTTATTTTTCTACGTTAAAAAATAACTTGTTGGATTTATAGGTAGTGAATTTCCTTTCTTCCACATCCTACAGCATGTTCCATTTTTTTAATGATGTAGAATAATATTACTATTAAAATATTTTAATATTAATACAGTATATGTTTTAATTCTAAAATATCTTGTTCATTCTCAGGAATGTTTTTGTGAACAAACATGTTTTCTTCCAGTATGCCAAATTATACATAGGGTCATTGGAAATGTGCTAGAAATCTTACTTGTAATCCAAAAAATGCACCAACCAATTAAATAGGCTTTAAGTTTTCTGGATAAGGGATCTTTCCCTAATTTGGATCACCATTCTTTCTCTGCTAAAAATAATGTAAACATTAAATAAACCCAATAAGTTTGTTTTCAACCAATAAGGATTCATTGGGATTAAGTACAAGGTATGTTTCATTTTCACAGAGAAAAGGACATTGCAATAACAAAAATGTTAATTATTTAATTAAAATGGAATTTATGTGAGATGGCCTTTCTGTAATTCTGTGATTTCTGGATAATTTATTTCCAGATATGGATCCCATACCTGTGTAAGGTTTTTATATATATAATACTATTAAATACATTGCAGAGATAATAATGATATGACATATATTTACCTTGAACTATGTATCCAGTATGGTACTGATGAGGAATGAGCAAGCAGTCTTTATTTAAATCAGCAGAACCAGTAGCCCAACAAGCATTAGGCCTGATGGTCCAGCATTCACTGTTTACACTGATTTAAATAAAGACCGATAGTGCCACTCGTTTCTGCTATTTGATACTTGTACTGAGGGAGACTGCCAAGAGTCGTGTGCCTGAACCACATCTTTTGTGCTCAATGGCAGAGGACATTGGAGGGTGAGTCTTGAGTAGTGATGGGCGAATCTCCCGAGATTCGCTTCGCCGAAAAATTCGCGAATTTCTAGCGAAATTCGCGAATCGGCGAAAAATTCGCGAAACGAGTCGCGGGACACTTTTGACGCGCGTCGCGTCAAGTCGCGTCAAATCGCGTCGCGTCAAAAACGACGTGGCGCGTCGTTTTCGTCGCGTCGCATCAAAAAACGTCGCGAGACTCGTTTTTTCGGCGAATTTTCGCCAAGCGAAATTTCGCTGGTGATTCGCGAATTTATTCGCCAGCGGCGAATCGCGGGAATTCGCCGCAAAATCGGCCCTGGCGAATAAATTCGCCCATCACTAGTCTTGAGCAGCCTACACTTTGCTTATTATTATGGTACCAATGATGGTATTTTTATTAATTTATTTTATATAGGTTCTGTGTGCCTATATTTGTAGACCGATGTCTATAAAAAATATCCTGCATGATAAGTGTTCCTAATGTTTAATTATATTTAGGAAGTAAAGAAAGAAAGTTGGTTTACATTGTAGATTTATGTTAACAATGAGGTAATTTTATATTTTAAATGATAAATATTAACACTTAAAACTACACCAGCATTAAAACAAATTGAGCAGAAAATTACTTGAATTTGGAATTTTACTAATGCTCAGTATAATGTAAAATATAATACAGAAACTAGCTTTATAATTATTGTTCACAAGTTTAAGCAGATTTCTTTAATTTGAGGAAAGACATGAATGTATTAATCACAGCCCAAAAACATTAAATTTGCATTATTTTTGGCAAATGCACTTTACAAGCAGTGCTTGAGCATTCTGCTTCAGACTTCTTCTGTATATTTTTACTTCCTAATGCCAAACCATGAGTAGTGGGACACTTTAATGGAAAGTCATTATTGCAATGATTGAATCAAGAAAATAAACACAAATGTAAGCAAATGCTTGTGAGGAAGAGTAGAATGAATAGTTACAATTATAATCATTTATTTGGATATTGTGTCTAAATGAAAAAAAAACACAAGACACACAAGCTCATTTAACGTACTAGGACACAATAAATGCAATTTACAAAGTATATAATTTCCTAAAAAGCTTAATACATTTTGTGGAAAAAGTAATAAACCACTAGAGCCAATATCTGTTTCAACTACATGCTGACCTTTTTATTCCATACTAACATACTATATACTTTCCAATTAAACAAATACGAGTATATATAAAATAAGTGTTGTGATTTTGAATGATTATGCACTGCTGCAAAAGGAATTAAAATGTGTCCTTGTAAAACAATGCTCCATATTCTGTAGCCAGTTTCAGATAAAGATTTCAATAATTGTATATGACAAAGCAAAGGCTTATTATTATTAATATTTCCTCTCCTTTTTTGCTACAGGTATGGGATCCATTAGCCAGAAACACGTTATCCAAAAAACTCCCATAGAATCCATTTTTATCCAAATAATCCAGTTTTTTTTAAATTATTTCCTTTCTCTCTGTAATAATAATAATAATAATATCTTTTACGTTATCCAAACTAACCAGTCTATTAGGTTTATTTAATGTTTATATGATTTTCTTTTAGACTTAAGGCATGAAGGTCCAAATTACAGAAAGATCCATTATCTGTAATAATTCAGGTCCTGAGAATTAGATTAAATAAAATTCACTCCCTCTTGCTACTTAATAATTGAAAAGGCAAAAGTTACACTCTTGCTAGAAAGTTATTATACATACATTGCAAGAATACTGAATGACATGATGAAGATGATGATGATGATGATGATGATGATGAAAAGCATAATTTTATATTGAACATTTAATAAGCTTTCTTAAAAAAAACTTATAGAAGATTTTGTATTGTTTCAGGACTATTGATGATAATCTTGCATTACATCACAGCAGTACAATGGGTAGAAGGCCTTGTAAATGCTGGGGCCTAGGATACTGATATTTATATAAGCCTTTCTTTGTCTAAAAAAGTTTTAAAGGAATTGTTGAGTATTAAAGTAAAAACTGGGTAAATAGATAGGCTGTGCAAAATAAAAAATGTTTTCAATATAGTTAGTTAGGAAAAAATATAATGTATAAAGGCTGGAGTGACTGTAACTCTAACAGAACAGAACACTACTTCTTGCTTTTCAGCTCTCTTTTGTTTACACTGACTGGTTACCCTGGTTACCTGGCAGTAACCAATCAATGAATTGAGGGAGGGCCACATTGGTCATAACTGTTGCATTTGAATCTGAGCTGAATGCTGAGGATCAATTGCAAACTCACTGAACAGTTATGTCCCATGTGGCCCCCCTTCAAGTCGCTGAATAACTCATATTTAGAGAGATGAAAAGCAGGATGTTGTGTTGTATTCTGTTATGTTAGACATCCAGTCACTCCAGCCTTTATATATTACATGTTTGGCTAACTAACTATATTAGAAACATTTTTTTATTTTGCACAGCCTATCTATTTACCCAGTTTTTATTTTTACCCAAAACTGTTCCTTTAAGGGACCCAAGAAGCAAAACACAATTAAACATCTCTCTCAGGTGAGTCCACATATTAGTGTGTGGAGGAAGTGGGTCAATATTCATACTGTCTGTTCTCAGTTGTTAACATCAACTTAATGAGAATCTGCTGGTTCAATTATTATTCCAAGCAAATGAAATAGAAATTTAAGGGCATCCATCTGATGTTCTGGAATATAGCTTAATAGATTAGCTTCCACTTCTTTATGTCTACAAGCACTTGATATTTACTTGCATATATTTAACATAAATGTATTGTTTTATGGCAAACTTCAGTTGATTTGTCATTGATTTCCTCATAACTATGCTCATTATTATTAACCTCCTTAATCTAAATATTAATCCTTCTTCAAGAAAATGAACTACTTGAACTATATCCCATACAAGTTTATCATTTTAGCTGTCTGTGATATTATTTGTGGCTTACCGTGGGTCCTTTTTCTGACAAATCCCATATGCCAAAACTTCAGTAAGTATTTCAAAGTAAATTATTCTGTGGCATAAATATGTAATGACATATGAAAAACTTTCTTTAGATTAAGGAAATCAGAACAGGGTCATTTCTGAGGGACAACAGGGTTCGACTAAAAAGCAGAGTTCAACTAAAAATGACAATGAGATGCTTGAATGTTTTTAGAATGATATTGTTTTTTGACAAAATATCCAAATTGCTCTGACAGGTGTAATGTGTCTGTGTGTGTGTAGGGAGTGGTTGATATCATAAAACACATCAGAAGCAAAAACATTTTGAACAATAACCAGCGTTCCCATACCTCATATAAAAGAGTAAGCGAACTTAGTATAGAAGAGATGGACACCTGTATAAGAAAACAGTTATCGGCACAACAGAACTTTACAGTCAACCAGTGGTGCTGGTCATTTACTTCACATTCAAGCTATTTTTCATGTACATAAATGTATGAGGTTCAAGCTTTTTGTATTCTAAAATCTTTTTGAGTTTCTCTTAGGTTACAGATATATGTGAAAATTTGGTTATGACATCTACCCTACTGTAGTTATAGGGATGTTTAAGACAGTAATACACCCTTCTGGTCAAATAATCTAACCATACCTCCACCCATCCATCCTGGAGGGCATTTTGAATGGACAAAATGTTGAATATCCAGCCATTTAAGTGTGGTCCAATATCATAGAGACCATTGAGATACTTGAAAATATCTCTGGTATCCAAGCATATGGTGAAACCGATTTCCATTTTCAGCAAATGTATCATATGTAAGTCAAACATCTAGTTGCAACTTATAAAAAGCAGACAGAGGAAAAAAGCTTGTAAGTTTTTTTCCAGGTAGAACTGCTGTTTAGTGAACCGTTTACTTGAATCAAAATATTTCATAAAATAAAAGGCAGCATTTAATCATTTATATATTATAATAGCCACATTAATTAATACTGAAAATAAAATGTCTACCCAATGTAAACAAAGAATACATTGTAGATTTATAAGGAATCTATATTTATGCAGGGTCTATTTTAATATGTTTCAGACTGGTGCAATCAGTGTATCTAAAACTCTTCATTAACCCAGAGATAATGATGACTGCTGTCTTCTCTGTGTATCTGTTTTCAAAACCAATTCTTCTCTGTCAAAATCAATATCTCTCACCTTTGTCAGCAATTCTTACCTCTGCTAAGTATATCCCTTTCCTGTGACATAATCAATATAAATAAAGCTGAGCAATGACTTATGAAGAGTGCAAAATGAAAGAAACATTGACTTGTATTAAATATTCAAATATGAAAAACTGAACAAACTATATACAAGCTTTTGACCTTTTTTGTTTTTTTTTAAATACATCTAGTTTTAGAAACAAGTGTAAAGTGTAAAAACTGGGTCAATAGGCTGTGCAAAATAAAAGATTATATAGTTAGTTAGCCAACAATTTATGTCATGAAGACAAGATAACATAATAACCAGAAGTTTGTGCTTTGCAGCTCTTTGATTGTTTACCAGTCAGTAACCAATCAGTGACTGGAGGGGGAGCCATATGGGTCATAACTGTGAATTTGACCTGCATGCCAAAGATCAAAAGCAAATTAACTGAACAGTTATGTTGCCCCCCCTTCAAAACGCTGATGAACTCAGAGTTAGAGAGTTGCAAAGCAGGAAGTTGGGTCTTAGCTATTTTGTTAGAAATTCAGACACTCCAGCTTTCATAGATTAAATGTTTACTATATTATATATATATTTTTTTTGCACAGCTACTTATATTTCTATTTTTACACTTTACTGTTCCGTTAATTTTTTTTTATTTAAATACATTTTACGGAATAGGGTACAGAAAGTAAAAAAAAGGAAGGGAAGGGGTAAAAGGGGGAAAATTGAGCATATGATCCAACTAATTATGACAACAAATTCAGATAAAAATACCATTAAGGGCAAGCCGTTCCTCTATATGCAAACAGTCTATGCAACTTTTTAATATTGCTTCTGGAATTAATGTTCTAACAAATTTTACCCAAGGTGACCATATTTCCCAGTATTCTTCACTTTGGTTGTGTAATAACAATGTGATCTCTTCCATCTGTCTGATTTCCTCTATTTTCCTCATCCAGTCTCTAAATGTTGGTGAATCTTTTATTACTTTCTGTGTATCAGTTTGCAAATTAAAAATTATGTCACTTGGATTATCTATCCTAATCTTAATTTTTGTTATCTTCCCAATACCATCAGTTATATTTTCCCAATATGTCTGTAACTTTGGGCATGTTAACCATATGTGCGTATGATTATCCTCTTCTCCATGACACCTCCAGCATCTTCCTGAGTTATTTGGGTACATTTTAAGTTTCATTGGGGTGTTATGCCACCTTATAAGCATTTTGTATGTGGTTTCCCTTGTTTTAGATGCTTTAGAAGTAGTGATGGGCGAATTTATTCGCCAGGGGCGAATTCCCGCAATTCACCGCTGGTGAATAAATTCACGAAACGCCAGAAAAATTTCGCCAAAAAAAAAAAGAAGTTGCGCGTCATTTTCGGCGGAAACGACGCGACTTGTTTCGCAAATTTCCAGCGAAATGGGTGAGATTCGCCCATCACAATTTAGAAGTTCTAGAAATTGTTTTAATGAAAACTTTCCAAAGGTCCTCAGAAATATAGATATTTAACTCCTTACCCCACTCCCTGCATTGTAAATAGAAACTGGGATGATAGGTCTCGAGGAGTAGCTTGTAAATTTTGGACAGGGTTTACAAATTTCTTTCTGGGTGCTAATTATTGATTCAAAGAGTGTTTCCTCTCTCCCCAAATATCTCAAAGTTTTTTAAGGTTTTTTCAATAAAAAAATTGACCTATTTCGATCTAATAGGTCCGATTCGATTCTCCGCAAAATCCTTCGAATTCTTGGAGCGTAGAAATTTTTTCCTGCTGAAAAAGGCCGAATCCCGAACCGAATCCTGGAATCGGTGCATCCCTATACAAAACTTTTGTTTTCAAAACTAAACTGACTTTCTATTTGTAAATGCTGATTTAGTGACTATTTACCTTTTTGAATAAATGTATGTAAGCACTTATTTAATGCAAGATGACTAGTTACAATCACACAAAAAAGTAATTGCTTCCAAAGCATCTCCTTCAACTTCCACATTGATGGGCTGGGCTTATTAACACTGGGGAATACTGGAGCTACATTGACCAATGTCAACAGACAGAACAAGGTGCAGATGTGTAAACATTGACTTTATCTTTATTATTCAATAAATATTCATACATTAAGTGATGGTTTTATGTTTAAACCATTCTAATTAATATTTTAACAACTTGAATTGACTACTGAACTAGCTTCCTTTTTAGCATTGCTTTGATCTTTGTCTAAAGGAAAGAAACCACTTTCTGCTGAAAAACACATGTAAGTTAAGTGCTGAGACACATCAGTTTTTCAATGTTATTTTATTTCATGCTTACATTTTAGTATACTTGGTTTAGCTTTGCCAGCTCTCTTTCTTTACCCCAATTCCTCACTGTAATTTATGTTTGACATTGTGTTGGAAACAGTAAGCTTACAAAAGATATGTCAAACACCTAAACCTGCCTGGCTCCAATGGGAAACAATTCTAAGAACTCTTTATTGTTAGAACAAACGAACTAAGCTCACATCCGATATTTAAAATATAGTATTTGTACAATGAAGATTGAACTAAAGGAAGTTTTAATGCCCATTTTTGAAATGTTTACAACTTGCCAAGTAGCTGTAAAACAATATCTGTGAGAATGATCCACAACATATTTATTTAGAAATCACATACCAACCAGAAAACTAAAGGTGGGCATGTTATTTTAGAACAATAGAATTGTGCTAGCTTTATCCACGCTTATATTATTGGACAATAGTATTAATCAAAACTATTTCATACATATAATTATTCTCTCAGAGTTTAATACCAGCCTTTCCTTTCATACTGGCAAGATAATACAAATTCTCTCATTCTCCTTAATAAGACTGCTAAGTATTCTACTAAAAAGGAAGCATGCATCTCAATTACTTCATGGGAGGTCACCTTTTAAAATGCTTTGGAAAAGAGCAGAGTCAAATAAAAATAGCAACAAGAACAGTTTCTTTAATTGACAGCTTGAAAAGAAAATCTTACTTCAAAGATGAGGATTTTTTTCTTTTTTTTACTTAAAAGTGAAATATAACACATCCTACAAAGTAGTGATTAGTTGTAATGATGATAGTTTTCTCGCCTTCTATAGTATATTATTATGCTGTGTCATGTCCTGAAAGGTTGATTTACCTCACAGGTAGCCACGTGCATCTATGGTTACAGAACAGACATGACTGAAATAAGACACCATCCACTCAGTTTTCAGCTTTGGTTGATACATTAATACAGGGTAAAATTCAAGAAAATACATTTCCAACCCCTTGTAAAAGCATTTTATCTTACAGATAGTTTTCAACCAAACTAAAAACAGCTAGTGATCAATCAATATTTCTCATGCTACAAAATAACTTCCTTTTTGGCACACTATCAAAGCCCTTTAAAAACTATATGAAGGCCACAAGTAAATAGTTTGAAAAGATATATTGCGCATAGTAAAACTTTTTAACCTTGTGATATTTATGTCTCAAAAATGTTATCTTAATAGTGCTTTAGGGGAATCGACCACTGTAAAACATAAATCTGAATTTCAGAATAATTTTTTCCATGACATACAAAAAGGAGTCATTAAATAATAAACATAAATTCAAGGTCCCCTTCTGATCTAAACTAAAATTTCTAAGTGCATGGTGCAAGGATGAGCGGCAGGACACACAGCCTGCATTGGAAACCTGTCCAAGAGGGCTGATCTATGTGTCCTGACACTGCCATTTTTTATCCAGTGCTCAGTGCAGTGTGCATCACCCAAGGGGCACAAGTGCTTAGGAAAAGAGCTCTTAGGGGCATATTCTTGTGCTTGCACCCCCTTAGGTCTTAAATGGCCCATATAATGTCCTGTGTTTTGTTATGGAGCCTTTCAGGGGATCTCACAACTAATGCTGGCATTTTACAATGAACAGAGGACATCCCCACCTGTATTACTAAATAATATTTTTAACTTGTAGGATAAATATTCTTTTCCATAAGGTCAATAATTTATGAAATGCTCTCTGAACTGAGATTTTAATGGTGGCATTCCCTAAAGCTTTCATTAAAAAAGTACATAAGTCTTGAATACTGCACCAATTCTTAAGTGAAGTAACACAGTTGGGCAGATTTATATATTCTCATTATTCTTTTATGAAAAGGAACAACAGTTCATTCTCATAAAAAGAAAACCAAGGAGCAGTTTCTAGGAACAGATTTTTTTTACTGGAAACCAAGTGCTGAACTCCATAGAAAAGAATTGAATTAGACTGCTCAAAGCAGGAGATTCAATTCTGACAAATTAACACTCTGATCTCCTTCAATATGTGTCACATCATTAAGTACTTCTATGTGTACGTGTTGATGGCATGCTTGCCTCAACTGAAGTCTAGTCAGAAGTCTATGGATGGATTTTTTGTGTGACATTTTTCAAACTGTGCAACACAAACTATAAATTTAGGGCTCATATTACAACTTATAGTTATTACAACTATAGACACCAGTCATTTTGTAAAATGAAAACACATTAGCATAAATTTAAATAAATACATATATTAAATGTAGTGATGGGCGAATCTGTGGCGTTTTGCTTTGCCGAATTGACGAAACGAGAAGTGCTTGCAAATTTGTTGCGCATCAAAATAATGTTGCTTTATAGTCACAAGCTGAAATAATTTGTCACAAACGCATATCTGTGTTTTGACATGCAATGTTATCTTTGTTTTACGCCCAATGCAGCCCATCTTCTATGGGTGTTTTGTCTGTCACCTTTTTTCAGCTTTGGGGCTACCAATAAAACATTTTCCCTTACTTTCAAGCTTTGTAGACTGAAGATAAATTAATATGGCATCTTTTGCTTTGTGTCTGAATTGCATTGGAGTCATTGAGAAGACACGTGTTTCACTTAGTATACTGCTACACTCATGCCTTGCATTGTTAGAGGACTATCTTTTCAAATGAAGAAAAGGCCTCCCATTTTGCCAGTTTCTTAAAAACATCTGTGATTATTTTACATTACCTTTGGTCGACTGGTAATGGTATCTACTACTACTCTATATCGATGTTTAACCACAAAGTACCAGCTACAGTATATATATATATATATATATATATATATATATATATCGATCCACTCTGAGGAAGGCCTTCAGGAGGCCGAAACGTTAGTCCCCTGCAATAAAAGTTTTTTATTTTTATAAGTCCTGAGAGTGCGGACCTCTTTGCAGTTCTAGTTAAGAAGGCAAATCTATGTATTCTGTTTAAATAAATCTTCCTTTATTTGCTAACTATGCGGCAGTACTAAAAGTAAAATTATTAGTCTTGCTACAGGCCTAAACAAATTCACATTTGCTCCAAAATAGCCAAATAAATAGGAATCAATTGGATTTATTGTGATTAAGATTGGCGGGGAGTGAACCACCTCTGCACCTGAGTCTGGAAGGCGGCCATGAGCTCAGATGCATTATGACTCCTCTTGCTCAGGGAGAGGAGTTGTAGCACAACCTGACATCGTTTGTGGTGCACTGAAGCGTAATGCTTCAGGGGTAGCTCATCCATAGCAGAGGAGGAGGAGGAAGCGGGCATGTGGGGTTTGCCTGTAGCACAAGGGGAGCGCTCCTGTTTGCACCCTCCCCAGCACTCATCAGTGCACAGTGTACGATATGTACCTCCCCCACCCATGCCTGCTGGACCACGTGTCAGTGGTGCAGTGCACCCTGCCGCCGACAGCATGATCCAGCGACAGGGATACATTCTCCACCACCTGCTGGTGGAGGGCAGGGATGGTCTTCCGGGTAAAATAGTGGAGGCTGGGAATCCGCCAGTTAGGGGCAGCGCAAGCCATCAGCTGTCGGTAGGGGGCTGCTTCGACTACCTGATAGGGCAGCAGCTGCACTGCCAGAAGTTTTGCCAGGGAGGCATTGAGCCTCTGCACTTGGGGGTGGCTGAGGGAGAGAGGCATCGTGTGGGTGAGGGAAATTCGACGCGAGGTAAAACGAGCAAATTTTCGCGCAAAAATTCGCCCGTGGAAAACCACACAAATTCACAGTGTATCTGACCATGGTGAATTTTTTCATCCTTAACTAATTGAATGCTCACTTAACATTAATAAATGGTACATTAGCATACATATAAATAAACATATTATATTTTGCACGACTATTGCATTTCAAATTTTAATTGTGCATAGCACATTTGTAAGGTATGTTTGAAGGTGGCAAACTAACTTTTTTAATATACAGTTTTAGTACATACAATGTGCACAGGAAAAAACATAAACACCACATATATATTTGCATGTGGCTGTTTTGCAAGGTTTCCCCTAAAAGCTTGAATAATGCATTGGTGTGCCTGTTTTTTCTTGCCTTTATAAATCAGAGTGAGGAGCACATTGCACACAAATATTCACAAATAAGATGAGTGTTTGAGTAAGCATGCCCACTGTGCCTGGTACATAATTCTTTTCAGATGTTTTTCTAAATTAAATAACAATGTATATAGTTCTCATAAATTAACTACTATGACATTAAATACATGTACATGTATTTGCAGTATATATTTGATATACACATCACATTTGTTTTGAATCTATTATGATTTTTACTTTTTAAATGCACTATAAGGACCTATCATTCAAATATGCAAATAATGCATATTTTAAAAGCTTAAATGAAATTAAAAACTTAAATTAATCAGGATTGGTTTGATTAGTTGAATGTCAGTACAGATGAAGGAAAAGGGCTTTGCTAATAAAACAGTTTTTTGTTTGCATTTTAAATAAATGCTGTTCAGTGTACAGTATCATTCCTAGTGAGTTTTGCAATAACTATATAGCTGTCAAATTAAACTAAAAACTAAGAAACTAAAAAGATGACGATTTGTAAAATAAAAAGAGCGTTAATAAAGTAAATAAATAACAGGAAGCAGTAAATCAATCTGTTTACCGTTTGCAGATAATATAATTTTTGTCACAGCAGAATATGTCAACCAAATACACCAATACAGTGTAAAATATATAATTAAAATATTTCAAAATACATTTTATGGTCATCAATTTTCATGGGTTCATTTGATGGGTTTTTCACATGCTAACAGGCTCCTACCATCATAGAGCAAAGACATAGTTTTCTTTTGGAATGTTTTCTTGTCTAGACATTAACTAACCTTACCTGACACCTCACCTGATATCCTAATCCAGAAATAGGTGTATATACAGGTTTCTAAGATAATAATGAGTCAACTGGCCCATTTGTGTTAAGCTTTGCTTTCAAAGGCTTAGACATTGTAGGATTAGACCTAAAACTTTATGATTAACTCTTAGCAATAAAGTAAATGAACACCTTTTCCATTTCCCATTTTCGTATGCTTAGAGGTTTTCTTTTGTTTTATAACATAAATTGTGCAATAATTACTGTAATTTAGACAAGGATTGTTTTCATTTTATGTTAAATAATCTCATTAAATATTTTATGCAACAAGCACTTCTAAAAAAACAAAGAAAAATTGAGGTGACATTTACCTGAAACATTACAATCTTTAATTTGCTGCTACTGAGTGTCTATATTGAAAAACATATAGGATAAAGAGTCTATCCAATACAACTGTCATAGCTATAAAATGAGCCCCAGCGCTATCAGTTGTCTAATTAACAGGTCTACCCTCTATATTTTGATATTTTGACAGTTTTTGAAATAACTGGCTTTTAACTGAGCCCACTAAACTAAAAGAAGAATCACTTTATATCCCCTCCATTCCATGTGAACTATATTAGGCTAATGTAATCCACAGTAACCTTGTCTCCATAGCCACTTGTCCAGTTTTAAAATTTGCTCCAGAAATCTTTATCCTTTTAACCTTGCCTAATGTTATTATTTCCCCCCTGATTGTTCTAGGGCAGTGATCCCCAACCAGTAGCTCGTGAGCAACATGTTGCTCTCCAACCCCTTGGATGTTGCTCTCATTGTCCTCATAGCAGGTGCTTATTTTTGAATTCCAGGCTAAGAAGCAAGTTTTAATTGCATAAAAACTAAGTATAGTACCAAGCAGAGCCTCCTGTAGGCTGCCAGTCCCAAAGGGGCTACCAAATAGCCAATCACATCCCTTATTTGGCAACCCCAAGAACTTTTTCATGCTTGTGTTGCTCCCCAATTCTTTTTATATTTGAATGTGGCTCACGGGTAAAAAAGGTTGGGGACCCCTGTTCTAAGGTAATAACCAACTAGTAAATGCTGTCTCAACTGAAAAAGTTCATGTGCTGTCAACTGAGTTGCATGAATGAAAAAAAACATCCAGGTTGAGGGAACTCAGATTACCATTAAAGATCTCCCCAGTTATCTTGATTTGTACAGGATATTAAAGTTCTTTGTGGAGTTCTTTGTTCACCCTTTGATAAATCTGTCCAGAAAATCTCAAAATCAAAAATAAATACTTATGTGAAAATATAATCTAAAATGTTGCCCTCAATATGGCAAGTGTTTAATAATTCACTTGTCTCTAACGTCCTTTGGGGACACAGGAACAACTGACCCCACCCCCATTGCTGTTGCTCCCCGAGTTTGAAGCAGAGGCCCTAGTTAACTTCTTGCCTTGACCCCTTACTAAGCTGAGCCCCCGTACAGGAGGACCCTACATACTAGGGTAGGCAGAGGGGACTCAAATCCTCTGAGTTAAGCATCTCCTTTTGTTGTGCACAGCAATGACATCAGTCCTCCACTTCCAATGGTGGATTTGTGCACTCCCTGTTGAGTGGCATTTTCTGCATGCATCTCCTGGATGGCTGGGCATGTTCTAGGGACCATGTTCTCCTCTCTGCTGTGGGCCTCCTCACTCAGCATCTATTGTGAGCTAATACAATTGCAGGATCTTTTAATGCACAAGCACATAAAAGTGCAGTTATACAATGCAACCGCTGTGGCCTACCTGAACCACCAGGGAGGCATAAGGAGTGTATCAGCATGGAGAGAGTCACAAAAGAACATGGACTGGACAGAGTACTACAAAGTGGTGATAACAGAAGCTCATATTCCTGGAACCCTAAACTGGGAGGCAGAATGTCTAAGGCAAAATCGCCTGGGTCCAGGAGAATGGAAAATTCTACATTACTGGTAAACAAGTGGGGATAGCCAGATATCAACCTTATAGCTTCTCACAACAATGCAAAGGTTCCAAGGTTTCTTTCAAGATGCAGGGATCCAAGAGTGGAAGGAGCAGATGCAATGATGTTTCCATGGAACTTAAGCAAAGTGTACATTTTTTCCTATGATACAGAGGATCCTCAGGAGATTTCGACAGGAGAGGCTGACCTTGTTGATAGTGACACCCTTGTGGCCAAGAAGACCATAGTTTTTAGACCTGATATTCCTGGCAGAGGGAAATTGGTTTCAGCTTCCAACACGACCGGACCTGGTTCGCCAGTGACCAATTTTGTACCACAATCCTGCCCTGCTGTCTTTGGTGGTGTGGCTGTTGAGATGGCCATCCTGAAGTGTAAGGGATTCTCCAATAAGGTGGTGGAGACCATGATCAGGGCTAGAAAACCCATATCAGCTAGGGGCACGTGTTGCAATTTATCCAGCAGGGTTTGCATGGCGGACCCAAGCTTTCTTTTGCCCTATTTGTGTTATTCCAGGAATGTCTAGTTGTTCAGAATGTGAACATTTCTCCAGGGTGCAGCCCATGTCACTCCCTTATTTTGTCAGCCTTTACTGCCATGGGACCATAACCTGGTTCTTAAGGTCTTGCAGGAAGCTCCTTTTGAGCCTATGAGTTCAGTGGACTTATTTTGGCTGACTTGGAAGGTGATTTTATTATTAGCCATCTGTTTGGCCAGGAGGGTCTCTGAGCTGAGTGCATTTTCGTTGCACCAGACCTCATGATTTTCCACAGGGATATGGTGACCTTTTATACGATACCAGCCTTTTTACCCAAGGTGGGCTCTGAATTTAATGTGAACCAGCCGATCATAGTACCCTCCTTATGTCCAGAAGAAACTATAGCCTTGGACATAGTCTGGGCTCTGAAATACTACGTGGATAGGACAACCTCGATTAGGCATTCAGATTCCCTTTTTGTCATTCCTGCAGGACCAAGGAAGGTAACAAAAATTACTATAGCAAAATGGATTAAGAAATCCATTTACCAAGCATATGTGGTTTCTCACAGAAGTCCCCCAGCACAGGTAAAATCTCATTCAACCTAGGCTTTATGCACCTCCTGGGTATGGAGAAACAAAACTTGTGCAGAGCAGTGACTTGGTGGTCAGTCCATACCGTTACAAAATTCTATTGTTTTTGACGTGTTTTCTTCCACCAGGACGAGTTTAGGTAGGAAGGTTCTTCAGGCCGTGGTCATGACCATCTAAGGGCTGACTGTCTCTTCCCTCCCTGGTTATTAATAGGGACTGTTTTGGTAAGTCCCAGTGGTTCCTGTGTCCCTCAAAGGACATTAGAAAAAAGTTTTTTTTTGTATAACTTACCATTAAATCTCTTTCTCTCTAGTCCATTGGGGGGGACACAGAACCTCCCTCCATGAGACAAGATTTTTCTCAGTATTATAGTTGTAATGATGTTGTTGTTATTCTGTTCTTGATTGATATCTTAAACTGAGCAAGGAGAGTTAAGCCAATATTTATTTCCAATATGAATGACCTCTCCTCAGATACCATGTCTGATTTACTTCTACTACTTTGAGATTTGTATTGTTATTTTTCTGTTAAAAGTGAGATTTCAACTTGTGCAATACTATTAATCAGATTAAGTTCAGAACAGACAAACTCAGAAACATGTCATAAGATTATTGACATTATTAAGAAAAAAACATCATGTGGGGTGATTTTTCTGATCTGTTCTGCACTGACATTTTTGAGAAACTTTTTTTTACTCTTAGGGGGTTATTTATTAAAATCTGAATGCTAAAATATCTAAAAATTTTAGCTTTTTTCACTAGAAATTATGAATATTTTGAGGAAAAAAAACATTTTTTTTTTAGATTTATTATACCTCGATGCTGTAAAAAGCCCAAATCTGAAAATCCACCATCTCAGCCCTGTCGAGGTCCTGTATAATGTTAGAGACACCTATCTCAATATGAAGTTTTCATGATTTGGCTGTGTTTCATGCAAAAACTCAAAAATTTGAGTGATTTGGGTTTTTGCTTGCTTTTATCCAGTTTTTCTGCAATCAGAGTTTTCCTAGTAATACATAAGCTAAAATCAGCCATGGGACTTTGGTTATGTGTTTTTTTTAAATAAATATGGGATAAATTTGAATTTTAGTAAATAATCCCCTTATAGTGCATTTAAAAAGCCCCAGGGAGTATTCAGTAGTTAATCAGCATTGACATGTAGTTAGTTACCCAATAACCTTCTGATTGCATATAAAAATGTTACTGTGCATACAGTGAATAGTTTATGTAAAGGTATCTAACCACATTTAGACCAGACTTCTTCTACTCACCACAGAACAGGTGCTATACATGACTATCTCTCTCAGGAGGGTCTCACTGCCATACTGGAGGAAATGGTTTCGAACCTAATTCTTCAAAAACATTTCACACTATATGAAACAGCAGGAAGGGAAGTAGCTTTCAAACCTACTCTCTATTGGGGGAAATGTAATAAAATTTGCAAAGAGAACGAATTTGCAACTAAAAATTTACAAGTCACAATGTAATGTTCTTCATTAGGCTTTTATTGCATTGTTAATCTTAATTGTGCATTGGGTACCTTTTATACCTGCTTGAATGTGGTGTAACTTTTTGGTGCAAACATAACAACTTTTTCATTTCGAAGATTTAGCATATACACTGCACACTATCACAAACTATAAAATTTGCAATTGATATCCTACTGTCACATGAGGGACAAAGTGTTTACAAATACAAAATTGTTTACTTTGCAATTATTTATTCGCATTGCAAACAAATTGAGATGATTTTTGCTTTAGAAATCAATATTATATTTTCCCATTTTTCTTATTAGGATATTCTTCTATCCTTGTGTATTACAAAAGCAAAACATGAAGCATTCATTATATGGGTATAAGTGGTTTCTTTTTCCAAGTAGTATCCAAGAAAATATACTGCTAGCTCTATCTGTATGTATGTATCCAAAAACATATGCTACCCTATGTAACAAAAGTTCCCAGATATTATGTATAAGGAGAATTTACACATCCACTCATGCATATGCACATTGGTTTTCCAATTTAATTTCTGATCTGTGGTTTGCCTTATTCAATTGATGACAAGTAGCTCTACATTTTATCTGCATAAAGGATTCATTTACAAACTCATTAATTATAAAAGTAAATAGATTAGAAATTAGTTCAATGACCTCCCAGAATCTCAATTGCTTTATATATCCTTTATGTACTTACAGGAACAGTTTCTTTTATAATATTACTTAAATGATACCATGGAGAATATTGGAGCTGGTGGATAATTCAAGGAGGTAATTAAGAGTGGGCAGGTATGTAGAGTAATCACACATAGAATAACATCTAGTAACTCTGAATTGTTCCAAGCAAAATGCATTTCCATCAACCAATGGGAAATTAAGATCTATGATAAGAGGGAAGATGCAATACTTGACACAGACAACATATGACTTGTTAATAATTGTTTGAAGGTCATCCCTAGAGTAAGTCCATATTAGACTGAATTTGAATTGTTCGAATCGAAGTAGTAGCGCGTTCGATCAAATTAGAGTCAAAGATTTTCAGAGTCAACCAATTTACTGCTAATAGGTTCTAGGAAGTCCCCCATAGGCTAAAACAGCAATCTGGGAGGTTTTAGATGGCGGATGGTAGAATTTAAATTTTTAAAGAGACAGTACATGATAAATTTCGAAATTTGAGTTTCTAAATTTTTTGCAAATTCGAATCAAATTTGGACTATTCCCTAGTTGAAGTACACAAAAAACTATAAGTCTGCTACAAAAAATCATTACAAAATAACATAAACCCAGTTGGATTGGTTTGCCTCCTATAAGGATTAATTATATATTAGTTAGGATCCGTTACAAGGTACTGTTCTATTATTACAGAAAAAAAGGAAATTGTTTGTAAAAATTTTAATAATTTGTTTAAATTGGAGTCTGTGGCATATGGCCTTTCTGTAATTTCTAGATAATGGTTTCTGGATAACAGATCCGGTACCTGTATTACTAACAGAGGTCCTAGTTGCTAAAATGTTTAAAAAAATGTTGCTTGAAATCTGAGCAAATACATTTTATTTATCAAGTCATTTTATTTATCAAGTTTGGTACAAACTATTTATTTATATTTATATTTGTTTCCATACACACCAAAAGTCCAAATATATTTTAGCCTGCTCTTAGGTGGTAAAATATATTACAAGGCTGTAGCAATTCATCCTGAATTATTGAAATGATTGCCAGCTGAACTCTTGCTAGGGGAACAATATAAATCAGCAAAATTTTGCTCTGAATAAACTGATGAAATGATTAGTAAACAGGGTTCTTTCTGTAGCAATATAATGGGGAAAAAAGACGTTGTGAAATATAATTTTTCCAAATATTAGTAAATAGACACCAAAAGTAAAAGCATTCCTTTGAACTTTTTTTCTTGAGTTTAGGGATTAGTGTATCCCTGCTCTGTAGATCTCAGCTACATTAATGTGGAAATTCACTGCATCCCCATTCTAAAAAACAATGCCACTCCGATTGAGGTCATCATATGTTTAAGGGTGGTTGCAGAAATGAAGATTAGTCACCCAGTGACAAATCTTCTGTGAGCGACTAATCTCCTTGAACTGCCTTCCCACCGTCAAGAATACAAATCGCCAGCAGGATCACTTCAGATTTCTGAAGTTGCCCGAAGTTTCCTTATGAGACAATCCTGCCAGCGATTCGTATACTTGACGGGAAAGGAAGTTTGGGGAGATTAGTCGCCCACAGTGGAGAAGATTTGTCGCTGGGCGACTAATCTCCCCATCTGCCACCACCCTTAAGCTCTGTACTATACAAGACTATACAAGATAAAAAAGAAAATTGTGTAATGTCACCCAGAAGCAGTTGTTTGTTCTTTTTTTTATTGCTTTCAGGGTTCTCTCTTTCTTTCTTTTGGTTAATGTCTATAGTTATCTTTACAAGAGTGATGCATTCGATATCCTAACACTAGAGTAAATCTCCACTGTTTTCTGTACTTCAAACATTCTGTCAACTACATAAGGCAACAGAAAAGCTGAAGCAGAACAAATTCCTTACAGTTCAAACCAGCAACCCAAGGTCATGTAATCTGCCTAGAAACATCTGTCCAAGTTGTGACAGGCTTAATTCCGAAAAAATAGCAATAATAGAAAACTCCCTGTCTTAACTATGATGAACTGCCAAATAAAAAAGGAAAAATGCAGCTGATAATAATATGGTATTAGCAAATAGGTATGTAGCTGCTCTGAAATGATACTGTAAGATCTTGTATTAAAAAAATGAAGGAGGTATCACAAAGATCACTATTTCATACTGTAACCAATGCATTTCCTTGCTGTATTAACTGTACTAGAGTTGGGACAGGAAGACAAATAATAAGATACTGTAATTATGCTCAACTTTTTATAAATGGTTTTCTAGATTTCATCAACACTAGTCAATAACGTTAATTTTAATGCTGACAAACAGTGAAAAATTTAACTAGGTGAACTGTTTAAATGGTAACAAGATCATTCCTGAAAACCTGGCATGACTGCAATCTGTGGGTTCTGGCAAATGCCAGAGGGGCTGCTATAAGGTGCCATAGAAATTCAGTATTTAGTGGGCTGGTGGGGGCTGTTTGGGCTGAACGGGCTTCTGTGTATGTGAAATGGCAGGGCCTATTTTGACTCTCAATCCAGGCCTGCTTGACTATCTCCCTGAGGGTTAAACTCTGCAATTTAGAACCCAGTGAAATATGCTGAGGCAGATTGTTATCAGGTATTTATTCTCAACAGCTAATTTTAGATCTTGTTGGGAGCTAAGAATTACATTGTTTGAATGCAAGGATAATATCTTATGTACTGTATGTACAGTATAGTTTATTCCACAAAGGATAATAAATAAAAATATGTCAAAACTGCTTGTGGGTAATTTATGAATGGTGGGGTAGGGTGAAAAGGAGTCCTAAACTTACCACCTGCCCTGTGTTCCTATAAAACTGTTTCAATATCCAATTCCAAAGTGCTTTTCAAAAAAGCACTAAGAAGCATGATTTTTCTCCTTTAGTTGTCTAGAACTTGTAACTTGGTCTTCTTTAATAACTCTAGCACTAATATAACATATTTTTAAGGTCATTGCAAGATGGTAGACGTTTAAGGCATACTAATTGATGTAAAACCTTGCCTTTTAAACACTTGCACTTATCCCTAATTCTGTGCAGGAGTATTTTAAGCCCATGTGCTGGTCACATGATATAGCATAAGCTGCAATCATACTGCAATGCTGTGAAGTAAAAGTGTATCATGGCAAAAACTTTTGGCATTTTGCCAGTTTCTTTGAGCTTTATACAGTACCCAACTGAATTATGTCCCTATATTTTTGGTAAATTCATAAAGGCAACAGTTTGCTTTTAAATAAGTTGGTTTCATTTGCTCACTCACCTTTTTTACCTACACATTGTACTTTGTGACCTGCAACTCCTTATACTATAATAGAAGCCTGCCTCAACGCTCATTGGTCCAAGTTTAGGGATGTTAGGGTAGGGACAGACAGGGAGATTCGGGGAGATTCTGTCGCCTGGCGTTTTTAGCAGGCGACAATCTCCCCGAATTTCCTTCTCCCTGTCTGCCGATCGTAAAAGGGACAAAGCGCCAGCGCCTGTGCAGACGCGGCGCGGCGATTTCCGGAATCGCCCGAAGATACCTCGTGAGGAAACTTCGGGCGATTCCGGAAATCGCCGCGCCGCGTCTGCACAGGCGCTGGCGCTTTGTCCCTTTTACGACGCCAGGCGACAAAATCTCCCCGAATCTCCCTGTCTGTCCCTACCCTAAAACCTGCCAGGCGACAAAATCTCCCCGAATCTCCCTGTCTGTCCCTACCCTAAAACCTGAATAAAAACTCTCAGTTATATTCCTAGTTATTTAAGCAAGCCAATTGTTCTGAGAGATAATTATACCCTACTGATAACCTTGAAGTTGATGATTACTCTTTCTTTCACAAAGTGTTAAACCACAATCAGTCACCAGCTTATGAGTCCTGCATTTGTTTTAAATTTGCCTGTAAGCTAATATGCTCGAATCCAACAAGATTTCAAACATGGATTTGAATGTTAAATATGACCTTGTTTGCCACAGTCATAATATTAAGCAGCAAAATTGATTTAATCTTTGTACATCTGTTAGATTAATGAGGCTATTAAGATAGCATGATGCTCAACATTGTTTGCTTGCATGACTTCAGACTGCAGCCTTTGAGCTTGACTGTTTTTCCAACTGTATTTTACCTAGAGCAACAATTGCCTAGCTATTTAGCTCAGAGCAAATTTGGGTTAGCCTCATTGTCAGGGGTCATAGATGAATTGGCTGTATACAACTCCCAGTCCTGTAAAAATAAGTGAAAATAGGATGGTAATACAGTAAAACAGAGCTGATTTGCACCTTGGATGGATCTACCAAACAAGAGTGCAGTTTTGTGTTACTGAACTGTTGATATCTTTATATAATGATAATCACAAATGTTTATGGGGCTTTCTTACACAAATAGACAGCTTAATGAAGTGTGAGCTACCTACATTCTTGCCAGTCAGAAGACAGAAACTGATACAATGCAGAGACTAAAGCCCTGAGGATAGTGAGCTAAACAGTAAGAGGAACATTGCTCAGCATGTTTGTAGGAAATCCAATTATTTGTCACAAGCTTTGAATCAAGAAGTGAACTCCGAAACTCCTAAAGCAATTATGATTTGTACTAAGAAGACAAACAGACTTGAAGGCCAGTAGATAACCATTCATATTGTTTTTGGCCTTTGTAAAGTGTTTTTGAGACCACCCAAGAAATAGGTCTTTTATAGTAACTAGTTCCAGAGAGAAAACCTATTTATTTACCTGACCTTTCAAGTAAATAAATGTAGGATCTTACTGCATCCTACAAACAGTATATGTACTTTAGCTATTTTAATTCCCTCTTTATGGATTTATAAGAACATATTTACTTAAGGGGGTATTTACTAAAGCTCAAATTTCTCCACTTTTTTTTTAAATTAAAACAAAGTCGACATAACTCCTGCCCATGAATTTACCTCATTTATCAAAAAATCAGGTTGTAAAAGTCAGTGTAGGAAAAGCCTCTTAAATTTTGCATCAATTCAACTTTATTGAATTTGATGCTCGATTCGTGCAACTTTTTCAAGTTGTCACATGAAAACCTAGTATTTTTTTGATTATTGTACAAATACCAGCGCAGCTCACAATGTCAAGAAACATCTTTCAACTGTAAAAGGAATATCTACCATTGACTTCTGCATGACATTGACAAAATATGTTTTTATAATTTTGTTTGATATAGTTATGTGCTTTCTAATTCAATTAAATTACCTGAAGAGAATGTGCATGTACTATTTGTTCCCACAGTCAAAATCCAATCTTTGGAGGGAAAGTCCTGTCTCTCATTGTCTATTACAGTCTTTCTGTCCCTACAGGACTTCCTTAATACACAGCTCAGAAATCTCCCTGTGGCTACCTCCACCCTATTAATTGGCTTTTTTCTGCCCCTCACTCAGTAATATATGACACCTAAGTGGATGTCCAATCATTAAACATTTTTTTAATACATACATGTCTTAATTACAATGGGGAAAACCAGGCCAAAACTTTTTTTTGATGTCTGTTTTGTTAGATGTTTTTCCTACTAATAACTAACATAAACTATAAATCAGTTATAACTTTATCTGGCACACATACACATAATCAAATGTTTTAATAGATTATTAAATGAAAAATTAAAGACCACTCATCTATACAAATATTTTTAAATGTTAATAGAATTCATGTGATAAATACTGGGAAGTCTTGTGATAGTTTCAGTGCAATGAAACATTATGTGAATCAAAGCTTGTTGAGCAAACTAATTAAGCCATAAACAACGCCTCTAAGCGATCAAGCCAAACTGTTTTAATCCAAAACTTCAAGCCCCAGTAATGCAAACAATTCCTTTTATATAGTATGTAATAAGCATACATCATAAAAAAGTGAACTTTCTGTGACTACAGAAAGCTTAGACTATGGCTACATTTTAACCACTGTAACCAAAAATACAGTAGGGGTCTATATGTTTTTCGGTGGAAATAAAATGTGGCTGTATTAGACTTTATCCATGTTTAAATATAATATTATATTTCACCTATTTAATCTGCAAAATTGCCAATAGGTACTATGAAGATGAAAGCAGAATTTTTTCACAGTGCTGTCTCCCTTCTCTTTCCTCCCAACTTACAAGCTACTTATAAAGCAAAAATATGATTTTTGATTGTGTCCAGCAGACAATACTAGCAACTAGGAAAGATAAAATGTATCCAAGAACAATTATTCATGAGTAGTTACTTTTTGTTCTAAATGCACTAAAGAAATAGTTATATAAATCATGAAAAAGTAGAATTAATTTAGCTATGCATTAGCTATCATTGTATGTTTCAAAAGCAAATACACAGCCTTTTCTGTGGCACAAATAAATACTAATTTGTACCTTTTTAGATTGCTGAAGTGTTGCTGCTTCTCAAGAAACGTGATTTATGGGGATAGATATGAACAAAATTAACAGTGTTGGAATTCTTGTATGCAATTTAAATTTAGCTTTCAGCCTACTTTTTGCTTTGCTGGACATGGATACTTGCCATGCTCATCACTGTATCGTTAATCTTTGATCATATGTTAAGTCTCTGACATTCTGGTTTGACAATGATAGTTTCTTCTCAAACCTGGGGAAACTATGGTGCATCTGAACAGTTTCCAAATGTGCAAAAGTCTACGGTATATTTTTTTATCAGATATATTCATAATAAACAAGTTGTGCACAGAGATTAGAAACATACTGTTTAAACACATAAATAGTGATGGGCGAATTTATTCGCCAGAGGCGAATTCGCTGCGAATTCCAGCGATTCGCCGCTGGCGAATAAATTCGCAAAATGCCAGCGAAAATTTGCCAAAAACGAAAACGACAGAAGACGAAAACGACGCGATGCGCGTCAAAAAACGCGACTCGTTTCGCAAATTTTTTCGCCAATTCGCGAATTTTGCTGGAAATTCGCGAATTTTATGGCGAAGCGAAACGGGGGAGATTCGCCCATCACTACACATAAATATTGCAGACAATATTTTAATTAAAGCGTTCATTAGATTACATGCAAATTGTATTTACAGTATAAACTTTGTGCACAGACTTAGGAATGTATAAAAATTTACAAATTATGGACAATTTACCATGCCCAGCAAGAAATACTTTCTTGCTTTCTACTTGCTTCTTTCAAATAATCAGCCTAACTATAAAATGCTTAATTATGAAATAATACAGTGGATCAGGGAGTAACATATGAAATCAAACCCTCAGACAGAAAATATGAATGTGTTAGCTGTAGGGCACATGGGCTAAATTTCCCCATTTACCTACGTGAACTGATCTATCAAGCAGAGCACAATAAATTTACATTTTTGTGGCCTTTTTGTCTGTTTTTATTAGCAGTAAAACTCTTCTGGTATTTTTGACTGGAAAACATCATTCAGCTAATACATTCCACTAGCTACTTTAAATGATTAATTTAGCTACTATAAAAGCTCTATAGTATGTGATTTACAGCACTAAAGCTGGAAATGTTCTAGAAAAAAAAGCCGTTATGTCTTGTGTTGGTATCATTCCTAAATAAGGTTTAGTGTATTTTTAATCATTTTGATAATGGAGTTTTAATTAATTTGCTCTTGAATAGCTGCACACTTTACAACAATTGTTATTATTTTGCTATTAACATAATTATCCTATTATTGAGTCCAGAACTATGAGGACACAATTCCTGCTTTTCAAAAGTTGTGCTGATGGAGAAGTAATCCAATTAAGACTGAAATCAGGTGATATTTGTGATGTCATCTGATAAGATAGTGATGGATGACAGCAGGGCTGTTTAAAGGTTTGTTGTTGCTCAAGGCAATGAACCTCAGCCCCCCCACCCCCTTGTCTGTCCTGTAGTTGTAAAATTTAGTACAGGTAGGTACCACTTCCTCCTCAGCTCAGCAACCGGATCACTGCCATCAACAATTATGTGGCAACCATGCAGGGGAACTGATTTCTGTCTTTACCATATAGGTACCTGTGGGCTGCCACCCTAAAGCTGCCAGGCAAACATGTGCCTATATAAGAAATACAGCCCAGGATTCAGCAGTTGTACTTCAACAGAAGGGTGGTGGCCACTATGCACCCCAGTTATACAAGCAAAATATATTACTGGGAATAGTCGATTTTTGGCAGATCTATCAAAACATGTTTCCAGTATCCAGTCTCTCCAAGCTTGATTTAATATATTGTTTTTTCTCATAACAATGTTAAACCTGACATGTCCAGAAAGACATCATTATATACATTTTTTTTTTACATTCAAATGTGATGTAAATGCAGATTTTCATTTTTAATAAACAAAGGGCTTAAATAGAATTCCAAGGATGAAATGATTTTATTAATATCATCATATCCTTGTTTATTTTTACTATCTGTGTTTGAGCAGATTTTCTTGTCTCCAATCATTTTATTTAACAAGTAAAAACAGTTTGCTTTAGAGAAATTTAGGATTTCCTGTGCTGAAGATGGAACTGTGCATGCTGCATATTAAGTCAACCAACTTGTATAATCTATTTGCTCTTAATATTTTGTTCACAAATCCCTGTCAATCTGCTGTCATAACCTTATTTCAGATAATTATGTCTGAAAATAAAATGACTTAAAGCAGAATATGTTGCTTCAACACAGTAAGCTCTCTCCTGATCATAGGACAGGCGGTAAGTACAGGGTACTGCTATCTTCATGGAGACACCCTAATGTCAGGCTGGGGAGTGTAGGGTCCACCAGAGCTGCTACCTGAGGATCCTCCACTCCACAGGCCATCCACCCCAGTCACAAACCCCCATTTTAGATACCAGGTCCAGATGAAATCAAACCCGATGGCATCCTGCCTCTGCTCACATGCCTGCACGTTTTACATTCTCCTATTGTGCACTTCTGCCCATCTAATTTTTCAAGATTTTTGTGAACTCAATATTTAGAGATTTGAATTATTGTTTTTAAGATGAATAAGATTTAAACAAAATGTATTTTAAGTTTCTTAAGATCTAAACTACAATTTGCAGTACACCCCTCTTACCCCTGTTTATTTAGGGCTACTCCACAGTCTAACATCAGAATCAACTATGGAAGTCCTGGGTGCAAGTTTGAGAAATTCTCTGTACTAGAGATGTTAAGGGAGATATTTATCAATGGTCAGGTTTGATAATTAAAATTTTTCTAATTTATGAAAAAACTTTAATGTAAAAAAACTGGAATCAATGAATTCGGGGTGAAAACCCCAAATACTTTAATTAATTAAATTTTCTGCAGCAAAAACTCAAATTACTCAAATTAATCAAGTTTTCATGAAGGCTATTAACATCTTCAAATGGTTCAAAGGACCTTTGCCAGTGACTCGAAAGGTTTTAGCTGGATTATTTTGGCTTTGGGGTATAATGAATAGTAATGGGCGAATTTATTCGCTAGGGGCAAATTCGCAGTGAATTCGCAGCAAATTCCCGTGATTCGCGAAACACAAGCGAAAATTCGCCTGGCGAAAATTCGCTGAAAAAAACAAGGAGCGCGTCGTTTTTGACGCGACGCAGCGAAAATGACACGGTGCACATCGAAAATGACGTGACGGATACGGCGCAACGCTACGCGCGTCAAAAACTTTCTGCGACTCGTTTCGTTCATTTTTTCACCAATTTCCAGCAAAATTCGCTAATTTTTTGGCAAAGCGAAACGGGGTAGATTCGCCCATCACTAATAATGAATCTTGAAAACTTTTTGGGGGGGTTTTCTTTTTTTTTTAACCTGAAAAATTCTAAAATTTGAGTTTTGACTGAAAACCACCCACGAAAAACTTGAAATTTTTGAGACACAACTCAACCTTTGATAAATCTGCCATAAGTGTTAAGTCAGAAAAGCACAGACATTGAACAGATATTTTTCTGAGATCAGTTGCAATCAATCGGCTGCAGACAACAGTATCCTGCTTCTTCAAAGAAACTTTAAAAGAATAATTGCCAGCAGTTTGCAAAATTGTCACATACATAACCCTATGCTGACCTACTCGCTTCTGATGAATCTCCAAGGTGTTTTATTTTCACAGAAACTTTGGAAATCAAGGGAAAACTGTGCCCTTTTATGTTGCAGTGCAGTGTTTTAATACGGCTGTCCAGGGGAGACTAGCAAAAAAATATCTCATGCAACACTCCTTAAAACCATAAAAACTGCTTGTATATTAAGCAGTGAATATTTTTGTATTTATTTTCTCTTTTCCTTTTTTCCTGTATCCCTTTTTACTCAAAAATAGTTTGGATACATAAAAAAAATCAAGAACTGGTGAATAACTATTAAAGCAAAGTGTTCCAAATCTTGTCTATGTTGGACTGCTTAGGTTATAGGGGCTATACACATAGTTACATAGTTAGGTTGGGTTGAAAAAAGACCATAAAAATAAAAGGAGAGACTGGGGTTCAAGCAGAAATTCCTTGTGCCAACCATCCAGTACATCATAAAAATAAATGTGAAACTGCTGGCAGTGCAAAAAGCGAGTGTACTTTATTTTACAGAACTCAGCATGCCACCTTATTTACACCACAAATTTTGGGGTTGGTGTGTTGCCCAATCCCTTACTCAGGTGTGTGACATATATGCATATAACTGTGTGGATGTATATATATACATTGAGCCTTAATTCTATGTACTCCTAACCTAACCAGAAATAATGCAGCTCCAACTGTAACAGGGAGTGTGGGAGTATATTAATTCATTGGCTGAACCAACATGTATGTGTACATTTTGCTTGTTTGTGTGCACTGTGAATCATATGATCCCAGGGGGCAGCCCTAAGTACTTAAAATGGCAGGTTTTTTTTGTTAAGAATACCCTTTGGCACATGCTGCTATCAAAATTGTCTATTTAGATGAAGCAGGGTTTTACATATGTGCTGTTTTATGTAATAGTTTTTTATAGAGAACTTTTTTGTGGGTTTAGTTTTTCTGAACTCAACAGAGGTATGAAGCTTTGAGCTTGTTGATACCAGCAGTTGATATAGCTCTAGTTTAGAGCAAAATGCAGCTATACTCCACTACTCCTCTTTTACTGTAAATCAGAAACAAAGCTGTCATTTTTAAAAGGGAATAAGCCCGGCACATCTGACATTTCTGTGCACACAAATAAGAATACTAACACAACCTTATAATAAACAGAAAAAATGTATTACACATTTTAATAGAGTGTATGCTATCATACCAGGTTCTGTTACTGACTAGTGATGGGCGAAACGGGCGCGTTTCGCTTCGCAGAAAAATTCGCGAATTTCCAGAGAAATTTGCGAATTTTTCGCCGATTCGCGAAACGAGTCGCGCGTCATTTTTGACGCGCGTCGCGTCGCTTTTGACGCGTGTCGCGTCGTTTTTGACGCGTCGCGTCATTTCCGACGCGTCGCGCCGTTTTCGGCGCGCGTCGCGCCGTTTTCGCCGCGTCGCGTCAAAAACAACGCGCAACTCGTTTTTGGGCGGCGAAATTTTTTTGCCTAATTTTTTTTTGAGTTTCGCGAATTTATTCGCCAGCGGCGAATCGCGGGAATTCGCCCCTGGCGAATAAATTCGCCCATCACTATTACTGACATTGTCACCATGTTACAACTCTATATACACTATATAGAGTGATTATAGAGTATTGGGATATGGCAAGCCAAGCAGGATTGTTAAATATCAACCTCCAGCTCTACTTGCTTTGTAGTTGTGTAGCTTGCCTAGTGATGGGCAAATCTGTGTCGTTTTGCTTCGACTAATCTTTTGTGAATTTCCTGAGAAATTCTCAAAACGGTGAAAAATTCGTGAAATGGCACCAGCGTCTTGTTTTGGACGCAGGTGTCCGTTTTTTGGATGCAGGCACATATTCGCCAGCATCGAAAAAACGGATGCACGCGTCCAGCGGTTATTCGCCAGGCAAATCTTTCCAGGTGTATCACTAATTTTTTTCGCTAGTGGTGAATCACGGAATTCACTTTGAATTTGCGCCTGGCGAATCTATTCGCCCATCCCTAGAGGTGACCACTTGCGATTAAATAGTGCTTATCTGCAATTAAAATTAAAATCATTAAGCCTCAACCCTTATATTCTTTATATAAGGGACAGTTAATGAAGAGCAACCTTTAGCAGGTTTTTACCCCCCCCCCCACCAATAAATTATTGCAAAAGAATTGAAATCTCACTCTTAATTAACACATTTAAACTGTACTCTGGTGTTGTAATAAATGCCAACATGGATAAGGAACAATTTACTGAAGTTACAGTTTTGGTTCAAGCAATGAGTTACCTGAATTGATTAGTTTTGAAAGCTGGGAAGAAAATGGAGCTTTGTTAGAGATCACTTCACTTTCCTGTCATGGTAGCATGGCTTGACTTTTTTTACTGCATGAAGTAGACATTGCAGAAATCTATAGCTACATTAGTTGCAGAATGCTGGTCAATACTAGATCATTAAACATTACCTTTTTATTATTCAGTTTACAATGTCATTTGTATTTCTTTCTTTATTGGATTTGACTGTACTACTCTATTAACATAACATCAATGAGAGCTGAATTTATTGGACTTTACAGTTCCCTGGAGGCCAAATCACTATCTAGTCTGTTCAGCAAAATATGTTTGACACAAATAAGCATGGGAAAAGCTTACTCGAGTCTCTAATGGGATTCTAAAGAGGGATTTATCAAAGTTCCCTGTAAAATTCACCACCATTTAACAACATAACATAATCAATGTTAGTTTAACCAACTATAATGTTTGTTGCTGAAGTCAAATGAAGCAACAAACATGCATTTGTCAAAAATATATATCAGGCCCTCATTGCAATGCAGCATAGTAGACCTGAGTGATATATAATATATAATGTCTGCTCCAGATTATAACAGATATTAATGAATATAAAGATATATCAAAGTAGCAGATGTGAATTGCAAGTATAGTGCACAGAACTGGTTAACCTACAAAACTCTACTTTGTCCTAATACAGAAAAGCTAAGAAGGCCATGCAGAAAGCTCAGCATTATGGGAAGGCCATCTCCCATAGACTCCATTTTAATAATTAATTTATTAATACTTAAAATGTTTTAAAACTTATTTCCTTTTTTCTCTATAATAATAACACAGTACTGTGTATTTGAACCTAAATAATTAATTAATTCTTAGTACAGGCAAAACAATGATATTGGGCTTAAAGGAAAACAATACCCCTGAACAATGTAGGTCTCTATAAAAATATATTGCTTAAAACATCCAATATTTAAAACCCTGCTTCATGTTAATAAACCATGTTCATAATAATATACTTTTAGTAGTATGTGCTATTGATTAATCCTAAATAGAAAATTGTCATTTTAAAAAATGAGGGTCACCCCCTGTAATCCTATGATTCACGATGCACACAAGCAAACCAAACAAACCATAAATGTTAGGTCACATGAGCCAATTAACAGACAGAGTTCTGTCTTTTGCTTCCACACTTCTTCCTGTTACAGTTATAGTTTTAGTATTTCTGGTCAGGTGATCTCTGAGGCAGCACACAAACAATCACTAAATGGTTGTTCAAGGCAAGAGATGTAAAAGGATAATATTTACCTCAATATATATATATATATATATATATATATATATATATATATATATATATATATATACACACACATATAGGGCTTTCTAGCAATGCATCTTGTAATTTGCCAGCAAGTTACCGAGCACTGTTAAATTTAGCTGAGGTTTTTGTAAATTGCCTGAAAAGATTATAGTGGAGCAGCCATGCGATGACTTGCACAATGTACTTAATTTTATAAATGAGTAAAATAGTGGTGATTATGGTTTGGATTTTAAAGGAATTGTTCAGTGTAAAAATTAAAACTGGTTAAAGCTGGTTAAAGGGGATGTAAAGGCAAACAAAATAAAATCCAATTTTTGCTTACTTTAATGAAAAAGAAATCTATTTACAATATACTATATGCACCATTTTTATAATAAACCTGACACTGTATGCAGTGACTGTATGCAGTGAAATTACCCCTTTGCTTTACTTCCTCTGACTGCTGAGGATAGGAAACTTTAGATAGTCCCTAGCTGCTCTGCAGGGAAACTATCATACTTTCAAATGGCAGCTACCGTCCGCCGCCCTGAGTGCAAATTCGTATTTTTGCGAATTTGCATATCACTGGTGAAAATTCACATGGCGAAGTCCTGTGAACACCGGCGAAGCTGTTGCAAGCGCATTTTGCGGTTTAGTGAATTTGCCCCTTTGTGTTTTTATATATTCCAGATTAAAAAAAATCACAAAATCAGACCTGCCCAAACTGTGCATTATTAGCTTTAGATGAAAATGCAGTTCTGAAGTGCAAGGAATGCACCCCAAGGAACACAGTTGTCCCTAGCACAGTAGCTCTGCTACACATATAAAACAAAACATATAAAAGCATGCAAAATGATATTGCTGCATATTAGCACTGCTGGCCAGCATGAAGGATAAATTGCTCACCAATACAATAATGGTAGCATCATGTTTACGGGTGGCTTAAAGCTCTACTCGTCAATGAGTCCTATCATGTTGTTCTGTGAAAAGAATGTTAATTATTATACCTCAATTTTTTTCTCAATTAAACTTTTGAATAGAACAGTATTGTCTGCTTCATCTGGAAGGAGATGAATGCATGCTGTACATAGACTGTTTTTGATAACTAATGTAAAATAATTTCCAAATATGGAAATAAGAAATTAAGCTGAAATAGCTTCAGGGAATAAAGGTAAAAACAGTTGCTAGATTAAAAGAAATAGGGATCTGTCCTTGGGTTTTCCCCTGACAAACACTTATAATATGAATTTAAAAGGAGCTGTGTCAGTAATTATTAGCCCCTTTTCTTAGAAAAACTGAAGTGTCTAATGAACAATGGCATCTTGTTAATGGTGTTGAAAGCAAAAAATCCTGTAATTGAATGGGCTAATAAAAATATTCTAGGTACCAGGTTATGCTTCCAGAATTTGCAAAAGTTACAACAGGTATGGGACTTGATACACAGAATGTTTGGGACCTAAGATTTTTCCAGAAAAGCAATATTTCTGTAATTTGGATCTCCATACCTTAAATATGCTAAAAAATCATTGAAACTTTAAATAAACCCATGTATATATTACTATTATTACATAGAAAAAGGAAATCATTTTTACAAATTTGAATGATTAGTTTAAAATGTAGTCTATGGGATATGGCCTTCCTATAATTCTGGGCTTTCTGGATAATGGGTTTCAGGCTGTCGGTTCCTATACCTGTACTTGCAAAAGGCTCAAATAGTAATTCAGCAAGTCTACTTTATCCTGACTAATGTCTATTTTGAAATTAGATCCTTTCCTTTTACCTCCTTTTCTTTATCCATACTTCCCGTTATCCCTACTCCCCTCTCCACTAAACTTTTGACCTATGACAAATTACCGATCCAGTTACCAAACCTTGAATACTACTCTTAAAATGATTTTGGTTTATTCTATATGTATGTACTTTTTAGTTTGGGAAAGAAGTGATAAAGAAATGGTTAATTGCACGTGGGAATTCGCTGGCACAGCAGTGCAATATTTTATCGTTCAGGAAAAAGCATGGGTAAAACCATTTGCGAACAATTATGAGCTGCGCAAACTTTATAAATGACCCTCAGTGCCTCTCAGACTGGAACATTGGGGGCCCACCGGGGCTGAGACAACAAGGGCTCTCCTAGCAGTCACCAGGGGCTCCCTCCGGACAACCAAACTCCTGCGCCCGCCCATTATTTTTAGGGGTGGCTGATAGGGGAGCAGGTCTGGACCCAGTCCCAACCCTGACTGCAGTTACATCATGGAGCAGATGGGAGTGTAGTGGCTATTCTCCATCTAAGGATAAATGCAGGAGGAGAAAAGCTGATGCACAGCCCAGTGTGTATTAGCCTTATTGAAAAGGGTCACGTCTAGATTGGGAGTCAAAACAGGCCCTGGGATTACAAGTACCTAGAGGCCCAAACAGCCTCCACCAGCCCATTAAATAGTGACTGTATGTGGCACCTTTAATCAGCCCTTGCATTTGCTAGAACCCACAGATTGCCAGTTTGGGCCTGGAAAAGGATATGCTATTTATGGGCATGGCATCATCTTATAGTAGTCATATGACCAGAACACACAAAACATGTTTCTCAAGACCTTATTCCTCCAAGGCAAATGAAACCTAAAAATTAAATAAAGTGACAGCAAAATTCCATTTACCAGTTTCCCTTCTGCTATAAATTCAATGTGAGTAAGAAAAAATGTAATTTAAAGCCTAGAAGTGATAAATGCAACATATTTATTAAAGCTATTTCTGCAAGGCACTAAATACATCACTGATATACTAATAGTCAGATAAAATAGAAGATTAGTTGTGAAATGTCCATGTGCAAAGATGGGCTTCATTGAAAAAGCATTAGAATGTTTGTAATTAATGACAACTATCAGATTGTCATTATTGTGAACTATTGCTGTGTCATATTACTGCATCTTGAGGCAGCTTTCCCTTTGAAAGTAAAAGTCAGATTCCAAAGAGATATGATCTTAGAAACACCTGGACACAAACAGACAAAGTGTTATTCAATCTTATTTATTTCCTCTATGTAAGGGTGACAGATGATTCATTTGGACAAAGTATGTGAGCATTGAAAAAAGCCAGTTTTCTGAAATGTCCTTATTGTATTTGGAAAAAACTTTCCAGTCACTGGAGTTTGAAATAAATAAAAGTAGAAAGTTGCAGGCAAAACTGCTGAAAAAAAATTAAGCCTGAGGCGCATTGATACGCTACTTCTCTGTGTGAAAGAGACAGTACTGAACATTGCTTTCATGCTTTAGCCCTTGTCTGGGAACCTAAGAATATGATATTTTAAAGGAAAACTAAAGTCTAAAATTGAATACAGCTATAGATGTATTTTATATACTGAATGTATTGTACCTGCCAGTGATGAGCCAAATTTTTCAACTGGTTTTGCCACAAAAAAACTCATTGTCTGTCATACATTGTGCACTGAAGTTGCTCCAAAAAAATTGCTTGGTCACCACAAAAAATTCCAAATGACATCAATAATTTTTGCGAATCTTTGCTGTTTCTCAAATTTTTGTAAATGTTTCCCAATTTTTGGCTCTTCACTATCGGCACCAATATTCAGCAGCCCTTTAATAATAACAATAAAGTCTGTCATTCACAGGAGCTTGACATAGGCCAACTTGGGTGTCAGTATCACTTACATGCTCAGTATATTCAAGGCAGCTGTTGAGAAGCTAAGCTTAAAGATTTTGTCAGACATCAAGGTTCATTTGTCACAGAAGTTGATTAATATATTTGGATGAAGAATACACTTGTTTCTGAGCTGCTATATAATGCCAAGTTAAAGGACATGTAAAGCCTACATTTTCCTACCCTGTATATAAGTTGGGCATATCTTCCGCACCCAAACTGCATCATTTGTACTGCATATACCCCCTCTGTTTGCCAGCGCCATCACATTTTCCTAAAACAAATAGCAGCTTTCACGTGGCGGCCATTTTCCCTCTGATACATTATCATCTGAAATAAGACATGTATGCTGTAAAGTCCATGTAATGCAGAATGCAGGTTTACACAGGCACAACATACTTTGATAAAAAAAGTTCTGCTGGGTTGGAGCACTGTAATTATTACGCTGAGCTCAGGAGAGGTGGTTAGGAGAAAAAAATAGCATCAGATAGTTTCTGTGGGAACCAGTGATGCTCTCTCTTCATTGGCTGTTAGTTTGGAGGGTGTGTTATGTAATCTGAGCTGAGAGGAACTGAGCATGCTCACTGAGCCAAGAGCCAAAGGAAATTCCTGAGGGAGGGGGCAGAGTGTTTTAATGTAGTAGAAGGGTTTGTAGCTGATTAAGGGGATACTGCAGCCTTACTGTTAATCTTTTAACAACCAGAGTGGCAGTTATCTAGAGATTTCAGAGACGCTGTTCATTGATTAAATTTTTGTGAAAAGGGTTGACATGTCCTTTAAACTAGATGGTGTCGTTTCTGAAGAAGCCACATGATGTTGGCTTGGAAACGTTGTAGAGGTCACGCCCAGTCGCCCCTGGAGCATAGAGAGTATCCAGAGTCTTTGAAACCTGGTTTAAAACTGAGAATTAAAGCAGATCCAATTTTACCATTGAAATCTATAAAGAAAAATCTTATTGGCTGTATTTGGCTCCACACACTTTTTAAAAAACATTTGAATCCCAGTTTGAAGACCCTGCCATTAACAGTGTAAGAATGGCAGCAATGTAAATATTCCTATTGAAAAGCAAAAGTGAAATTCGATTGGCTGTTTTAAGCTCTGACCAGTTATCTGAATTTTAACCCCAGTCACCCAGTCATGGTCTGTGCCAAGTTTGGGGCCTCTGGCTTTAAAACTGTTAGAATGGCAGTATTTGAAAGTTTTACATTTAAGTCAATAGGAAAAATCTGATTGGCTGTTATTGGCTCTGCCCACTTTTTTTGACCACAGTCACCCAGTGAGTAATTTTGCTAAGTTTGGGACACTTGGCATCAATAACTTGCAAATGGCAGCATTTATAATTTTTCTCATTTAAATCAAAGAAATCTGATTGGTTGTTTTTGGCTCCACCCATTTTTTGGAATTTTGATCCTGATCCTCCAGTGACCAACTGTGCCAAGTTTGAAGACCCTCCCATTAACAGTCTAAGAACGGGGACAGTTTTAACTTTTCCCATTTAAACAAACAAACTTTTACTTCTGTGTGGGGGAACTCCGATTGACTCCAGACATCACGTGTCCTAGAATCCGAGTTCCTGGCTTAGGAACTTACATCCACATTTCACAAACGGATTGTTCAACATGATTTCAGTTAAAAATAATGCTACTTTATTAGTTCCATTAAAATTTGTTAGCTTCGGTACAGTGCATGACAATCACCACTGACGCGTTTCGTGCCCTATGGCACTTCCTCAGAGTGAACACGAAACGCAAAATGCATTTAGTGTTGCATTGTGACTTTTATGTTTACTATAGTATTTTAGTAAATTGCTCAGAAAGGAGACGGGTGTTCCCACTGTGCGACGTTGCTCTGCACAAAAATAGCGTGGTAACTGAATTTCCCAATTTGCAAAACTGTTTGGCAAATATTTTCTCCCCCACCAATTTGCGATTTTTGCCGCATTTAAAATGCTCTTATAGACATTCGCGGTGTGAAAACCAAATTCGTAAATCTGCACACTCTTATTCACCTTTTTAAATATTGCGAGACACTGGGCAAATATATTTATCTGCACAAAGTTTATAAATGAGCCCGACTGTCTTCAGGAAAAAACACAGGTTTATTAAGGAAAACTCTTTCAACATAAAGTCACTGACATACAGGAACACAGTCAGCGTTTTAACAGCATGCATTCACAACTCTCACCACACAGGTTGGTTTCCACATTCTGGAATATTTAGGCTTCTAACTAAAGGTGGCCATACACGGCCCGATAAAAGCTGCCGACAGACTGAGTCAGCAGATTATCGGCCCGTGTATGGGGCCCTCCGACGGGCTACTCCGATCGATATTTGGCCGCATCTGTACGTTGATGCGGTCCCGCAATCCAACCGCCCGTATGCCCTGCATTGTGATCTGATCGTTGGGAACTAGGGCTCCTCCAAAATTAATACTTGAGCAACAGATAGTTTATATCGTATTAAGTGGCATATTACAGAATCTTACCAAACTGGTATATATATTTAAGTAAATATTGCCCTTTTACAACTCTTGGATGGAATCAGTGATAATCAGGCCAGAATCAGCAGTGCGAGAGCTGCTGGGGGCCCTGGCCCAATCGCATCATATTATTATGAAAATGGTTTATTTACATGAAGCAGGGTTTTACAGACGAGTTGTTTTTTGCAATATCTTTTTATAGAGACCTACATTATCCAGGGGGGGTATAGTTTTCCTTCAATCCTTCACAAACAGTTTGCAATAATAGCAAACACTAATATGCATATTGAGATTTAATCATGCATAACAAACTGCTTAAACTGCAAAAATGTTTAGGTGCAACCCCTGACTACAAATCCTCCATGAAAAATGGCAATGTTTTGATCTAATTTTGATAAACAATTGAGCTAGTAATGTTCTTCAAGACACTATATGACATTCTATAAACTGCTTCCAATTGTTTGTGATCAGTTAGTCTGCCATTGTGAATATAATAAAACATTTTAGCCAAAGTGGTAACATTTTGGTAAGATTCTACTATTTCAAGAACAGTTTCAAGCCATAATCCCCCCTGCCCGCTATATCCATGTGTTTTTGCATGCAAACAATAGCTAATGCTGTAGGGTGTTTTTACTGGATTCCAGGGTAAATCATGCGCAAGGCTGCCCCTGCTTATTACATTGACTACGATGCTGGTGAGGTGTAATTCTTATGCAGACTATAGCTAACTATTGGGCTTTCTAATGGATCTCTGGTTAAATCTTCACATAGAAAGCTTCCCCTGCCTATGAAATAAGACCTTGCTGATGAGTTGTAATTATTATGCAAACTATAACTAATGCTATTGGATGATTTAATGGTTCCTTCTGTAAATCTTCATGTTTAAAGCTGCCTGCGATAGGACCAAGCTGACTCAAATGAAAGTGCAATTAAAATTCTTCATAGTTGGAAATTAGCAATGAAAATTTAGAAAAGCTTATTTAAGAAAGTCTTTTTATGTAACAATACAGCAGCATGGGTGCTGTGCTGTTAAATTGCTGTGACATAGTATGTTATTTTTAAAACAAAATTTGTATGCATTTTGCAAGAACCCTGCTTTACATTTTATACTTCATCTGTATGCATGAATGACATGGTTTATTTGTTATTCTGGGAAACCAATGTTAATTTATTACTTTAATATGCCTAATGGAACTGGAATTGTTTATCTGCATTACACAGAATACAACGCCCAAGATCAATTGTTTGATGCAGTGATTCTGTTTAGGAGGGAATAGTTGGATTCCAAGGGGGGTGGTTTAAAATGATAATTTTTGGCCCTCACTTTTCATAAAAAACAGGAGAACACAGTAGAACATTAGTACAAAAAAACGACCCTACTGGCTACAGCTGGTTCTAAAAGTCTTGGTGATGTTCTGGTACATAGCCACTACACTGAACAGGTTATCTCTTATTTCATAATTGATCGCATTAAGGGCTTTGTCAACTGTTATATTATAATATATAACATATATTATAATATATATTTAGATAGATACATATTTATATTATTAATTAAACATAATTTAAAGTTAAGGAATATGAGTCACATACTGCCTCCAATAAGGATAAGCTATATATTGGTATGGATCAAGTACAAAGTACAGTTTTATTATTTCAGAGAAATAGTTTTTAAAAAATTGTATTATTAAATCCATAATTTGGAGTTTTCTGGATAATGGGTTTTTGCATAGCTGATTCCATACTTGCAATGTAATCTAAATTTTTTTTTACATACTGTAGATCCAAACCCCATGTAAAGTACAGTTTAAGAATCTGATGAGAGCAGTATTGAACTGGAAAAAAAACAATTTTTTTTAATGTAGGCAGCATGTCTTAAAGAGTCTTTGTAGTATTCCCGCACTGGAATTTCAGATGATAGCAAATTCTGATTGTTTGTTAACAAATATATGTGCACGTTTCTACTAAGTAAAACCAAATAACTACTGAAACATCCAAACTTTCAATTTGCAATTAGTTGTGACCCCCATTTCTCAGACACAGATGCTCCTTTATTAACTGGTGCTAAACTGTGTCAGTGCAGCACCACAGCAATCAATCAACGATTACATTTGATCAGTCTAGTGCAACTTACACAGTAAAAGGAAAAGTAAGAATGATGTCTGTTTTAAATGGTAGAATGACTGAGGTTCAGAAAACATAAATGTAATATTCTTACTAATACTAAAACTCTAATCTCTAAAAACTCTAATCTCGCTGAAGGTTTGAAAGGCAAGTATCCAAATACTAATCTACAGAGTAGCAGGTCTGAAGGAAGCTCACCAACTCTCAAAACTGTTGCAATTTGATACATTCATTGCTGGCACATCTCAAAAATAGTTCTTCTGTAGCATACAAAGTCAGGCATCATGCACAGTAAGCGCTGCTGCTGAGAGATGCTAGCATCATTTATGGAAAATAGGACAAAATAAAAATCTTGTAGGTATTAATTTCGGACAGGCTCTTCATATAGATGCTTGTTTAATTTATCATATATCAAGCCCCCATCTTCAGTCTGTAAGCCAATCAGTGATTAGCCTAACTTTGACAATTATTCTTATTCACAAAATGTCTAGAATACCATAGCTGGAAGTCCATCATAGTGACCCAGGAAAAAACATTCCAAAAACATTAAAAGATTTCTCCTTGACAGTTATCTTAAAATCAAAATAATCCTTTTCCCCAAACAAAGCTTAACAAATGTGCACCAGGAGATAATTTTTTATTCACTTTAATATCAATTATATCCTCAATAGATGCATCTCTACTTACGCTTTTCTTCTATAAGACATAACAATGACAGATAATCGAGTTTTTTGTTAGGACATGGTCCAGGGAGGACACTGCGTTACAGTATCTTCCCAAAATTAAATGATTCTATTCATTAATATTGATTTTTGTTCAGTTTTATTTTATTTTTCCCTTACTACAAAGAGACTTTCTGTTATTTTGTGTTGCCCCAGCATTATTATCTTACAGTATGTTCTATATCACAGGTCACAGCAAAAGGCAGCAATGGGCCCAAGCTAAAACTAATCATGCTGTGGCACATTGAAGAGAGAGTGTTGACCGCTGTGTGAATCATAAACCTCTCTGTTTGATGATCAGCTGTGCAAGTTTAATTAATCATCATTTTATGCCTCATCAAGCACTGTACTGAGATTCCCAACAGGAAAAACCCAATAAGCCAATAGGCAACAGACTGTTTTGTTTAACAGGGTGAGTCTTCTATAAACTGGGGAGGGTTTGACAAGCTAATAAGCATGTCATTAGTCTTGTCACTATTTTGCAAACAGGCCCTACCTGTAAATTTGTAGGAGCCTTACCAGCAAGATGTAGATGGCATTCACATTGAAGATGGGGGCTTGATATATGATACATTTAATAAGTATCTATATGAAGATCATGTCTGAAATTATTACCTACAAGATTTTCATTTTGTCCCACTTTCCATAAATGATGTCTCCCTTTAAAACCTTCCACAATAAATTAGGCTTTTATAAAAAAATAGACTATAAGTGATATGCCTAATTAGTAATCTATTGTTCATGGTAGATTTGAGTAAATATACAGTATATACAGTCATATGAAAATGTTTGGGAACCCCTCTTAATTATTTGGAGGTTTGTTTATCATTGGCTGAGCTTTCAAAGCAGCAACTTCCTTTCAATAGATAACGTGTTATGGAAGTATTGACAGAAAATAACATAACAAAATTAGACAGGTGCATACATTTTGGCACCCCAACAGAGATATTATACCAATACTTAGTTGAGCCGCCTTTTGCAAATGTAACAGCCTCTAGACACTTCCTGGATGATGGTATTTTTTACCATTTGTTCATACCAAATCTCTCCTTTTCATTTAAATGTATTGGCTGGGGAGCATGGACAGTCTGCTTCAAATCCTCCCATAGATTTTCAATTATATTCAAGTTGGGGGACTGTGACAGTCATTCCAAAATATTTTGCAGGTCTTTGGAGGTGATCTTTGGGTTCTAATGATGCAACAAATCCACTTTTTGGGATTCGGCTGAATCTTTGAATTCTCCGTGAAAGATTCAGCTGAATGCTGAACTGAATCCAAACCCTAATTTGCATATATAAATGTTTTTACTTCCATGTTTTGTGACAAAAAGTCATGTGATTTCTCTTCCCACACCTCATTTACATATGCAAATTTGAATTTGTATTCAGTTTGGCCATGCACAAGGACTCAGCTGGATCCGAATCCTGCTGAAAAATGCAAAATCCTGGCTGAATCACGAACCGAATCCTGGATTCAGTTCACCCCTATTCACTGTAACCATTCTTACAATCCTCCGCATATGCTGCTCCTGTATTTTTCTTGACTTGCCAGACCTGGGTTTTGCAGCAACTGTGCCTGTGAACTTTACATTCCTTACAGAGAGATAGCTTTTTGTAGCCTTCCCCTAAACCATGAAACTGAACAATCTTTTTGTTTTGAGAGTTGCTTTGAGGAATCCATGCTTCATTGGAGAGTCAAACAGAAGAACAACTTGCAATTGGCCACCTTAAATACCCTTTCTCATGATTGGACACACTGCCTATGAAGGTCAAGGTTTATTGAGTTAATCCAACCAATATGGTGTTGCCTGTAATCAGTATTGAGCAGTTACATGCATTCCAATTAACACTATTAGAAAAGTACCAACATCTTTGCAGTTCTTAATATTTGATTTAATTTCATACAACTGAATACTGCTTCAGTAAAAATCTTTGTTCAGAAAATACCCCAGTAATCAGATGTTCCTGGGAAATTAAAGGCATGCCACTGTTATCTTTTTTGTTAAAAGTGGAGTAAATTATTATGCAGGCTGAGAAGGGCTCATATAACTGTATTTAGAGTACACATTGACACAAGTCTACTGCCAGCAGAAATATTCTATCATAGCAAAAAACTGGTATGTCATAGTCCTTAAAGTTTATGCTAGAAGAGGATGTAGTGGATATGTGCTGTAGTTTTGAGGTTTTGTATTAAAAAATTCAGCAGACTGAATTTAGGGAGAATTATATGTCTTGGGACCATTTATATTCATTTAAATTATTAAAAAGTTTCTTTAAAGGGCACCAATCATTGCTAAAATACACTATGTAAAATTTCAAGAAATCTGATTTTTAAAACTGTTTGAATTGTTTGTATGCTGTAAATCATCAGCTCATTATACCTTCTGTAAAATCTTCCCTGCAGTTCTAGCTGAGGCAGGCATCTTGGATTTCACTGACTTCTCCTACCTATATCTTCACAGCCAACTGCAGCTCTCAAATCTCACACATGCTCATTTCTTCTTCTAAGCTATTTACAAATCAGCCAAACTTCTGTTCAGTAGTGCTGCCACCTTCTGGAAGTTAGTGTGTGCCCTTCATTTGCATAATGATATCACCAGCAGGGGATAAGATATGGAAATCTCGTGAACTCATTTGCATGTTGTATGGACTCCATCAGTAAAAGAACCCAATTGACAAATTATGGAATTTTTAAAAAAAACTGCTGGTTTTTATTTTTAAACTATATATATGTAGTTTGATTAAACATGTTTAGGTTGTACTGGTCAGTTTGTTAACATGTGTTTGATTTTGGCTGTGATCGGTGCCCTTTAAATGAGATCATAAATAACATACTGTTCAGTTTTTAAGACCCCATATAAATTTCTACTGGGCTTCAAATGAAACCAGATAGGTTGCAGATTTGTTTATTTTTTATTTATTATGCTGTATAAAATTAAATTTGCCAAAAAAAAACTGTGTAAAATAAATGGCGAATTTATCAAGGTGCGTGCAATTTTACACCATGCGAATTCCAGATTTACTGCCGTTATTTTACATTGCTTCTGGTGGAAGGTGGAAGGAAAAATGGGCAAAGATGTTATGCTGTTTATAAGCCTGGTGATGTGTGGTGTATAATGCCATTGTTTTTTACACAGGTTAATAAATATTCCCTATAGTCTACCAAGAAAACCATCATAAACTAAAATGTGTGTGGAAAATATTCATATTAAAAGTTTTGTTCACCTTCCAACACTTTTTTCAGTTCAGTTAGTTTCAGATAGTTTACCAGAAATAAAGACTTTTTCCAATTACTTTCTATATTCTATGTTTGACTATTTTTTTTATATTTAAGTTGAAAGTTTCTAAAGCAACTCTGGGAGGGGGGTCACTTACACTGTAAACCGTTCTAAATTGATCCATTTAGTTGATGCATTTCTTATCTTTGGCCCTGCTGAGCAGAAAATTCTGAATTTCATGTCAAGCAGAATTGATACAACGGCTACTATTTCTCCAGAGATGCTGCTGGAAAATGTATCAACTAAAAGTTGCAAAACAGTCTGCACTTGATTTACTGAGCAGTTTGACAGACTCAAACACCAGAGAAGTATTTGACAAAAAGTCTTTATTTCTGGGGAACAAAGTGAAAACAATTTAACTGAAAAGAGTGTTTTGAATTCCCTTTAAAGGGCAACTAAAGTCTACAATAGAATAATGTTAGAAATGCTGTATTTTGTGTACTAAAAATAAACATGACCTGACTGCACCATAAGCCCAATTAAAAAAATTATTTATGCATTCAAAGTTGGTGCAGGGGGCTGTCATTTTGTAACTTTGTTAAACATCTTTGCAATACCAAAACTACGCACATGCTCAGTGTGGTCTGGGCTTATTTAACACAAGTCACATAATATCTGCCATAGAAGCCAATACAGCAAGACTGATTAATAATCAGAATATTCAGACTGCACTGGGTATGTGGATACAAACCTACACAGTCGCCAGCTGTTCTACAGGAAAACAAACAAATCTGCTGGAGCTCTGGGAAGTAAGGTAGGGGCTCCCCCCTGCCATATCAAAGTATGATCGTTTTCTTGCAGAACAATTAGGGACTGTCTGACGTTTCCTATCTGCAGCAGTTACAGCAAGTAAAACGAAGGGGGAATTTCACTGCATACTGTCAGGTTCATTATAAAAACAATAGACTTTTTTAATTAAAGTATATTGGAGATCCCCTTTAGGGAATGTACCCTGATTGTCACCATTTTCCCAGAAGACCTGTAAGCAATTTTGTCCGTAAGTTACCCTCCCATTTGAACTGTAAGCCCCATGGGGTAGGGTCCTCCATCCTTTTGTCTCCTTGACATTGTGTAATTATATTTTTTATTTATGTGAATTGTATTTCTAATAATGTACTTATTGTTACTTGTTAATGCAGTGAACCCTAGTTTGTTATTACTAATTTATTGTTGCTGTACAGTGCTTTGCCCTCAAGGAGCACAATACAAATATGTATATACATACATACATACATATTTTGTGCAGACTAGTGTTGCACAAGTTATAGGTGGAGCAGCACATACATATGTTTGGATAAGTGGCCTTTCAGTGGTGATACAACAATCTGGCGAGGTGGTTAAAACAAATTGAGTTATTGTAAAAATAAAGTCCGTGAATTTCTTGTTGAAAATAACAGGTGTCATATTTTTCTTTAGCATTGTGGTATAAAAGTCTCTCCTAATCATGCCATAAAGTGGTGTGGAGGAGTTTCATACTGCATACATATAATTTATGCTCACTGATTTGAGTACATTATCCAGGAGTAAAGAAAACTCAGCATTCCATGACACTTAAAACCTGTGCTGGCACTTTTCAGGCAACGTTTAATTGAAAATGTACACATTTTAAAGTTAGTGCCTGACAGGCACTAGACCAGACTATTTTAAATTATCCTCAAATCATGCAAATGCATTTGGACAAGTCGACACAATGAATGGCAAATTTGGACAATATCAATCCAATGTGAGTCTCTAAAGATCTCTTTGGGTAAAAAGTGCCGTTCATTAGTAACAGAGAGCAGTAAAGTCATGTAAATATCCTTTTTTTAATCAAGGAATGAATCCCTGCTATAAAGAAAAGATTTATTTTTCAAGAAATTATATACATTTAAGCAATATTTTCTTCCATTTCTACTAATAGAACTATCAATAACCAATGATTGCAAACTGTTAAAGTACTCACAAAAAGAGAATAAGAGTTAGTACTCAGATCACTGCTTTTTTTCTGGCTCAATTTGAAATGTATCCTTTAATTTTTACTAAGGGTTGATCAGGATTTTTACTGACTTAAGCATTTGCCTCAAGTATATATCTCTCTTCATTGAAAATTGTATAAATCACTTTGCCAGGGAGCTCAGGTTTAGTGTTCATCTGTAACCATATAATTTGTTCTCCACAATCCTGTCATACCACAGTGATCTCAGTAATGACAAGTTACTTGGCCCTTGCCCCAAACTAACTAGATGAATATAAATTTTTCTCATTCATATGGTGTTCATTGAGCTGTTTTCAATAAAACTGCAAGAACGATTTAGTTCAAGAAAGCTGCAAATTCTTTCACTAAGGAGCATGCATAAGTAGATGTGGCTTACAATCTGTACATTCGCAGAAACTAAGATTAATCAGAAATTCTGTTCAAAACCATAAATCTAAAGTTACCACAAAACTAGTAAATAATGTGAGAAAATACATTTTTCCATAGAATGGAAGAAATAGCTCACCGATTATTATATCCATTTAATCCTGCTTATAAATCTGTGTCAAATACATATTTCATAATGGCTAGGCTTCTTGGAAAATATTGAGGTTAGCTTTTTTTCCCCTTAAAACTCAAGTCATTCAGAGTTGGTTAAAAAAGTAATGTATTGTTTGTTCTTAAATATGTATTTTTTGATGCACAGAACTGTAATACACCTTCATCTTGTGTTTGAGTAAGAACAGATTATGCACAATCCACATTGTAAATGACACACTAACATTTCAGCCATGCATTTTTTTGTAAACATAAATTCAAAGAATATTGTTCATACACTAGACATAAACCACTCGTGTACAGTTGTAAATAGTTTCACAAACCTCTTTTTGTACTACAGGTACTTCCTAATGTCCTGTGCCTCATGTTATGCATAGCTGTTTTTTAAGTCAAAAAGGTGCAAAAGGTCGTTGTGAGAGGTGTGGCAGTTCACAAATGCGTGTTGTAGCTATTTGTTTACATGAAGTACACTGCATAACACTGTTGTTGCACTGTGATAAAATCTAGTTCTGGTGAAGTAAAGAGTCATTCTAATTAACAGTTTAAAAAAAAGAAATAATAATAACCTCAAAGGCATTTCTCATAAATCTGATAAATTGCAGCCCAGGTGCGGTAACAATTTGTCAAGATTGTAAATACGAATACTTTAACCGACCTGTCACAAAGAAGAAAGTAAGAGCCTATCTGTTCTAACTGCAAATCACACCTGGGCTATTTTGCCTTTTTTGCAAGCATGGGCTGGATTTACAATCCTTTAAAAGAAGTTACAAGTGATTATGATTGTGTAACTACTATGGTTATTAGCAAGTCTACACAAGTGATCTTCTTCCTAGCAACATAAATTTAGTCTTTCATTTTGAAATTTATTATTTGGAATGTTACATCTGAAGCAACATAAATTATTGGTAAGAGTTTCATTCAGTACAAAAAAATTAACTAGATTGTCTGAACTGGGGCAGAACCATTCATTCAAAGCATAACACCAAAATTTGAAAATTTTGGTAACAGTTACAATAAACTCTTTACAGGATATGTAAAATTATAAGTTATGTATTTGCAAGGCCTAAGAGAAAAGTTGCCAGATGTGGCCCTGTCTGATGTCCCTTACTTTGGTGAGTAGCGGGTGCATTTCTTCAGCATTCCAACAGCTGAGCTTGTGAAGGAATGGGTCATAAGGCTATCTATGGTGAAATTAATCACAAATGAGTTTATGTGTTGTCATCACTCATTTAGTCATCCTTCAGTTCTGGACTATAGCTCTGAAAGGGAAGTCATATTTCTCAGCATATAATGAGTTTTGTTTTACTTCTTGATCATATTTTTAAAAGTATTAAAAAGATTCAACTGAACCAACATATATGTTTTGAGTCAACACTTTCCATGATTTAAAAAACAGAAGGCTGTGTACATGATACAACTACCATGAAATTAGACATTAATTAAATTAGACAATAAACTGCAGGTAAAGTAGAACACACTTCATTGTAAAATCCATGCATACATACCACAATTTCTTCTAGCGTAGTAATGCAGAACACCATGGTCATACAGATAGGTATAACTTGTCTTAAGGGTATGTATTTTTCAATTTACTGCAGCACGTGGGTTTGTAAGCCAAAAATTTCAATGTATTTATCCAGACAGCTTCTTTTATCATAGGTACAGGAGCACCTGGTTTACAAGACCACTCCAACTGGATGTGTGGGGGTCTGTTTGGAAAGTCATTTGCCATTTTTGTACTTTTGGGCCAATACAGCAGCTCCACCAAGGTAGTTTGTGCATAGTCGTCAGGGTAGAATTCTTATTTATTAACCAGTAGGCTGAATTTGGGTCCAGTGGGACTGAGTAGCCCATGTCATCATGACTGATTTGGGTGATCTGTTTTCAGCAGTTAAAGGGAAAATGTCATGGGAAAACATGTTTTTTTTTTTAAATGCATCAGTTAATAGTGCTGCTCCAGTAGTCTTCTGTACTGAAATCCATTTCTCAAAAGAGCAAACAGATTTTTTTTTATATTCAGTTTTGAAATCTGACATGGGGCTAGACATTTTGCCAATATCCGAGCTGCCCCTGGTCATGTGACTTGTGCCAGTACTTTAGGAGGTAACTGCTTTCTGGCAGGCTGTTGTTTTTCCTTCTAAATGTAACTGAATGGAACGCAGTGGGACATGGGTTTTACTATTGAGTGCTATTCTATCTACCAGGCAGCTGTTATCTTGTGTTAGGGAGCTGTTATCTGGTTACCTTCCCATTGTTCTGTTGTTAGGCTCCTGGGTGGGGGAAAGGGAAGGGGTGATATCACTCCAACTTGCAGTACAGCAGTAAAGAGTGACTGAAGTTTATCAGAGCACATGTCACATGTCACATTTCAAAATGAAATATAAAAAAATCTGTTTGCTCTTTTGAGAAATGGATTCCAATGCAGAATACTTCTGGAACAGCACTATTAACTGATGCATTTTGGAAAAAAAAATTCCCATGACAGTATCCCTTTAAAATAAGTATAGGACTAGATTAGGTGAAACTGGAGTGATCAGAGTGGCATCTGTATTTGGTGGAAGTATCTGAGTAGTAAAGGCATTAGATAAACTCTACTTAAGACACAATTTTTTTGCATTCCCTTACATATGGTGAAGCATGTATAAGGGACTCAAGAGCCTCCACCCCAATCTGAGCAATACTCCCATTCCAAGCTGTATTCAATATTCATTGTATGTGATGTAGTTGAGTCTTAAGAGAATGCTACAGAGTCTGGTTATCAGGGCATTGGTGTAGCAACACAGGTGCAAGTTTTTAGGGTGGGCTTACCATTGGGTTATAGTGATAGACTAAATGTATTGTAATTATAAATAGCAATACAAGCACGCCTATTTCTGATGATGTCACTTCCGGTTACAATGACAGCACTTCCTGATTCATGATTGGCATGAAAGGTGAACCACCTCTTTAAAGTTGATCAACTTTTTTTCACTCAACTTTTAAAGCACACACTAGAGTCCTGCACGGGTCCATTTTTTGTGACCCATACCTGAACCATACCTGCAACCTGCAATCTGCAACCTGGACCTGCAACCCACATTCTTACCTGCCTGGACCTGCTACCCAACCCGCAAATACCTTATCCGCAAACCTGGACCTGTGACCTGCTGGCCATCAAGAATCAGTAAGTGCTGTCATGCTGCCTATCAAGAATCAGGAGTGCTGTCATTATAACCAGAAGTGACATCATCGGAAGTAAAAATCGACATTGAGAAGACCCGCAGCCCGACCCGCGTCTATACCCGGAACCCGCTGGTAATCGCGGGTACCCAACCCGCTGTAGGACTCTGGCACACAATATGGGTACTTTTGTTCACTGGGCAACCTGGTGAAAAATGTCGCTCATCACTAAAGACTATATTCACAGAGTAAAATGCTATACAGAAGCATATGAGACTCTACAGTTTAAATGTATTTTAAAGGGAAAACATTTGATTTTAAAGTTTGATTCTTATTTGAAAAATCAAGCAACAAATTCTTACATAAAGTGTAAGAATATCACATGTAAATTACTGATGGAATGAAACAGATAAACGTGTAGGCCAATAAAAAAAGGCCAGTGGTGTGTTGGAACAAAGTTTTAAATATGACTGGCCTCTGTTCCAATTTGGGGTTCAGAACAGACATCTGAATAGAGGTCTGGGGCTATAATAAAATATAATTAACATGCTGCCCTCTCTAAACCTCTCCTTTACTCATCAGAACATAAATGCAATACCATAGTCCTCTGCAAGGTATAAGCTCAGATAAATCTTCAAGCCCATTTACTAATTATGGCAAGAGCAACAACTGCACTTAATATTGAGCATGTGCCCTCATGCGATTTGCTGTGCTCTGCACCTTGCACTGGATATTTTATGTGTTTCAAGGTGGATCATACAGCCTTCTTGGTTTCAGGCACCTGCTATTGTTTCTTAGTTTGCATGTATCATTGGCATGCAAGCTTAGGCACTACCAAGAGCCCCTCATGAGTATAGTGGTGCCTAATGCAGATTTGAAGACCAGAAGGCATGATGAAAATTGCTACAAAAATTATGTTTGGGTCCAAGTACTGATATTAAAAAAAAGCCCTTATGAGAGCTTGATACATCTTTACCTGTTAAATTCTGAACAAAAGTTATTATGCAAAATGAAATGTGTTATATTTTAAATATTTGATATCACTGTATAGGAATTTTGTACAAGGGCCAATTAGTAGAAGCTTCAGAACTGAGATAATAACAGGGTACAAACACAGGCATCTTAAGTTATTACTGGGGTGGAGTGAACCTTGACAAGCTATAAATTACCACTAAAAAAAGAAACACTAGTAGTACATGCTGAAGTCTGCAAGTGGAAGGAATGATATGGAAAGCCTACAGGTTTAAGCTGATGCTTTTCTTCTCAATTTGCTTCAGTTGCCATGTTAGACATTACCAATGTTAATCCACTGTGATATATAAGAATTTCAGTAAAATCACAATGTAGATTGATGAATAAATGTCGTTTCAATGTAGATCAATGAATAAATGTAGATTGTACCTTTTTTTTGAACTTTGCAACTCTAAAAATGACCTTTACAAACTTATCAAGCTTTTAACACTTTAATAATTAATGAGGATTTTTTTCAATACCATGGCATGAAGAGGCTAAAGAATAATCTCTTTATAAAGTATCAAAATGTCAATCAATCCCATGAAGGAGTCCAGTAATCTATGTGCCTCTATACTCTAATTAAACGGTACAGCAAAAATAAGGTAAATTCTGGTAATACTTGTAACCAAATTTGTCTTGGATTGATATATGGGTTTTTATAACCTCCTATCTGTAGCACAGATGAGGAAGACACCTCTTTGACATTTGACATCCAGTATGTGTCAAACGTATTTACAATACAAGACTTAAATAGCCAGTTTCTTTACATGTTTTACATGTCAAATACACTTAACACCTCGGGCATTTTTATAGAGTTGCAGCTATAAATCTCACAAGTCTGAATATAGTTTGTCCAGTATGGTAATTTGTACTGCAATAAATCACCTACTGGGGTAAAAGTTTTAAAACTACAAGGAAGAATGCTAAAGATAACATCTTTTTTTTTCTTCTTTAAATACACCCACAATAAATATCTTTACATTTTTTTATCACGGATGTTCACTGTTGGCAACAAAACAGAGCCTTTTTATTTGCATAAACACTGAATAGATTTTTTTCACTGCTAACATACCATTTAAATATTCATAGCTATCCCTAAAATATGGCATTAACTTGCAAAAGTTAAGGGATAAGTAAGTTCATTAGCTCAACACATATTTTGATCACTGCTGCTGCTAGTTGCAACAGAGTATTCACACAATACATAGGATCTGTTATCCAGAATGCTCAAGACCTGGGGATTTTCTTATAATAGGTCATTCATTTTTTGCCTCCAATCGGCATTAATGATATCTTAGCTGGGATCAAGAACAATGGTCTGTGCTATTATTACAGAGAAAAAGGAAATCATTTTAAAAAACTGGAATTTTTTTTTTTTAATTAAGTCTATGGGAGATGGTCTTCCTGTAATTTGGAACTTTCTGGATAACAGGTTTCTGGATACTGGATACCTTCATTAAGATTATTATGTCCTTCCTAAATGCCAGATGTCAATGGACAAATGCAACAGAAAGTTCTACCTGGTCATTTATTTATGTCAATAATTTAAAACCAGATACACACAATACAGATGTTGTATGGCAAATTATCAGATAATTTAGATGTGTGTTGCAGGCCCTGATTTATCTGCAGCCACACTGAATTCAGAAATTCACATTGTTAATTAGACATTCAGCATGTACAATTAATAAGTTTTCTATAAGATAACAAAACCAGGGGGCAAATTCACTAAGATCCGAAAATTCGTCAGCGTTGGCTTTGCTAGCGTTTGCCGCACTTCGTCACTAAAGTATGAATTTACGCTCAGGTTGGCGAATGGTAGTGTATCTGCGCTAGTGTTACTTCACTAGGCAGAGCGCAGTTACGCTAGCGAAGCCTAATTAGCATACGGTGGGAACTTTAACTCAGAATACAAGTATATGTTACAGCCACTACATTCCACTACACAATCCCTGGAAACCTTAAATACATTAAATAAAGTTGTCCTATTGCCCTACATGTGCCCCCTGTATAGTTTTGTTGCCATATGTTAGGAAATGTAGGGGGGGAAATAGGGTATCCACCCAGTGGCATAACTACTCCCTGGTGGGCCCTGGTACAGTATGGGCACCTGGGCCCCCCTGTAGGGCCCTTACCTCTATAAATCCCATGCTGGAGTGTTGATAGCATGTGTGCTGTAAAATTTCCCCCTAGATAACCACCTGCCATAACCATTATCATGGCTCCGATGTGCCCCAAGGGGGTGGGGGCCCGGGTACAATTACACCGTCTGCACCCCTGGAAGGTACACCACTGTATCCACCCACAAAAAAAATCGATCTTTTTCAGACTATCACCCTCCAATGGTAAAACACTCCAGCGTTTTTTTGGGACTTAGAAAAATGTTGACATTTTTTTTTTTCAACCTCCTATTTATTGTAGTCAAGTCAAGTCTAACGTAAGTGCTAACGTTATGGAAAATGTTCATCTTAGTGAATTTGCGAATTTACGATCCTTCTTCAGTGCGCAACTTCGCCTGGCGTAAGGGTGCGAAGTTTCGCAAGTCTATCTACTTCACTAGCGTAAATTTGCCAGAGCCGGTGTTAGTGAATTTCCGGTTACAAATTGACGTCACGCTGGTGAATTAGCGCTAGCGTTAGACGCTTCACGCAATAATGAATTTGGGCCCAGGTGAGAAATATCAGAGTACTTCAAATCAGTGTGTGGCCTAGCTAATATGGCACCCTAGGCACAGGGGTCCCTCATATCTATACTTCTCAGTATGCACTATACAAACAAGGCCCATGCTATAATCCCTTCAAATACGCAACCAGCCCAACATTCTTCTTCCACTAGGCTGAGCCACAAACCCAATATTAGAAGTGGAATGGATCCTATACTTTCCCCATATAGCATAAAGAGAAACAGAGTCTTGTAAAAAAAGCAGGTCATCAGACCATGTGAAAAAGCATGAAAAATTCTATACATTTTACCCAGAGGCACAGCAATGAGCACATTGAATTCAAAAATCAGTGTAGTAACTGTATTTCCAGTATTACAAGCAAGGCCAGAGGCAGAGATAGTCAGAAAATCGGAAGCCACATTATTGGAAATGTGCAACTTCATTAAAATGCCTTTTTTTCCTTTGCTTTAATAAAAAGATGTCCTCCAATCCCCACACATGTTGCCAGGCCACTCCACTAAGTGGCATTTGTATGAGAAAATTCCATTCTGTGAAGTAGTGTTGGACATTTTCCTACTTGTATGTTTCATGTGTAATCTATTGAAGGGAAATAATGAACACCCAAATTATAAATACCATATTCACTCTGTTCCTGAAGCTAGACCCTGGTCCTGAAGCTTTTAAAGGGGTTGTTTAAGTTTAAACTTTAAGTTAACTTTTAGTATGCTATTTAATGGCTATTTCTATGCAACTTTTTCATTGATCTTAATTTTTTATTTTCTAGTTTTTTATTATTTGTCTTCTTTTTCTGTAAGTCTACAAATTTATTGTTATTTCTACTTGTTATTACTCATCTTTCTATTAAGGTCCTCTCCTATCATATTCCAGTCTCTTATTCAAATCAATGCATGGCTACTAGGGTAAAATATTGCTTTACACGCTGTGTAACCATTTGTAGTGTACAAAATGGCATTGCTAGGTAGAAGGGGCATACCTCTTTTCAATAGTAGAGCCTTAAGATATGTCACATAATATCGTTGCTGCTAGGGCTGCTATGTGGCCAATAAGTTATGTTTCATATAGACTAAGACAAACGGTCTATTTTATACTCACCAATAATTAATATGCTAAGGACGTTAATGAAAGGGGAGTGCATGTTTTTGGTAGCTTATTGCACAAAATGTCTTAACCTATGGCTAATGGGTGAGTGCAGTAGACCTTTTGTCTGTGTATGATTTTTGTTTTCACAGCCTCATTGCACCCCCTCCTAATGGTTTAAAATTTAGTGGTGAGCACAGCTTTTCTTTTTTGCTATATGTTATGTTTCAAAGTTTTCCTCTGCAACCTAAGAGTCAGCTTTCGGGTAAATTTCTTAAACATTTTTAAAGCTTTTATGACATATTGGCTAGTTCATCCATTTTAATCAAGCTCATTACTTTAAAGGGATGTTGTCATGTGAAAACGTTTTTTCAAAATGTATCAGTTAATAGAGCTGCTCCAGCAGAATTCTGCACTGAAATACATTTTTCAAAAGAGGAAACAGATTTTTTTTATATTCAGTTTTGAAATCTGACATGGGGCTAGACATATTGTCAGTTTCCTAGCTACCCCCAGTAATGTGACTTGAGCTCTGATAAACTTCAGTCACGCTTTACTGCTTTACTGCACGTTGGAGTGGTATCACCCCTCTCCCTTTCCCCCCAGCAGCCTAACAAAAGAAGAATGGGAAGGTAACCATTTAGCAGCTCCCTAACACAAAATAACAGTTTCCTGGTCGATCTAAGAACAGCTCTCAATAGTAAAAGCCAAGTCCCACTGAGACTGATTCAGTTACATTTCCCATGACAGTATCCCTTTAAGTAGGAGAAATACCAGCCTGCAAGAAAGTAGTTCCATTGTAAAGTGCAGGCACAAATCACATGACTGGGGGCAGCTGGGAAACTGAGCATATATCTAGCCCCATGTCTGATTTCAAAATTGAATATAAAAAAATCTGTTTGCTCATTTTAAAAATGGATTTCAGTGCAGGATTCTGCTGAAGCAGCACTATTTACTGATGTGTTTTGAAAAAAAACATGTTATATTATATATATATATATACAGTATATATATATATACTAACTGATCATTGTCTGCAAAAGTTCACAAACCAAGCACATATTTCAAAATTAAGAGCCAAAGCAATCAATTTGATGTTAGGGTTAATCAGAACTGGTGATATTTATTGCATGGATGTACATATTCATCATATTGCAAATTAATGTTATATGGGCATTTTGTGTGTTTGGCTTTGAAACAGTTATTCCCAAACTGCGGGGCTGGCCCCTTTAAGGTGGCTCTGAGCAGTGATGGGATGGGGGGTGGCCTGAAGGCCAGTTAAGGTTACATATACCTCACCCATTATAGAAGATTTCTGTCAAATGGATGCCTCAGGGTATTGCCACTTTACAGAGGAACAGTCATTTCAGGTTGCATAGTTTACAAGGTTCTTATTGTTTTCTTCAGAACTGTCATTTAATTCATCACTTCAGTTGCTCAAACAAAATCAACACACATACTTCAAAGCAAAATAAGTAAACGAGGGAATACATTTTAAAAATAGCTTGTAATAAGTAGCATATTAAAACATTTTATACAGTATGTTTATGCCTAGCAAAAGTGTCTAGAAAATGAGCAGCAACAGCAGTAAATCTCTAAATTTACTCAGCTGTTTTTGAGCAATATCATTAAATCTTGCATAAATAACTGCTATATAAGGTGCATTTCATAAAAAAAGAGAAATAGGTCCTTTATTAACACTTTATTCTGCTCTATTTCTAAAGGGACCATTGTAAGATTCATCCATACATTTTAATGCCTGGAGGGGCTAATTAAAGAAAGTACACAGTACTATTATTTTCTCCTCATTTCATTCATTGCCCATTTTAAGCTTAACTTGTATTGTCCTTAAAGGAATTGTTCAGGGTAAAAAATAAAAACTGGGTAAATAGATTTTCTGTGGAGAAGAAAAAACATAGTTAAATAGTTAGTTAGTCACAAATGTAATATTTAAAAGCTGGAGTAACTGAATATCTCACATAACAGAACAGAACACTACTTCCTGCTTCCCAGCTCTCTTGATTTCCACTGATTGGTTACCAGGCAGTAACCAATCAGTGACTTGAGGAGGGCCAAATGGGTCATAACTGTACCTTTTGAATCTGAGCTGAATGGCAAGTATCAGATCAATTGCAAACTCAATGAACAGTTATGTACCATAGGCCCCCTTCAAGTCACTGACTGACTCTGAGTTAGAGAGCTGAAAAGCAGAAAGCTGGGTTTTGGCTATTATGCTAGACATCCAGTCATCCCAGTCTTTATATATGAAATTTTTTATTTTGCACATACAATTTATGTGTATGACAGTTTTAATTTGTACATTGAACTGTTCATTTAAGAATCATAGATGCACTAAAATCAAATAAGCTCCAGTTACAGCCTATATCTGCCAGGTCCCTCCATCCAATAGTAGCAGGTACATTGGAATCTACTTCATGAGATGGAGACACAGGACTGGAAATAAGCAACGTCCAATAAAGGTATAATCACTATGATGACTATATGCCCAGATGCTATAAGCTCCAGTCCAGATACAATTGATCCTAATTTAGTACCTGTGACTTCCTTTATTCTCACAAAGACCCTTTAAGTTTGATGTAAAGAGAGTTTTGGACCTACAAAACAAGATCCTGTAGTGTCTGAGGACCAGTCATTATAAACATAAAATGTAATGTTTGATTTTAACATCAGTAGAAAAATGATACAGTATCTAAACTGTCTAAATGCAGTAAATGAAATCATAGCCTAAATCTTTCCCTTAGAGATTATGTATTTTCCTATTCCCTTGATCCTACATTATATTAATACTTATACTATAGTATGTGTGACTTTAGCTAGTGTTCTAATCCCTTTCACCTTTTTTTCTAAGATTAGTGTTAAGTGATTAATATCACCCTTATACTTAACCTGTTTTCAAAGGCATTTTACAGTGTAAACACAGAAATACTTTTATCTTCATAAGAGGATTATGTTTAAAGTCCCAAGAGAAAGGGTTATTTAAAAAGTTCAGACAGGTATGTCCTCAAAGAAACAAAATGAGAATTATACAAGAAAAAAAATACTGCTAGTTTCTGATTAGTTATTTTTATTACCAACACTGAGTCTTATTCAAACAAGGATTTGATAAACATCTTTCTATTGATTGCAATCTTCTTTGCAATAGTCTGTTTTCATCCTAGGCATTACGGAATAAAAACAAAGGAAATGGTATTACTATAGGCTGATGACATGTTCTCTTGTTCCCGCTCTTTATACATCTCAGTTTATCTCACATTAAGAAGCATTGCTGAAAAGTGCTGATTGAGTGAATAATCTGCAGGGACAGAAAAGCTGATCGTTTAGGTGCTGGGGACTTTAGCAATGCCTCTAATGCAGTACGATTCATTTTTCATTTTGTTCTTCAGAAGATTTTTTTTTTTAAGTTCCTGGAATATTAGGTTGACACTAAGACTTCTTCAAAGGAAGCTTAATTGTAAATTATTTGACAAGAGTTTTCTTACTTACTGTACAGATATTTTACCTCACTGTAAGTGTCTTTGGGTTAACTTAGCTTGCTGTTAAACAAAGACGCATTGAAAGTTCCATTTCATTAAAAGCACAGCCATGCTGAAATCCCTTGTGCCTACTTGTATGTTAGTTGATTGAGTCAGTTTGCCCTACCTATTTTGGGGCATGAGGCATAAGATGCAGCATGCTGTGTCTAGTGTCTCTATATGTTGGTCACAACTTATAAAATATCATGTAAGTGCATGATTATGTCCTGTCTTGCTGCCCCTTACCTAGATGGCCCAAGTTATACCCATTTGCACACAGTGTGGTGCAAATATTTCTGCCTACAATATCTGACACAGCATTTTACCTCAGAATGCAGTGTCAACAGTTAGTTGGAATTCTTGGAAAGGCGATTGTGTTGTTGATAAAATCACAGCAAATTTCACCAATTTGTAAGTGGTTTGTAATTCTGCATTGTGTTTTAACAATAACAGAAATCAAAATGTAAATTAAATATGGGCCACTACGCCACAAACATATCACTAGTACCTTTCTTTAGTATAAAAGTAAAGCTAAGTGCTGTAAGGCAAAAACAGATTAGCGTAGGTAGAAGAAGATATATTTTGTACTGAATTGTTAGTGATAAGCAAATTTGCAGGGTTTTGATAAAAAATTTGGGAAACTGCAGAAAATTTCATGAAATCATAAAATTTCGCAGAAATGCATTGGAGCCAATCATTAAGTTTAAAGGATTCTGTCATGATTTTTAAATTACACTGTTTACTTTGTTAGTAATTCTCTCTACCATAAAGTATATTTGTTTAGTTGTAATATTGGCAGCCATCTCAGGGAATTGTGCCTGGTCATGTACTTTCAGAAAGAGCCAGCATTTTATCATAGAACTGATTTCAGTCAAGCTATAGTTTTTCCTACTCAGTGTAACTGGAGGAGTCACAGTGGGACTTGGAAACCATATAACACATTAATGAATCAAACTGTACATGTGCCAGCCAGCAGCACCCAAAACATTGCCCATAATCTGTACCTGTGTCAGCAGCATCCAAAATATTGCTCCCAATCTGTATGTGTGCCAGCGAATAACACCCAAAATATTGCTCCCAATCTGTACATGTGCCACCAGCCATTGCCCCACAAGTCTGTACCTGTGCCACCAGCCATTGCCCCCCAAGTCTGTACCTGTGCCACCAGCCATTGCCCCCAAGTCTGTACCTGTGCCACCAACCATTGCCCCCCTAAGTCTGTAACTGTGCCACCAGCATTGCCCCCTAAGGCTGTACCTGTGCCACAAGTCTGTACCAGCCATTGCCCCCAAGTCTGTACCTATACCATCAGCAATTGCCAAAGCAGCAGCAAAAATATTGCCCAAGATCTGTGCCAGGCAAAGGGCAAGTAAGAGGGAGATGTGGACTGAAGCAGTGCAACAGAATGGATGGCAAAATCCACTTCATTGATACGGATATAGTTAAATTGGGTTGTAAAAAGACAAAGTCCATCAAGTTCAACCAATCCAAATGAAGCCCACCATCCATTCGAGGACATTATAGACAAATATTAGGGGACCTTTTTACCCATAAAGAGGATCACCGCACCAGAGGCCACCCTTTCAGACTAGAAGAAAAGGACTTTCATTTGAAGCAGCTTAGGTGGTTGTGAGGTTGTGGAATGCACTGCCGGGTGATGTTGTGATGGCTCATTCTGTTGATGCTTTTAAGAGGGGTTTGGATGATTTTTTGGACAGACATAATATCAAAGGCTATTTTGATACTAAACTCTACAGTTGGTATAGCTATGGGCATATATGGTTTGTGTGAAAGAGTGGAGATGTATGTGTGTATGTATGCTGGGTTTTTAATTTGGAGGGGTTGAACTTGATGGACTCTGTCTTTTTTCAACCCAATTTAACTAACTAACTATATACATACAACCCTTCATATCCTCACATAAATGATATATAGCCATATCAATACTAACTATACAGTTTAGTATCACATTAGCCTTTGATATTATGGGGCAGATTTACTAAAGGGCAAAGTGACTAACACTTCAACAGCGGTACTGCCTGCAGGGACTTCGATGATTTGCTAATGGGTGCAATGGAGTGCATAGATCTTCCTCAATCTTCAGTTAGTTACATCACAGAGTGGAAAAACTTTTAAGTTCAAAAAATGCTTGTGTCTTTTTCTTTTTTTAGGGTGATAGGCTGCAAAAGTCCTAAAAAAATATTTTTGTGTAACCAGTTTCCCCCATACATTTTCTAACATATGGAACATTATTTTATAGTGGGCTCATGTGTAGTGCATTTAGACAACTCTATTGACTTTATTAAGATTCCCTGGACATGTCTAATTATCAGTGTCAATGTAATGTATTAGATGCAATGTGTAACATAAAGTGGTCCATTCAACTTTAAATTTCCTGCCGTATGTAAATTAGCCTGAGTGCAAGGCCCTGAATTTGCATTTGGCAGAATAGAATGCTAGTGCAGCTTTGCTTTGATTTGCTTGCATTGCCAAAGGAACACTAGCGAAAATTCATCAGCGTCTCTGGGCCAGAACAAAACTTAGCATTTTAGTAAATTAGCCTTGTCTCAGAAAATTTTTTGCTTATGAGACCCACCACGGATGTGATTTGTGCTGTGCATGGCTGCACAGCCATGCATCAGCAGAGTGAACAGTAGAGGACTAAGCACACAGCCTTGAGGGGCTCTGGTGCTCAGTGGGGTGGTTCTGGAGATGATGTTTCCAATCCTCACTGACTGAGATCTGTCGGTCAGGAAGTCCAGAACGCAACTGCAGTGGGAGGTTTCAGTCCAAGCAGGCTCAGCTTTTCTATCAGATGCTGAGGAATGATAGTGTTGAATGCTGAACTGTAGTCTATGAACAGCATTGGGACGTAGGTGTCTTTTTTGTCCAGATGAGAGGGTGGTGGCTATTGCATTGTCTGTTGAGCAATTTTAGCGGTAACTGTGTGCAAACTGTGTACTAGACAATAAAGAAAGAGCAATGTCCTGAGTAGATATTGTTGCAGCAATAAAAAAAATCACATTACAAAAGAACAGTTCAAAGCACTTTTTTTCATTGTTACTTGTACTTGGGTACTGGAATCAGTATAACGATTGTATCTGCATGGTATTGCAGAGTAAAGAAATAAGGGGCTAGCCAGTGACCAGAGGAGCAATATCCCTTAAAAATGGCAATTATTGTACAGATTACACTAATGATACAATGTTAAGGAAACATTATTCAGTTATGTTGGTCTATTTATTTTTCAAGTGAAATAAACCAACCAGACAGATTGAACTGCCAAAACATCCATCATATCTTTGTCAGTTGACCATACAGTTTTACTCATATGTACTATATTGCATGCAGCACCTTCCCCTGCCATTGTTTACTGAATAATGGCAAATGGTGGTCAGATGAAGAGCATGGATTGTGTTCTCAGACCATGTGATCTACAGTATATGACTGGTTTTTTTTTAGTTTTCAAACCCTTTTATGAACCTATTTTTTAGCTTTGGGCCTTTGTTTTACAGGAATTAAGAGATTTTTTGACGCTTGCCAAATTGTTTTGCTCAACTCATTACAAGTGCCTAAAACAAGTATGTGATTTGCTCTTTGATTGTGACAAATATGTAAAAATGACAATTTGTCATTTTGTAATTGACAAGATACTTTAAAATCCTACATAAGTAAGATGCTGGGCAGTACTACCTGAATGTCTACCTAAATTTCCCCATCACTTAAGTTCCTGGACTTCAAAGAATGCAAAAAATGGTATCAAAATTAATAAAACATCATAAAGACATGAAAAGTGAGGTTCTGACATCTTTAACATGTTAACAGAAAATACATAAAATGCAAATATTTTAAAAACTCCAACAATGACCACAACACAGATGGACCTAGTTACATTACTGGTAAAGTTGCCCATAGCAACCAATCAGATATCTGTTTTTGTTTTCTAACTTGTACTTTTGAACTGTAACTGACTAGTTGCTATGGGCAACATCACCAATGTGATTTTTCTCCAATGTTTTACACAGCTGAGTTAAGACTTTAGGGGCATATTTACAAACATTGGAAACAAACATTGGAGACAAACATCACCAGTGATGTAGCTCATAACAACAATTAGATCTATGCTTTTGCTTTCTAATTTCTACGTGATTGTTCAAATCTAATTGCTCATCAGTTGCTATGGGCAACATCCCAGGTGATGTTTGTCGTAATCAATATACCCTTAAGTGTTGCTTGTTAGTGGTCTTCTTCCTGTCTTTTTTCTGCTCTTTTAAAATTATAACAAGTAATATAAACTGGATTTCATGAAGGGCATGTAAATGCAAAACCTTAAGTGCAGTTTTCATAAGAAACCTGACTGTATGCAGTGAAATTTCCTATTTTGTTTAATTCTGTGCATAGGAAATGTCAGATGGTCTCTAACTGCTGTGCAGGGAAAGAATCATACTTATGAACAGCAGGGGGAGTCCACGCCTTACTTCCCATTCAGAACTCCAGCAGCTTTGTATCAGATGAAGTGCCCAATAGCGCGAAACGCATCAGGAGGGAGTGGCTAACACAGGTAAGCAGACTGAGGAATGACATTGCACTGTGGTGTTGAATGTAACAAAATGTGTATGTGAATTTTTATAATATTTGAAAATGCACAAAAAAAATTTTTTCAGTGTGAAGCTGTGCGCGTTTATAATTCACATAAAGTGTGTATTAAACAATGCAAAAATGATTAAATACACATTAGATTACATGACAACACAGGGCCCAGTGCATTCTTTATATTCTGATTATTTTTTTTTTTTTTTAAATGTTTATTTTTATTTTTCAACATAAATCTAGATAAGATCACAATACACAGAAAGGAGATCATTTACCATTATAAACAACATTCACTGGTATGTATTATATGAAAAGGTAACTGTTCTTATGCGTGTCTTTCCAGGGGGGAAAGGCACACATCCACAAATAGCAAGTAGACCATTGTACGCTGTCAAGGAGCTAGTCAGTCTAGGTGGGGGTCAGTCATTTGGAAAGTGTGTATTGGATTGTCAGGTAAACTAAAAGGAGAGAGAAAAAGGGAAAAGGTAGGGGGATTAGGGAGGTGACAAAAAGAAAGAAATAGGGGGAAGAGGTAAGGAAGGAAAAATGCAAAAGTTTCATCAATAGAATTCAGACTTTGTATAACATACAACATCTTATCAAGAGGTAAGAACAATACTGTAGTATTACTTATATGGCGGCATATCTTATCACTCATAGTTAAGCGGATTTAAGCAGATTAATGTCCCATATATCGTAATTGTGGATGGGGAGTGTTTGGCAGTGAACCCTCTCAGTCATTTTTAAGGAAGGGAGTCCAGGTATTGTAGCCACTGGCGCCAGGTCGCCCAGTGGTGCAGCATCGCCTTAGGGGAGTCAGCATGGGTTTCTTCAAATTTGCGTATCTCCTCCATTTCCCTCAACCAGTCAGGCAGAGTAGGCGAGGCAGTGCTTTTCCAGAAGCGGGGAATCAGGAGTTTGGCTGCATTTATAGCAATCTGAGTTAAGGACTTTCTGTACAAGGTCACAGGGATCATATTGTGGTGTAGCAGAATTGTAGCTGGGTTAGATGGAATGTCTAGCAGGAGTTTAGTCTTGCAGGTGTCGAGTATCTGTGACCAGAATTGTTTAATGAGAGGGCAGTCCCAGAAGATGTGGAGCATAGTGCCAGTGTGTTGTTTACATCTCCAGCATTTGTCTGTTGTTCCGGGGAACATAGCATGTAATTTCGTAGGTGTATTATACTATAGTGTGAGCACCTTATAATTATTCTCCAAAATTTTGCAACTTCTGGGACCTGTAAGGGATTTGGCCAGGATGTTTTCCCAGTCTTGATCAGATAGTGTGACATTCAGAACAGTTTCCCATTTTTTGAGCCTCGGCAAGGGAGAATGATTAGCCGCGGATGGGCCATGCAGTAGTTGGTAGATGGCAGAGATGGCTTTGAGAGGTGGAGAAGTATGACAGCATATTTTTTCGAAACCAGTGTATAGCAAGTCTCCAGTATGTCGATCAAGCACTTTTTTTGTGAAGCTGGCAATCTGTTGGTATTTAAATCGTTCAGTAGTCGGAAGCATATATTTGTTCTGTTTGTTCCCAGGGGGGCAGGACACCTTTAGGGCATATGTGGAAGAGCTGTTGCACCTTTCCATCTTGCCAGTTGTTAAAGTAGCCAGCTTGTAGGCCTGGAGGGAAGTCCCGATTCTCAATAAGTGGTGTCAGAAGTGAGCAGGTGGAAGTCAGGCCCAGAGGACCGCTGACAGAATCCCATTGGCGTAGGCAATAGTTCAGAAGGAGATGATAATCTCTAACCTGTCGAGGCTGTGAGGGAGGGATCCAAGGAAGCAGCTTGAGTGCAGATGGCACAAAAGACTGTTCAATTTGTATCCATGCCTTGGAGTTAGTGCGGTAAATCCAGTCGACTATCCGGAGTAAAACACAGGCTAAGTGATATAACTTAAAATCCAGTAGACCAATTCCCCCAGTCCTTCTTGAGTAGCTTAGTGTCCCCATTTTTATTCGTGGCCGTTTGCCTTTCCAAATAAATTTACTGACCAGTCTGTTGAGAGTGGTAAAGAAGTCTCTGGGGGGCTGAAGTGGAAGCATCTGGAAGATGTATTATATTCTGATTATTAAACAGTCTTGCTGTATCGGCTTCTGTCAGATATTATTTAACTTGAATAAACAAAAAAGAAGAAAATAAAGAAAAGACCCTTAGGTTTGCACCTTCCCACACTTATCCGAAAAAATATTCATATATGCAAGGTTAAAACGTAACTTTTATTGGTAAGATATAATAAAAAAGCTGATATCGTCCAGTTTGGTGTGAAAATGTTTTCTTATATTAAAATTTAATACTAGATAGGGATGGACTTCGCAGAGTCCGGTAGTCAATTGGAGGAACTGAAATGTTGTCTGCTTAGTAGCTAGTAGCTAATATGTGCCTCAGGCACATGCAAACTTAAGTGATCAAATGTGTTAAAAGACACAATAAAGTATCTATGATAGGCAAGAACTCAATGACAACAATCCACAACATGTGAAAAATAGCCTATAAACTCAGGCAACTCTGATAACCATTTGGCCCCGGCACCCATATCTGCCGTCAACTGCCGATTATTAGGGGATTGTAACAATTCTCGGTGCTACTCAGCACAAAATCATTGAGGGAAACAAAACGTTCAGAATAGCCTAAAGAAATTTGCCAAATTGAAATATGCTTAGAAGTCAGCGATTGTAAGCATCAAGAGGCATCCAATAAACGTATCCGTAACCCAGCCGTATCACGGATGTATAGACAGGCTAATTCTGGTATGAGAGTATGAAGGGTGAACGCTAACTTGCTCGTGTCTCAGACACGGGTGCTGTCTGACTGCAGTGTGGAGGTGGGTCGGCTGGCAGCTAACTAGTTCGTGTCTCAGACACGCGTGCTGCCTATCTAACGGTATGAGGGGTGAACGCTAACTTGCTCGTGTCTCAGACACGTGTGCTTACTGACTGCAGTGTGGGGGTGGGTATGCTGGCAGCTAACTAGTTCGTGTCTCAGACACGCGTGCTGACTATCTGACGGTAAGTGAATAACCACCGCTCGTACCCCACTCAGACAAATCCCTTCCTTCCTCCCCCCAAGACTCAGCCAGATCAATATCTGCACAAAGTGAATCCCAGTCTAGTAAATTAAAATAACGCCGACGTGCGTTTCGCCCAACAACTTGTGGGCTTTCTCATAGGCTCATATTATTTAACTTGTACTGATTTGATCATTTATGACAATCCCTAAGCAGTGGAGGCCACACTGAGCATGTGCACAGTATTGGCCTTGCAAAGATATTTCACAAAGTTACAAGATGACAGCCCCCTGTGGCCAACTTTGAAAGCATAAATCATTTGTTTGGTTATGCTTGTGGTACAGTAAGTTTATGTTTATGTTTAGTATGCAAAATACTGCATTTCTAGCCTTTTTCTATTTTAGACTTTCCTTGTCCTTTAAGACAGGGCTGAAACCTTTTTTATAGCAGTAAAGCCTATGCAGAATGGAAAGCACAGTTACAGCCTAACCTATATTTTATATTAAATTGCTAGAGTTCAAAATTATGAAAACATGTGCCCATATAAAATCTGTGCCAAGCCTGCTTCCATGTATATGGTTCCACTCAAAAAGGGATTAGGGCAGATTCTTTTACTATAATGTGGTATTTTCATGTGATAGGAATGATGTTAGCTCATCTTGAGATATATTTCTTTTGTGGGAGTGCTCAGAGAGGTAGTGGGAGAATTCCTGTATAAACAGATAGTCTGATAGTCCTCAATGTAGAAGTATAGCAAGTTTGAGGGTAACATTTAAGGTAGACAGAGTGGAGAGTGTAAGCAATTTCATCTCAATGGGTTGTAATAGGGTCTACATTACTGGATAAAGTTAGGCTGTCTCTCATGTAAAAATGGTCTCATTGGAATAAAAGTGTGACAGTGTGGGATTGCCCACTACAAATAGGTAATAACAAATATTATATAAATACCTTGCATATACAGTAAAGTGCAGATACAAGCCATGTAGTGATTAAAAAGAGTTGCTGCATATATTAGAAATTAAATCAACTATTTAGTTACTGTAAAATTGGTTGCAAATGCCACAATGTTATACAGTGTCAAAACATACTTATTTTTCAAGTTTTTGACGCGACGCAACGAAAACATCAAAAGCGTGCTGCGACTCGTTTCGCTTATTTTTCGCCAATTCGCGAATTTCTCTGGAAATTCGCTAATTTTTCAGCGAAGCGAAACTGGGGAGATTCGCCCATCACTAATGGTTACAAATGTTTAATAAGTAGTAAACTTGCTGCCTTGGATAGTGTTGTAAATTGCAGGTTACAGAGAAAACAATGTATTAAGTAGTTACAATGGTACATATAGTCAATCATTCCAAATATAGATTTATCAACCAAATTTAGCTAAGGGTTCCATAATAACATTTCTTATTGAATGTTTGCAGGAATCCTCTAGTTAGGTCAGTATAAACAGAGGAAGAGCATTGTTAATATATTTTTGTACAGTGTCAGGATTGGTACTGCAGTTGTCTTTCAATTGACACATGACTGGGGGCAGCTCGAAAACTGATAATATGTCTAGCCCCATATCAGATTTCAAAATTTAATATAAAAAAAAATCTGTTTTCTCTTTTGAAAAATGGATTTCAGTGCAGAATTCTGCTGAAGCAGCACCATTAACTGATGCATTTAAAAAAAAAAAAAAAACATGTTTTCCCATGACAGTATCACTTTAAGCCAATGGGAGACGTCCAGGGATCAAATTGGAGTTGTTTGCAGCCTTCCTGACATTCAAATTTTTTTTTGAGAAAAAAATTTTAATTAATTTTTTAAATTCAAATCGAATTAGACTGCAATTCAATTCGAGTTTTCAGGTTGATCCTATTTACCTGAGTTTAAAAAATTTGATTCTTATAATACATTTTGATTTTCAAGTTCATGGGTGTATATGGGAGTTTTTAAAAACTCACATGAAGTCAAAATTCGACCTTTAATAAAAATGTACATCTCTGCCCATTCAAGTTAAGGACCCTGCCTTTAAAGTGGATACAATGTAATGAAAATCAAACCCTACACATTTTAATTGAGTTTCACTCCATATTTGCGTGATACTTTGAAGGGTAAGTGCATTTATTTGCCTTTGTGTATTATATATATATATATATATATATATATATATATATATACACAAAGGCAAATATATATATGTATATATGTATATATATATAGGGATTATTTACTTGGATTTTCCGTTTTCACATATATGGCTTCTTTCATCCCTCTTTTGAAAGGATTTACTACTACATGATAGGCATCATAAAAAGTGATAAGGATGGGCCCAGTAGCCAAACTGTACATGGCCAATTTAATCATAGTTTCAACTTTATCAAAGACTTTTTATAATACAAACAAAAAAAATCATCTGATACAAGTATATTGGAGAAACATAAAATATATGGTACCTAACCATTTTTTAAATACCTGGCGTAAGGGTGCGAAGTTGTGCTAGAGTCTGTCTACTTCGCTAGTGAAGTTATGACAGGGACCGTTAGTAAATCGGCGAAGTTCCAAAATGATGTCACGCAAGTGAATTTGCTCTAGCGTTAGCCTGCTTTGCGCTTTAGTGAATTTCCCCCTATGCAAGATCGTTTTTGGACACATTAATTTAAAATTAATATGACAAATATCTATCATTTGCAATCCAGAAACATTTCCATAGATCTGAACACATGAATGATCACAGAAAGGGCAAGAAAATTTTGCAAAAGACTCCTTTCCAGCAATTTATTTACAGAACATCTGCTGATATGGGTGTAGCACTTAAATATTTAGCATTTTAGATTGGACTGTTAAAAAGCTAGGCATAGCCACTCAGTATGCATGGTAAGGGGCTACAAATCAATAAATATGGCAATATGTGTCAAGGGAGATCAGTTTTTCCAAAACAGTATGATCATAACTAGGGATGCACCAACTCCAGGAACCATGCGTCTGGCTTAACCAAATCCAAAAAATCATGTGACTTTTCATCACATAAACAAAGAAGTCAGTTCTTTCCCCCTTAGTTTCTATAATTTACATATGCAAATTAGGGTTCGGATTCAGTTTAGTATTCTGCCTAATCTTTCACCAAGGACTGGGGATTCAGCCACATCCTAAAATAGGGGATTGGGGTGCATCCCTAATTATACTAATGTTTATGTATTACATGGATTAAAAATATTAAATATGTATATATGTATACAATACTTAAACAGGAACTGGCATTTGATATATTAGGAACAGTGGAGGGAAAATAACTTAGATTCAAATCCTTCTGTTTTTGTATCTCAATATCTCTGACTGGCAAGATGACATGATTGACTTTATTGAAAGCAAACTCAACAAGTATAAAAATACTGCTAGTGAAATGATAACACTATGCTTTGTGAATACTGCAATGCAATCAGAAATCACTGAGCAGAAGTGCTTGTTCAACTGCTTATGGAACAGTGAATAGCTCATCTGATATCTTTGCACACAGAACCAATGGAGGAAGAACACAATTGCCTCAGTCTGCATATGTAATTTGGAAGACATGCTCTGCTTATGCTGCTACAAGTTATTTTTGAAGTCCTAACAACAAGCACTAAATCAATAAATTGTTAGCGGAATTCTTTGGATCTTGTAGTTCACATGATTTCAATACAAGTTGACACAAGAGGAAATGGAGGCTATCACTATTTCTAGCACCACCATGCATTCCCACTAACCACTACTAAAAAAACACACAGTCACAGTCAGGTTAATTGAATCCTCATAAAACTGAGTCTTAGATTATAAACTCCAATGAGGGCAGGTACTTATGTGAAAGATGTATAATGTCTGTACTACTGAATGTGGGAGATAAATAAATACAGACTAATAATAATTATAAAGCAGCATGCCTCTGCAGTTATAAAGCAGCATGCCTCAGCATCACTAAGGTTCTCTGATACAGGGGTAATGAAAAAATAAAACATTTTGAGTATCTACTATTATAAAGCGTTGCTGTTGTTAAAGGGATCCTGTCATGGGAAAAAACATTTTTCAAAATATATCAGTTAATAGTGCTGTTCCAGAAGAATTATGCATTGAAATCCATTTCTCAAAAGAGCAAACAGATTTTTTTTATATTTCATTTTGAAATCTGACATGGGGCTAGACATATTGTCAATTTCCCAGCTGCCCCAAGCAACTCAAGCATACAACTTACCCAACAGTACAATAAGAAGGTATACACATGCAAACCACCGAAAAAGAAAAAAAAAATCATGAAGGCTAAACACATCTTCAATAGTCCAAGGGACATTTGCCTTTGACTTCTACATGACCACAACAGGTTTTAGCTGGAGTATTTTCAGATTCAATCTTTTTGCAGCTTTAAGCATAATAATTTGAGTTTTTACTGAAACTACCCATGAAAAACTCAATTTGTTTTTGGGAAAAACACATCTCAACCTTTAATAAATAACCCCATTAGTGGGCCATTTATCAAAATTCAAATGGTGTGGGTTTAGAAACCACGAAAAAACAAATTCTCTCTAAAACCGAGATTGTCATGAAATTCATAAAATTCAAATGATAAAATACTCTGAACGTGCCAAATAAGGATATAAAAACCAAGAAATTGTCATTATTGTATGTATTTTGTACCATTCGAAACAAGGAGATCACTAAAGCATAGATAGATTTTTACAAGAGAAGGGCAGCTCCCACCAGCCCAGTCCAACACTGGCTAACTTCATATGTATAAAGTGTTAAAGAAAAACTATACCCCCCGAACAATGTAGGTCTTTATAAAAAGATATTGCCTAAAGCATCTCATATGTAAAACACTGCTTCATGTAAATAAACCATTTTCATAATAATACACTTTTTAAGTAGCATGTGCCATTGGGTAATTATAAATAGAAAATAGCCATTTTAAAAAATAAGGACAGCCTCCTGGGATCCTAGGATCCAACGGTGCAAACAAACATACCAAACCAACTATAAAGTTAGGTCACATGAGCCAATTAACAGACAGAGTTGTGTCTTTTGCATCAAGACTTCTTCCTGTTACAGTTAGAGTTGAAATATTTCTGGTCAGGTGATCTCTGAGGCAGCACACAGACCATCATGAAATGGTGGTTCAAGGCAAGAGATGTAAAAGGGCAATATTTACTTAAATATATATACCAGGTAGGTAAGATTCTTTAATATGTCACTTGATTTGATATAAACTATCTGTTGCTCAAAAATTAATTTTCGGGGTATAGATTTGATGTAAGACATGCTAACTGGCAAAAACATATCTCAAAGAGGGGGCAGATTTACTAATTAATTAATTAATTTACTTATTAATTAACCCTCAAATTCGACTATCGAATTTTGGTCGAATTACAATCCTTCAAATTAGAATATCAAATTCAAAGGATTTGAGCACAATTCGATCATTTGAACGATTGAATATAAAAAATTTGATTGAACGTTTAAATCGTTCAAATCGAACGATTCAAACGATTTTAACCATTTAATCGAATTTTTTTATTTGATCTAAAAAATTTAGAAAAATCCTATGGGAGCTTCCCATAGGGTTTAGTAGCAATTCAGTAGGTGGAGAACTAGGCAATCAAAATTGTACTTCGACCATCGAATGATCAAATAGATTTTTATTCGAATCATTTGATCGAATTTTTTTAAATTCCATGGTCGAAGTACCCAAAAAAGTTATTCGAAATTCAAATCTTTTTGAAAATTCAATCGAATTTCGCATCCTTCACACGCATTTAGTAAATCTGCCCCTCAGGGTTATAAAAACTGGGAATGATGATCTAGTAGCACATAGACTGGTCCCCTTGTGAGCTGAATGATAAAACTGCAACCCAAAGAACTGCATGCGATTTAACCTTTACATGGATGATGAAATTGCAAAGATCAGAAGAATGTGACACACTTCTCAAACTGTTAATTTTGGTGCCAAGCCAATGAAGCAATCATTTACCACTCTGAATGAAAAAGACCAAACTGAACATTTTGCTCTCAGTGTGGCAAGCTCCCATTTAATTTATAGACAACTTGTTTAGAATGATCACTGCCCATTTTAGCTTCCAATTCTAGCATCTTGGTAAGCTGCTGGATTTAAATTTGTCTCCTGCATTATAGCCAAGCATTTGCAGTGGAAAATAAAATATGCAGAGTATATTATAAAAAGCAAGACATTTAACTTTTTTTAATTATGTACAGAATAAGATCTTGTAAATTTGATTAAAACCCTGAAGCTATTTCTGACGGTATAGATAGAAGTCATTTATAACTTACAAATTATGTTGAGCAAAATAGCAGTTTGTGTTATTTATCAACTTAACAATCAAAGTTTAAATTGACTGCATTTTAATATGAACATATTAACACCTCTAATTGCATAACGTAAATTTTTTCATCTCTTGTAAAAAGAAAAGAAGCAGTCAATTCTTTTTGTAGACATTATTATGACTAATAAAGACACAAAGCACATGGTAGTTGAAGCAAGATATGGTGCTAATTTTATCACTGTTGGTTCAGATTCAAAGAATGTAAACTGTATTTTATAGAAATTTACATAAAGCTCAAAATGGTCTTTTTTTCCACAAATTTATACAAACCTAACTAATGACCAGATAATTTGTCCCAAATCGTTTTCGCTGGATAATTTGCTGAAGTGCAAAAAAGTTTGCTCTGTACATCATACTAAAAGTTAATCTAAAGGTGAACAAGCCCTTTAACTCAGAAACTCTAGTGAGAGAGCAGGGAATTTTTAAGGCCTTGCTACTTAACCTACACCTTTAAGTAGTTCCTTGTTCTAAAGGCTGTATGTAAGGCCATTTACTATGGAATTTAGAATTTTTATTTAATGCCTTTTTCTATCTTTTGACTTGGATCTGTATTAGCATATACATATGAGGGTTAATTTACAACCACAACTACAGTTGCATTTGTGCAAAAAATATGCAGTCATTGGACACATTGACCCCATTCATCAAAGCTTTTTGTGCCCAAAGATATTCTGTGCACTCACTTGCACTTTGTGCCACTGTATCTATTCTGCCTTCTGTTAGGAATTGTTTACAAATGTGTTCTTTATGTAAAGGAGCACTGAAGCTACCACCACAACCACCTTCAAGATGGTAGTAATTTTAGGTTCCTACTGTAACCTGCTTCAAGACTTGCACCCAAAAAATCCCTTTTAGACATCATTTTAATGAAATGATCAGTCCTGACTCCTTCAATTTCCAATGTAATTGTTTTCAATGTTTTTGATGAAGCCCAGCTACTCTTACAAATAGAAGCGGCTTCACAATTAGGTCAAGTTATTACTATGGGTGAATTCAATTCTCCAGACATTGAATGGGGTAATGGGGCTATCAAGACAAATAAAGCTAGTAGGTTTGTAAATATGCTGAATTACAACTTTTTATTCCAGCTTGTTCAAGAACCCCCGCAATTCGCCGCTGGCGAATAAATTCGCGAAATGCCCGCTAAAAAAAACGAGTCGCGCGTAGTTTTTGTCGAAATCGTGCCGCGACACGTTTCGCCATTTTTTTTCGCCAATTCGCGAATTTCACTGGAAATTCGCAAATTTTTCGGTGAAGCGAAACTGGGTTTATTCGCCCATCACTACTTGTAATAACTAATAATACTGAACTCATCGCTAGCATTTGTAGGGTGAGTATTGAGGGAACAGTGATTATGACATGATCTCCTTTGAGATTCTGCTGCAGAGGCAAGTCTATAAAGGAGTAACTAAAACACAAAATTCCAGGCATGCAAACTTTGTCAGTATAAGGACATTTCTGCAACATATTAAGTGGGAAATACTTTTCACAGGGTTAAACACAGAACAAAAAGTCTTTAAAATGCTGCTTGATAAATATACATCTTTATAGTCATTGCAAAGCAAAACCTTTCTGGTTCAATAGAAGTGTTGGTGTTGAGGTGGGTAAGAAAAGATGTACTTTTAAGGCTTTCAAGTTAGCTGGGACAGCTGAATCATTTATAAGGTACAAGGAGGCCAATTAAAACTGATCTGTTTGCATCAGAAACACTATTATAGTTCATATAAACAAGCTGCTAAGTAGCAATGGTGGAAATTAAAAAATGGCTATATGGCACAGCATAAGTAATGGATAACAGATAACATTATTTCCCACAGAGCTTATCTGCTATCTGCTGTGTAACTTGAGCCTTTTCTCATTTGAATGGCTTCCCCCATGGCTACACAACAGCTAATTTATATAAACGATAGAAGTGCTTCTGAAGCAAACACTGCAGTTTTACCAGTGCAGAGCAACACTGCTTTATATTTTTATTACTTTAATACTTTTGTACTGGGTCCCTTGTTTTTCAACTTGTTATTAAACCTGGAAGTGGGCATTGAAAGTATTGTTTCTATTTTTGCAGATGATACTAAATTGTGCAGAACTATAGGTTCCATGCAGGATGCTGCCACTGTCCAGAGTGATTTGTCTAAGTTGGGAAACTGGGCAGCAAACTGGAAAACAGGTTAAATGCAAGTTATATACTAAATGGCAGTGTGTTGGGAGTTTCCTTAAATGAGAAGGATCTTGGAGTTTTTATAGATAACAAGTTGTCTAATTCTGAGCAGTGTCATTCTGTAGCTACTAAAGCAAATAAAAGTTCTGTCTTGCATAAAAAAAGGGCATAAAGCTGAGGGATGAAAACATAACTATGCATCTTTATAGGTCCCTGGTAAGGCCTCATCTGGATTATGCACTGCAGTTTTGGACTCCAGTCCTTAAGAAGGATATAAATGAGCTGGAGAGAGTGCATAGACGTGCATCTTAACTGGTTAGAGGGATGGAAGACTTAAATTATGAGGTTAGACTGTCAAGGTAGGGGTTGTTTTATCTGGAAAAAAGGCGCTTGTGAGGGGACATGAAAAGAACTTTCATTTGAAGCAATGTTGGTGGTTCTTCACAGTGAGAACAGTGAGGTTGTGGAATGCACTGCTGGGTAATGTTGTGATGGCTGATTCTGTTAATGCTTATAAGAGGGACTTGGATGATTTCTTGGACAGACAAATCAAAGGACATTGTGATACTAAACTCTACAGGTAGTATAGATATTGGCAACCCAATTAAAGTATGTAACAATGTTACATATACAATTGTACATGTTTTGATGTACTGGCCATAATTATGTAAGTTGCAAAGTTGCAGTTTAGTAGCTAGGACATCCATCCATGTTCTATAATACAAAACCAAAAGGCTAACCATCGCATTCCCATTTGGTAGCCTGTCAGTCACAGTTTAAAATTGTGATCTGATATTACCTTTAGGAGGAGTCATACACTTACTTAGAGGTCAACAATAGATTGCAGATTAACTGCATTGCTTCTGTGGACGACCCCCACAAAACTCCGAAAATGTAGAATCCAAAATCCAAGCTCTGGTATAGTGTCTCCTCAAAATTGATCCAAAATCAATCACAGATCTCCATGCAAACCATACTGGGTATCCCAGACCCCCCCAGCCTGGTCCATTCACAGTTCTCTTGGTGGTCGCAAAAGGGCCTGGTAATCATATATAAAATGCTCACCTCAAGAGAATTCAAAGCACTCCAGTATTTTCAAGAAATAGATCATATCCCTTCATCTGAGATTTAACAGTACTACCACTAAAATTATATCCATATTTAAACCAACTAATCCTCATGTTTTTTAGGGCTTTGTTCATAGGTGTAAATCATTTGTATTTCAATACTGCGTTACCTGGGGGCTTGCAATAGCAGATATAATAATTGTGGGATTTAGTGACCCTTTAACATTCCTTGATTTCACATAGAATATGATTTTGTTATTTCTATTTGTGTCTGTAAGGATTAAGGTTATATATCCTTTAGTGAGTGGTAACACATTTCTTCTGAGTGATGTTTAACTGTTTAAATTCCTTGATTTGATGATGTTATAGGAATGTTTCACTCATACTTACTTTGAGGGTGGTAGGGATTAGCTGTAGTCATTTCTCAGAATTCCTTAGTTCCTTTCTCAACATGGCATAGAGAGATTGAGTGATACAAACACACATGACATTAGAGATATAATTATAATCACCAGGTACAAAGTATCAACATTTCAGCTGCTGTATTCATTACTGACAAAAATGTATAGAAACAAAAAAGGTAAGCGTTAGAGCAAGAGAACCTGAAAAATTTAGTGATGCACAGAGGGTAATATCAATGTAAATTTAACAAAGACCTGCCTGAATTTCAAATGTTTTGTGGTATATTTGATAGGAAACTTGTTTTTTCTACTAATTGGCAAATTCTTTCACAAGCAGAAAACCACCTATGTTTACAGAGTTTGCTATCTCCAGAGTAAGAAAACAACTATTCATGTTGGCTGATCATGTGGTGTGAAGTCCATAGGCTTGAAGCCAATTTATGCTGGCTGGTTCTTAAATTTGTCATGTGATGGTAACAGAGAAGATCAAATTATTGCTGTTAATGCATAGGTGTCTCAACTAACAAATCTTAGAATTCCTTGCTCAACATGGGCAATTAGCAACAGAGATTTCCTTCAACATTTAAATGAAGCCGGGAAGTAACTTAGTATACAGCTTAAAGAATAAAGCTGAAACAACCAACCTAACTCGTCAAGTGTGTAGGTGTTTGGAATGTTCTCATTAGAAACTGAAATACGTATTTTCCTTATTTTTATAGCTTTTAAAAAACGGCATCTTTTTACATTTTCTATTTGAAAAGTACATAAAAACAACATAAGATGTGTTTCATAACAAAGCAATTGAACTGATGGTGTTTGCCTAACAATTTTGACAATCACATGTACAAATTTCTACAAATAACATGATATGTAATTATTCCAAAAACTGCAAGTTGTGATGCTGTGCAATGCATGTTACCAACTCTGCATTGATGGTCTGTATACAAGCATGTGTGGATTGTTTATTCTGTCTTCCTACTTTACATTTCTACAGTATCTCTGCTCCTTTATCACCTTCAAATAAATGCCATATGCATCCAACAGCTGCTTATTAGAATATCTGAACAATAAAAACTGATTGCATTTCACTGGCAGCACGATTTGGTGCCCCTAATGTTTTCAAGAACTCTCTGAATTGTTAGCTGACGGCAAAACAAGTGCTCTATCTGCAAAACCATGGACAACAAAGCTAAACAGCAGGATTACAGTCAGGTGATGTCACCCAGGTAAAACTGTACTGACAAGCTTTTAATTAAAGTTTTCCCACACATCTTTCTGCTGTTTCCCAGGAGCTATTATTCATTATGTGTCGACTGTCAGCCAATTGAGAGTCAGGAGGGAAGTGTTTTATTTTGAAAGCCCTTACTGACAGCAAGGGAACACTTTGTTATACAATCTGTTAACTTTTTTAAAATCGCGTAGTTGTTCATGCACTCACACTGACTGGCCATATGTCTTGCTGAAGGGGTTATAACCAAAAATGCAGTAAAGTTTTAATATGGTTACATGGAATTTAGGAAGAACAGCTAAAGCAAGCTATAAACAAAAAAATAAGTAATTAAAGTAAAATAAAACATGTCATATATGACCGCAGCCTTACACCATTTAAAATAAAAGACCAGAAGCTGTAAACTCCAGCAACCAATAAGTTTTCTTTTAAAAAGCTGAAAAGTATAGGCTTCCTGCTTCCACTAGGCATATTCACGCAAGTCAGCATGTTTTTTTTTATCACAATTTCACTGTAATTGTGGCCCACAGGTAGTTATGTGCCAGTATCCAATGCATTAAAATTTGAGCAATTGTGCAAGGCACAATATTTTCTGTGTTTTCTATGTTTGGGATTAAAATCTGAATTTTATTCTTTAGGTGGAAGTGTGTTGCATCAATTTACTCAGGCCTCTGTGGCATCCCTGAAGCTACTGCCACTTATAGGGTTGGTAGTATTTCCCGGGTTTCCCTGCTTCACTTTGCCTCCTCTTGCTCCAGTCACAAGAGAGGGTGAGACTTGCGCAGAAGAAATGCAACTACATAGAAGTGAATGATCAGCTTTAGGCACAAGTACCTTTCAAGGATTAGATGTTTATTATAAGTACGTTTTCACACATACTATTAGGTCCATTTATTAAAATGCAACATTACATTTTTTTATTCAAATTTCCTGAACTTATGAATAAATCAATTGCCAGCTAGAACCTGGTGACTAGTGATGAGCAATTGTTTTGCTAGATTTCACCGTAAAAAAGCACCATAAACTCCAATATATCATATTCTGGATAAATTTGTGCAAAAAAAGTGTCCATTTACCTTAATGTGTTTTGAAAACTTTTGCCATTTCGCAAATTCTTGGTGAAGCGAAACAAAACAGATTTGCTTATCACTACTGGAGACCTTCTATAAAAGTCAGTGGGTGGTGCAATTCCAATATAGATCTTATTTTATTATTTACATTTTTTTTAAACATTTGATTTTGTAAAAATTAATGGTGCGTGAGTTTTGTAATTGCAAATTAATCCAATCAACTTTTGCTTATTTATTTTCATAGTGATTGACAAGTAAATATCACAAAAAATATTTTAATAACGTTGAACCTGAAAATTGATAGATTAGTTTTATTCTTAGATTATTCCAATATGTTCTAATAAAATATATTTGCTACCTAGGTTTCTGTTACTATTGTTTTTGTTTGTGGTAAACTTATTAGGCTCGGTGTCTCCAAAGGAATAAACTGTTTATATTATCTAAATAGGTTCTAGTACCCTTGGTACTTCAATAACAGAGTATCACATAAGAGTTCAAATGGATTACTCTAGCAATAAAACAACCTTCCCAAATTAAGATTACTTGTGTAGACTTCTTACTTAACATGCTTTAGTTTAAAATTTACCAACCCTTTAATTATCCCATTTTTTAACAAAAGAGCTACATGTCAAATGAATAATTAAATATATGTGTAACAAAGATTTATATTGGCTTTTAATGGGAAAAACTGGCTAAGTTAGGTTTGTGCTAATACTTTGTTTACCAGTAGGTCCTTCCAGCTGATAAGAGGGCACCCATTCAGCGTAGAAGAAAGGAGGTTTTGTCTAAATATTCGGAATGGGTTTTTTACAGTGAGAGCTGTGAATATTTGGAATTCTCACCCTAAATCAGTCGTACTGGCTGATGCATTAGATATGATCCAGGGACAGGTCCAATTACCATCTTGGAGTCAGTAAGGATTTTTTTCCCCTTTCCCCCAAATTGGCTTCAAATGGGTTTTTTTGCCTTCCTCTGGATCAATTAGTTAGGCAGGTTATATATAGACTTAAGAAAGTTGAATTTGATGGGCATGTTTTTTTTCAACCTAACTTACTATGTTACCTGTTATGCTGTCAAATGTTTTGAAAATAATGTAATTTGAATAAAACCTAATTTTTTTAATCAGAGGACGTGTTATAATTTCAGACTGATATATTAACCATGAGGCTAAAAGACATATCAGCTATAGCAACCAAGGAGTGATTCAGTCTAGTGAATCGAAACTACAAAGAGGGGAGGGGTGGAAATAAGGCCAAATATTGTCAATGGAAGTAAAATTAAAGAGTAATTAAGTTCACCAAGAAGTAGAGACTGATATATATGTAGTTCCTGGTCCCATGTGTTTTAGTCATTTATTTTAGACACAAGTCTATGATCATAAAATCACCAAACCAACATATCATAGGAGACAAGTGTTTTGCCGAGCTGAGGGGGGAAAAAGTGAAGCAACCTCATAAAGTATCTGGTATACAAAGGTGACCTCCAGTCCTCTCCTAACAGCACATTTGTTGAATGAACATTATGCAGAGTAATACTGGTTCCTTGTGTAACTCTGGATTAAATATTTATTTCAAAAAGGTTTCTAGCAGAATAGCCAAACAAACCCGATTGCTGTCCCATGCAGCTATACAAATAAGAAGCCAAAATTGGAACGGTTATGATGTGTGATACATGTGATATGTACATAGCTTAATCTCAGCAATAGACAAGGCAAGTATAGTAATGCAAATATTTTTTTTATTTTTTTACAAATATTAACTTGTGTAAGAATCTTGACAGAAAATCACCTAAGGCTTTTTATACATATCAGATAAATGTCATTATTGTAGCAAGTATACTTTTGACAGAGATATTTCTTCAGTTTGTAATTTAGCTTTCACAGATTAATGGATCTGAAGACATACAGTTTCTGCCCTTTAGAGGAAATGTCCATCTTAGTGTCAAAGGGGCAGATTTACTAAAAATCTAATTCGAGGGTTAATAAACCCTTGAATTCGATTATCGAATTTAAAGGGGAAGTGGTCGAATTTCAAAAACATTCAAATTCCAATTCGAATGTTTCTAATGGAATTCAACCAATCGAACAATCGAATGAAAAAAATTTGATCGATCGACAAAAGCTTTAAAACACCTATGGGAGCTTCCCATAGGGTATTAAAGCAATTCGGTAGGTCCAAGTTGGTGAACTGGCCTATCAATTTTTTTTTTAAAGGGGAAGTACTAGTAAAACTGCTGTGTTTGCTTCAGAAACACTACTATTGTTTAAATAAATAAGCTGCTGTGTAACCATGGGGGCAGCTATTCAAAGGAGAAAAAGCTCAAGTTACACAGCAGATAGCTGATAAGCTCTGTAGAACATAATATTATTTGTTATCCATTACTTATCCTGTGCCATGTAGCCTTTTTCAATTTCCGCCATTGCTGCTCAGCAGCTTGTTTATATGAACTATAGTATTGTTTCTGAAGCAAACACACACGTTTTACCAGTGCAGGACAACACATACATAATATTTTCATTACTTTAAAACACTTTCATTTTTTGGTGTTACTGTTCCTTTAATAACAAAAAGTTGAATGACCCACAATGGCCTAGTCAAAGCCCTAATCTCAAACCATTTTGATAATCTATGGTACTGTTTGAAAATTGAGTATGATGGAACATGATTCTGAGTCTAATGCATTTCCTTTAATGGCTGTTATTTCCAGGGGGAAGAAAAAGTTCTGAATGACATACTGCACAAGCTAGGGATTTTGCAGGGTATATCCACCTTCTGTATGTTGAATGTCATTCTAGGAGCAAAAAAAAAGGTAATATGCAAATGAAAATGCAATGTGAACACTGCAAATATGGATGCAAATAAAACAAAATTCCCAATAATGCAATTTTTTTTATTGTTAATGAGACCAGAAATAAAATATGATATAAATATATATTATAATGAATATAAATGTATTTTGTGGGCTTAATCTGAAAACATACAGTTGTATAGTTCATTTTGGTTGAAGAAAAGCTGGCAATTCGGCAGCTTTAAGTCGAAGGATGTTTAAAGGACAAGTTCTTTGAAATTCGAATATTCAAATTTTTTCAAGTCTAATCAAATTTTGAGATATTCGATAGTCAAAGTAGACCAAAATTACATTGAAATTCGAATTTTTTTTTTTTTATGTACTTTATTTTTCTCTTCATTTTTCTTCGAATTTTAAAAATTTGAATAGTATTCCAATTTTCACTTCGACCTTTAGTAAATGTGCCCCAAACTGTAAGGGGCTGATTTAGTAAGGCTCGAATTTTGAAGTGGAAAATACTTCGAAATTCGACCATCGAAGTGAAGTTTTTTCACTGAATTTGGCAATCCCGCGGTCGAAGTAAAATCGTTCGATTGAACAATTAAATTGTTCAAATCTTTCGATTGGAACAATTTGAGCGTACGATCGAATTTTACTTCAATAAAAAAAACCTCTGCTCTAGAAGGCTCCCATAGGCTAACATAGCACTTCGGCAGGTTTAATTTAAGTAAAGTAAAGAAATCAAAGATTTTTTTTTTTTTTTAAAGAGACAGTATTTTGATATTCAAAGTCGAAGGATTTTACTATTCAACCATATTTTAACCATTCAAAGCAGCCTATTTGATGGTTGAATTATCAAAAAAATGTAACTCTTTGAATTTGAATAATCACTTTGTCCCATTTTGACCCTTAGTAAATCAGCCCCTATATATACATATTCATACAAACCAGCTAAAATCTTCTGATAAATATGAAGCAATTGTCTGTCTGCCAAATCGCTCCTATATTCAGTAACATTGTGACTTAGAAGCAATGCAACATGCCGCTATGGTATGTTTTTTTCATTAAACATTCTATTTTTAATCCTGTTAGTGGTCCACTGAGAATTGATTTGGAAGGCACCAGCATAACCTCTTATTTGAACTTTCTTTGTACACATTGTGAACCACAAGAATTCCATTGCCAAATGGTTCTAACTTTTAATTCTTAAAACTAAACTACTTTACTTGCAAGCCCCCTACTAATTTGAATTTATTTTATGCTTCTAAAATGTGTTGTATTTATTGTGGTTGGTACCTACCCACAACTAAACATGGGAAAGTAAACTGAGGTCATGCAGTTACTGCAGTTTTTCAGTTATAAATATAGTCTTGCTTTAATTAATTATTGTAGATGTTTGTCTGGAGAAAAATAAGCTTGTGAGAATTTTGTACCAACAGCTATGTATTTTTTAAACTTTTATCTTAAAAAAAGCATTTTCTAAAACAGTGGTTCTTAACCCTGTCCTCAGGCTCCAGTCACAGAGTGCAATTTCTGCCTCTCCTCACAGCAGCACAGGTGGATCTGTCAGAATCACTCAGCCACTTATTGATCCACTTGGGCTCCCGAGGGGATATGCAGAAAATGTACACTATAGGAGAAAGCCTGAGGGCAATATTAAAAATGACTGTTCTAAAACAATAGAAGAAATGCATTAACCCAAGTTTGCAAACAGTTTCCTTCAAAATCACTACAGGCTTCACATTATAATAATATGAATATTATGTATTTTCACAAAATGTAACATTTTTAAATGCTGCTCAGGAACCACTAACACAAAGAAGGCAAAAAAAGAAGTATAAAAAATGCCTATAAATATTATTTCATCCCGATTAGCTACAAAAGTATACAATATACAAATCTACCAGCAGCCTAAGTGAGACTTTCCCCACCCTAAAGGAATGTCACATCTATAATATAGCATTGGCAGGGCACCCAAAATATAGGCAATAATATATGTCAAGAGACATAAGTGGTGATGTTCTTTCCAAAGCTTAAAAATAACAATTTGCCTGGAGTTTGTTAAACCACATGAAGGGGCATCCACAAAATATTACAGGTTGGAATCCCCCATGTAAAAAATGACCATATGTCAAGCCAGCTCTCCTCTTAACAGTTTTTAATGGCTCAAGTAAAATAATTCTTAAATATTTTCTCTAACAACAGATACAGATATTGTTCATACACATTCACTAGTTTATCACCTTGCATCTACTGAAGCTTTCAGTAAAGTTCTTGTAATTACATAGTGACACAACCTACATTTAATTTACACGTTGATGTATTATTTTAGGCTATTTATTTTTTTTCAAAGATATAATAGTAACTTTGCTGATTAGTGTTAATTCAGAACTATAATTTTGATACATTTTATCTACTGTATATGCTAGTGTGCCTTGTCCTGATGCCTTTTTTATGTTTTACCAGTCAAAGGCACGGTTTGCTCAGATTTGTTATATGCCTGACTGCAAATGAAATTATGGTATGAGACTAAACTAATTGCTATCATTCAGAGTTTTAAGGGAACAGTTTGTGACCATTATTCCTAAGGCTGAGGAGATTATTCACCCACAGTAAACAAATCAGCAGTAAATTGTGGGCGAATAATATGAAAATGCTTTCCCATCAGCAATTATGGAATTGCTGGTAGGGAAGCATACAAGTTGCTCCGGGTTTCTCAGATAGCCTGAAGTATCCTTGCAAGGCAAAAGCCGAAGAGATGCATATGTTTCCATGATTATTGCCAGTAGGAAGGAAATTAGCCTGCTGTAGTGCATGTCAATCATGGGCAACAAGGCATCCTGGGTTACACTACCTTTAAAGGGATGAACCTATGTATGATTTTATGTTTAAAGAACAAAAAAGGATGCTTTAAAAATTGCCCTTTTTGGTCTACTTGTGAGCCAATAAACAGCATCCTACATCTCTTCATTGATAAGAGTGCTCTCTATTGACATTGACAATTAATAATTCTATTGTTTAGAGAATTTGGAAAGCAAGTTATAGCTAAACTAAAATAAAAAAAAACTTTTGTTTAAGGTATATCAAATAATGGTTAATGTAACTATACACTACAGCACTTAAATATAATGTCATGTACAGTTTAGAAGATGCTATATTAGATGGTTATTGATCATCAAAAGGAAACAATAATAGTCAGTGACAAGTTGTAGCTTCAAGTCCTAGTGCTTTTTGAACACAGGAGATGCATCTCCCAGACTGCTGAGGTCAATTATTTCAGTTACCACATAGTTTATTTAATTTTGACCAGCAGAAAGGCACAACTGAAGGGCAAATAGCTACTGTTCTATTGTTTATGTTGAATAAGTAAAATAAGTAAAATAAATTGGCACTTTATAAACACATGAGGATAATAAAATAGATTGTACAAAATAAAGAAAATCAGCAAATTGTCTCTAAATATCACTGTATACAAGTACGCAAATTCAATTCTAAAGCAAGCTTCCCCTGTATATATGAAACAAAATTGGAATTGCTTCCATAAAATGTCAATTACCTACAGTTTTTGTAAAGCCAAAATATCAGTAACTGTGGTTAAACCACAAATGACCCTAATTGAAATCACAACAGTGATAACATGGAATTCTTTCAAATGTCTAATGACATTTTCCCTTTTGCCACATTTCATGTAATGCAAAAAGGACGCTTGTTGAGGTTCTGCTGAGCATGTAGTGACAGTGTGCCCCAAGCTGCTATTTATTTGCATTGTCTGTGACGAATAACAAAAAAAGATAGCAATCAAAGACAAAACAGAAGTAAATCTACAATAAAACATAATTAATTAAATGAAACAAAGCAGATGTTTTGGTTGTCTTTCAAGATTAGTTTGCGGCTTGAAGTTGTGATATTAGCTGGGTTGTTTGCTTGTTAGAAAAAAGATTTAATCATGTTGCTTACATTCAATTTAGCAATTACTTTCCTATGATTAAACAAGGCAAAATGTCTTCTCTAGCACTTGATTACATATAGAAATACCCTCTTAACACCCATTCAACTAAATATTACACTTTATAAATGTGTTAATAATATTGATAACTTTTTAATTACAATGAAGGAACACAAACTAGGTTTAGTGTCATCGAGAGCCAACTCGAGGTACCACACATATTTACACACAGAACCTTTGGAGATACTGCCCAGACCAGAATCAGATCCAGTGCTGTATAGTAATGAGCACATTTTATGCCAGGCATGGATCTATATTTATATGCTATATCTATTTATCCTATATATCTATATATTCTGTAATTTTCCATCTTCAAATTATTTTGTGAAACTGTGGCAAGATTTTGCAGCGAAAAACTTTTTTCCTCAAGAAAAAAGCTTTAATGCAGGGGTGTCCAACCTGCGGCCCAGGATGGACATGACTGCAGCCCAGCTTGAAAGGCTTGGTTCCTGAGGAAAGGTCATGTTGCAAAGGAAATAGGAGTAGTCAGGAGGGGGGACTCTGGCCGTTGCCCAGTTCACAGTAATAATAATAAGTCTATTTAATTTAAGTTTTCTTTTTCAAATTTGCCCAGGGAAGCCAAAAGGTAGGACAACCCTTCACAGCAAGAAAAAACATGACTTTAATTGCATTTGGATTTACAAAAAAGCTGCATGTGTAAAAAATAATTTTCATCAAAACATTTTCACCTTTTGACTTCAATGCATTTGTGAATTTTTGCTGTTTTTTTGAATTTTTCAGCAAAACTAGTGCTACAGTGCTACATGCTAGTAGTGCTAACTGAGCCATACCTACATATTGGTTATATGCCAGTTTCTGTATATATTGCAATATGCAAAATCTTAACAGAATGCAGAGTTTGCAATAACTGCACAAACAACCTTAAAACATTTACTTATTTTAGTACTAGTTCATTTACATGAGTATACAGTATATTTAACATAAAGATTGCCACTTATGGGATGAAACACCTCCTGGAGCGCATTAAAATTCAGGAACTGAATAACGTTGGCACCAGTGGTTCTATAAAGTCAAATTAAACTCTTTTTGGGGTAAATTATACACAATTTATGATGGTGGGTGTTGATATAGATGGTACAATAGCAAATAAGTAAATTCTTTTCACAATTGATGGTATTCACACAATATAAGCTCAATATCACCCTAGGCAGAGCTCACAGTAGTAAATTACTCCAGGAACCTTTTTATTGGGTCCCTTTACTAGCATCATTGACACAGCAATTGACTGCTCTAACTACCTAGATCCTACTTCTTTTTTCAGGTCCTTTAGCACACACACCGGCACCACCAGCAAATGGTGGTGGGACCAAAAGAGGTCAAGCATATGTGGACTTTTCTTTTTTATAAGCTAGGGAAGGGACATACTCCACCTACCAACTGTAATATTGGGCCCAAATCTAGCTAGCAAAATCCCTCTTGGGGAATAAAGGAATTAAAGGTTGGCAAAACCATGACTCTACTACATAAGCAAACTTCTCTTCAGGAATATTTATTGACAAGTTTAGAAAGAATCCACTAACTCAACATGAAGTTCACCAGCACATGGTTCTAGACCCTGCAACTAATAACATCCAGTTTGTGGACAATATCCTGCAGGCCAATTTGGAGTATCCTAAAACCTTGCCATTGTGTTGCCAGTTTAAGTTGACTTACTTGCCAAGTTTTACCAACCTGACTAACATACGTTTCTTTACAGTATAATAGTGGATACAAAAACACATCTGTATAACTTTTGGCCACACCGGCTGTTCTCAGTTATTTAGGAAAGAATTAGACTTTTTAAATGGTCACAGGATTTTAAGAACCCAATGAGTGTTGGAAAGGAGACTAGGAATACCAAAAAATTATTTAAATAAATGCATATATATATACTGTATCTACTAGATTTTTTAAAATGTTAACATGTAAAATAATGACCTCTTCTTTATCTTCATGTGTCATTAGATGTTCCATCCTTATTGGTGAAGAAATTGCGAAGTATGGTCCAGCACAGATGATAGAGACAATAAAGCGGAAAAGCATCACATAGAGCTGCAAAATGCAGATTTATACCCAAACCTAAAGAGTCAATTCAGGCATGGTTCATGTGCAGTGCAATATGTTATGGATACACTGAAGCCTGATTGTGCCTAATCTTTTGCCATCAATATTGCAATTTAATTAGGACCAAATACACTGTACTATTTTATTCAAGAGAAAAGGAGTTGATGGTCTTTTTGTAATTTAGAGCTTTCTGGGTAGTGAGTTTAAGTTATCCTTTATCTTTAATTGATGAGAAGGCTAGATCCAATAGTAATCTTTTGCCATCAATATTGTAGTTTAATTTGGATCAAATACACTGTACTTTTTTATTCAAGAAAAAAGGAAATTTTTTACAAACATTTTAAAATTACTTTCTTAAAACTGACCCTGTGGGAGATGGTCTTTTGTAATTTAGAGCTTTCTCGGTAGTGAGTTTAAATTATTCTATAGCTTTAATTGATGAGAATGCTAGCTCCAATTATATAATCTAGGCCTGGCCTGGATGAATTTAAGATGTCAGGTAATTGAGATTGAAATTCTTTTTTATGCTTTGAATGTCAAACTAGGATAGGACTGTTTTGATTATGGGGTATGTGCTTTTGGCTACAGATGGTCCTAGTTGATTATGCTTTCCCCAGACTCCCATGAGGACAATACTTTAGCCACTGTCTGTTATGAAAAATTATCAAGCCAACCATTCAGCATCTCCATTTTGAGGTACGCCAAAATTACCCCTTTCACAACATCCCCTTCTTCCTCTGGACAAAATACTCTAGCATTGATTGGATCAAATTCTTTATACACAGTGTGACCCTAAGCAGTTTCTTGCCTAAATGACACAAATGAATGAACTTTATTCTTTATATAAAAATGTTGTATTAGCCTAAATACTGAAGCAGCTTATAATCCATGTGATCCACTCATTTGGTGAGCTAGCTAACTGTGAAGAAGTTTTGCGGCAAAAATATTCCCACATTTGACTGATTTAACAGTCATCATTATTCTTAACTGAGAACTAACTAATGTTTCTTATACAAGAGTATATAATAAAGAATTAAGTTGCCATTGTTTTTTTTAGAGATGGGCTTGTATAGTGATAACATTAAATAACATTATATCAAATAAGAGTTCCAGCCTTGCAGAAAGTAAAAAAAAAGGATCCATTAATCTCATTGCATAGGTGCATGTCTGAAGCTCTCCTGGGAGCCACTCAGGTAAAACAGGAAGCAATCACTTCCCCTAGCAGCAGTCACTGATAGTACTGGTAACAACATACCAATTGTGAGGCTTACATTTAAGTTTTAATAGCATTTCATATTTTCTACTGCTGTCTTTGATTTCTATTTCTTACATCAGTTTTTTTTTATACAGCTCAACCTAATGCTTTGTCTTGCAGTACGAAAGTAAACTAAATATATTTTTCTTCTTAGGAAACTGACTTCGTAGGTCAACAGGGGTCTGAGTGAACATTCTGTTATAAATTCTTTCAGAACAGCAGTTTTGACATTGTGGGAAAGGATGTCGCATTAAAGCTTATGTCAAAACAGGACACCTTAGGGTACATGCCAAGGTGTATTCACTTGGATGCTGTTTGGTGTGTTCCAGGACATGGAACTTATTAACTGGTCTTACACATGCTTGTAGGTCTGTATCCACAAAAAATAGAAATTGTTTGGGCAATACCAAAAGGAAGCAGAAAATGTATCTACACTTTTGATGCTTTATGAACAGGAAGAATTGTAATTGTAATAACTAAGTCTGTAATATTTGTTTTTTAAAAATGGTTCGGTTATAGTTTTACTTGGAGTATACTTTCACAATAAAAAATGTTTAAGGCTGTCATGCATTTAATTTTCTTGTACCTGCATTAACAGGATTTGGTTGGACCTACCATCTTTGCATGTGACAAAACAATTAAGCACATGGTCAAGAATATATTGGGAAGCAATATTACCTGTCATGGCCCAGTGAATCTGTATTCACAGGGGCATTTCTGCCATGAGGCAAGGTAAGCACTTTCCTCAGGAGGCATTTCCCCAGAAGTTACCAGGGGTGCTCCTGGTAACTTTAATAGCTGAATTTCCAGTTTTTACACCGGAAATACAGCTTTTCTAGCACAAGGAGTGCAATTTAGTTATCTGTGCTAGCAATGCGCTAGCCCACCCCCCACCCCCACTGGTGATTTTAAGGTAAGCGTGCCAGGCGGGGGACATTTGGAACTCCACCTCAGGCAGCATTTCAGGCTGAAACACACCTATGTATTCAGCACATGGCCTTCAGTGTTAACTGTCATAGAAACAATTAATCTGCTGGGCACCTGTACTTAGAATCACAGTAACGTAAGTCTGCTAATATCTTTTAAAACCCAATAGGATTGTTTTGCCACCAATATGAATTCATGCAGCTTAGTTACCTTCAGGTTAAATGTACTGTTTTATTATTAAAGAATAAAAAGAAACCATTTTTAAAACTTAGAATTATTTGCTGAAAATGGAGATTGCCTTCCTTAATTCAGCCCATGTATGAAAAGAAAGTGTTCAGCAGCAGAAATATCTTACTTTGCAGAATATTTAACTTTTTTTCAAGGATTAATATTGGAAAAATATTGCTTGGTAGAAAGTTATTTCACAGCGAATGTAAGAGGCCTATTTACTAAAATGTGTGATTTTTTTTCTACTTCGAATAAACTCACAGTTTAGAAAATAGACACAAATGTTATATTATTTATTAAAAAAGTATAAAAAACCTCAAATAAAATTGTGGGAAAAAACTCATACCTTTCATTTGTGTTTTACACATTGTTTTAGTGAGTTTACATACTCAGCTCCCATTGATTTTTACATGACCTTGCAAACTTTTATTTGCAGCACTTTTACATTCAAAGTTGTTTGTTTTGCTTAATAATAACCAAAACATAATGTTTTTAACCCATGAATCATATTTATGATTGTTAGTGCAAAATAAATGTAAATCACAAAAAAGCATGTCGATACATAACCCCATTTCAAATGGCTCCTTTATGATTGCAGAATACAATTTTGGTCATGAAAAGTTTTCTGTTTTTTAAAGGTACTTGCATTGAAAGCATAATTGTGCTCAAAAGTAGTCCAGCTATCAGCACAGGTGAACCCTGGAGCACCACCCTCCAGGGTTCCCACAGTGGCCATGCATGCAGCAGTAAGACTATGGTTTAATAAAATTAGGAACAGGTTGGAGAGTTCAGGAAGTGGTTTATCAAAAAGAAAGGGAGGCAGGATCTTTGGTATAGAGTGAGTAGTTAGCAGTTTTGGTAGCTCAACTATTTCATCCCCAAAAGGTTGTATTATGGAACAAGGCCCAAAATACAGTTAAGAGTGCACAGGGCACCACATCCACACCTAATACAAGTACTGGATGATTAGAGGATAGTTTAACCAGTTTGTCAGGGGTATGGTACCAAAGCATAAGTATTTTGTAAATGTATTCTTTTTGTTTAACACAAATAACTATTAGACCACTCCATCATGTTTTGGGTCAGAGCCATTTTCCTTTTAGTCATATATGAATGTTTCAAAAGATCAGTTGGTGGGTCCATTGGTATATTCTAGAAGCTAAAACTTTCTAAAACAGGTTTGACATTTTATTGACTCAAATGATGAGAGAGATGAAAATTGTGGTTGTTGAAGATAAGCTGAAGAAAATGTGTGAGTTGAAAATATTCAAACAGTTACAGTTGGCACATTGGAGCCTTTCAGGATTTATTGAGGTCTGGCATGGTGCAGAGAGACTGGCGAATTGCTAATGTGGTGCCGCTATTCAAAAAGTGATCCCATTCTAAGCCTCAAAACTATAGGCCAGTTAGTCTGGTAGGAAAGCTTTTTGAAGGATTAATAAAGGATAGGTTACTGGACTTCATAGCAAATA
>CM044441.1:67049967-67061741 GCA_024363595.1 Xenopus borealis
TACAAATATATTCGAGGACATTATAGACAAATATCAGGGGACCATTTTACCCATAAAGAGAATCAAGAGGCCACCCCTTCAGACTAGAAGAAAAGGACTTTCATTTGAAGCAGCGTAGGTGGTTCTTCACAGTCAGGACGGTGAGGTTGTGGAATGCACTGCCGGGTGATGTTGTGATGGCTGATTCTGTTGATGCTTTCAAAAGGGGCTTGGATGATTTTTTGGACAGACATAATATCAAAGGCTATTTTGATACTAAACTCTACAGTTATTATAGCTATGGACATATATGGTTTGTGGGAAAGAGTGGAGATGTGTGTGTGTGTATGCTGGGTTTTTAATTTGTTGGGGTTGAACTTGATGGACTCTGTCTTTTTTCAACCCAATTTAACTATGTAACTATGTAAGTGTATATGAAAAAAGAGTGCAAGTTGAGCAATACAACAGGTCTTTAACTTAATGTAGATAATGTCATAGATTGTAAAAGTTCCTATTGGACACAGAATATCTGTGGCCCTAGAGGAAATTGTTCTAGCTGCTCCTACTCTCATTATATTTGGTACATAGCATGTGGCAAGTTAATTTTTTGTATGATTGTTCTTACTACTGTTGATTAGGTCAAGAGCTAGAAGCTATGCCAGACAGACCTGGATGTATCTTCACCAATTTTGTAGTTGATGAACAGATCATAGCCGCTTATGTACCTTAAAAAACAGAGGTCATAGGCAAGTGTCACACATAGTGGTTTTTCAGTTGTCGTAAATATGCTGGCTGAGAAAATATCAATCCACTTCCTTCCACCCTGTCTTTATTATGCAGTGACAGACACTGCAGCCACCTGGGGTGAATCTCAACATTAAAATTCCACTTTCAAGTTTTGGCTACAAAATCTTTGATTTGAAAAACTTAAAAATTTTAATTCAAAAAGGCCAACTGAAATTAAATTGATCGTTCAAATAGGTCCACCAGTTGACTCCAAATAGGTTCTAGAAGATACCATAGGCTAAAACAGAAATTTAGCAGGTTTTAGATGGCGAATGGTCAAAGTCAAATTACATGATAAATTTCGAAATTCAAATTTTTAAACTTTTTTGCAAATTTGAATCAAATTTTTACTTTCCCCTAGTGTAGTACACAAAAATTGCTCAAAATTTTAATTATTTTTATTCAAATTTTTACTTCGACCCTTGATAAAAATGACAAGTGGAAGTCATGCCTGTCAGTGCATACTAAAGAGGGGCCAGAAGAATGAAAATTGGCATTAGTATTGGTGTATTTAAGCCAACTGAGAAAACGCAATTTGTGCCACTAGCCTAAGGCACCAAAATGAACCTCATCTGTCCATAGGAGGATGCTGTGTCTTTCACTAAAAAAATGGCAGGAATCAGTGGATCATCATTTTCTCAGCAGACGGATTTATTTCTTTAGATGTTCATCATAGGTGTTTACCCTTATTGAATGGAGAAATGAGTTTAAGTTCTGTAGTTTGATTATATCTTTCAATACATACAAAATCCAATCATTTCAATTTGTTGGATGTGTTACAATATTGCATGTGAAAGAAGGAAGGGAGGGTTTAATGGAGCTATCCATGATATCTGTATTGGAGGAGAGTAGAGGATAAGTGGAGCCTGTGCAGTGTAATTAGAGCTGCTACAAAGTGTGGTATTCAGTGTCAGTGAAGGAACAAGTAGCCACATGTTCTTTAATGAATACATATCACATTTACCTGATTGTACTCTTTCCAAGATTTTACATAATTTTTGCAGGGTCCCTTGAAAAATGTAAAACGGGGGTTCTACTGTAATGTAAACATGCAATGTTTAAAAAAGTAACATAAGTAACAATTTAACTGTCAGATGATTATTTCTTTGTTAATAATAACAAAAATAATTCATTCATGTGTATGATATACGTCTCTACCCCTAACATTACAGATTCACAATAGATGTTCAAGTACCTACTAGTTTGATATTGTAAAACATTCATATAGACCGTATCCCTATGCAAACCCCCGTCCTGCTATAATGTTATTATCATACTGAGTAAGTTGGTTATGCCATCAACTATTTAGAGGTCTGGGGGCATAAAATAATGATAGTGCTCTTAAAGTGGCTTTGTATTTCTCTGACAACTTTCTCTGGTTCCTTTTGTTCAAGGAAAGCCCCCCACAGCTGATACACAGAGTGGATATTGATGCCCAGTTGGTGCAGCCACAATCCACTCCCTGTCAATATTCACCTCAAAAATTGCACTGAATTGGTAAATGTGTCTTTATGCATGCTATGTAATACATCTTCTTAGGACAAATGCATTGGAACTGTGAATTGTGAGAAAATATAAAATAATAACATTAAAAAAGAACTAATATACAGCTCCAACAACCTTGCACAGTGTTATTAAACAAGAGAGCTTGTGTTTAAAGAGCTCCACAGGCTCAGGGGACAATGTGGAATTCCTATCGTCAAGTAATGAAGCCATTTTTATTTAATCAATGTTTTAGTCAGAAATTTTAATTTCCCATTTGTATAGCTATGTCTTTTTTTAACCAAGTTCCTGAGTTTCTCAAGGGAATAGATTAACTAGCAAAACCTCATTGGCCAGGAGATTGAAAGTGACAGCACTTGAGTGTGGAATGCATGCAGTTAACAGCCCTGCACTCTCTTCACCATTTGATTACTGACTAGACAGCAAGATCTGTTGTGAGCTTTTAACTCTCCATACCTTTAGATTACGAAGAATCAGTAGAAAACAATTTGTTAAAGAGAATAAATATGTAGTACTTTGTATTGCTATGAACAGGATAAACCCATTCATTAATTTATCTTTAACACAACATCTAGAGCTGAGAAGTATGCATGCTAACTGTGTATCTACTGCAACAATGCTACTTCCATTCAGTTGTGTTTCAGCAGAAACTCACTTAGACTTTTTGGACCCAATACAAGAAGGACATTGAAGTCCTTCTTTATAATGAAGAAATTAGCTTTCATGGGCACAGGCAGGTTTGTACTGGGATTCAAAATAAGCCCTGACATTTTAAGTACACAGAGGCCTAAACAGCCGCCAGCAGCCCACTATATGACTGTCTATATGGCATCTTACAGCAGCCCCTCTGGCATTTGAACCCACAGAATGCCAGTCCAGGCCTGGACACAGGTCAATTGTATGCCCCTTATGGTAAGCCTGTTTTAATTCCACTGCACACTGCTGCAAAGACTTTTTCTATGCATACCAGCAGCAGCAATCCATCAAAACAAGTACTTTCCACATTTTGTTTTGCATTTGAGAGCTCTGCAGTAGGATAACAACATTTTCTTTGAAGCATTTTGCTGAAGAGCATTTTACATAGTTTGCAGGTTTTGAATTCCAGCAGATTGTTTCCTACATCACCCTTTTCTGTAATATTTTCTGTGAACATATTTGCGACTGACTGACAAAAGTCTTTTAAGGGACTGACATTGACACTATTTCAACAAAGCAATGCTACATTTTATAATGACACTCAATGAAAAACATCTACCAGTAAACCAAATGATTGAGGGAAGCATTTACTAGAAATGCAGTCCATTATTTTAATCAGCTAAACAAGCTCTGCATCTACAGCATATCAATTTAGGAAGAGCTCTAAATGATGTGGTTGCCATAGGCAAAAAGTTGCTTTGTAACCTCCTTTACTAACTTGCTGGATTTTTTACAGACCAGGAAACAATGGGGCAAATTCACTAAAGGGCGAAGTGGTTGACGCTAGCGAATATTCACCAGCGTGGCGTAATTTCGTCACTTTGCAAATTCACTAACACTGACTCTAGCGCATTTTCGCCACTTAGTGAATTTGCCCCAATGAGTGATATTTGGTTACGCAGACTGTTTTGTATCCTTTTGCACCTTTAATATAAATACATAGTACCTCTAGTAATTTAACTGGTTTCTGATCAAATTGATACTAGTATGTATTTAAAGTAGTGATAGGAATGTTAGATTGTAAGCTTTATGAAGGGATAGTGTCAAGGGAAAACATGTTTTTTATTTTCAAAACACATCAGTTAATAGTGCAGCTCCAGTAGACTTCTGCACTGAAATCCACTTCTCAAAAGAACAAACAGATTTTTTAATATTCAGTTTTTAAATCTGACATGGGGCTAGACATTTCATCCATTTCCCAGCTGCCCCTGCTCATGTGACTTGTGCCAACACTTAAGAAGGGAAATGCTTTCTGGCAGACTGTTGTTTTTCTTTCTCAATGTAACTCAATGAAATGCAGTGGGACATGGTTTTTACTAGTGAGTGTTGTTCTTAGATCTACCAGGCAGCTCTTATCTTGTGTTAGGGAGCTGTTATCTGGTTACCTTCCCAATTTTCTGTTGTTAGGCTGCTGAGGGGGGAACGGAGGGGATGATATCACTCCAACTTGCAGTACTGATGCATTTTGAAACAAAGTTTTTTCCCATGAAAGTATCCCTTTAAGATTAAACTTTCATTTTAAGGTGCTTAGTAATATATTTCAAATACTGATCAAACATTAAAATGAAAACATTAAACATATCTGTTCATATATGGCCAAATTTTGATATGCTTTTTAAAATACTCTGCATGCCAACCAAAGATCCTGCTGCAATCCCCCATTACAGTGTGTGTGTGTGTGTGTGTGCTTACTGAACTACCATGACGCCCAAACACAACCCCACCCTGGACCAACAGCAATAATAGCGGGTAAGCTGTTAACACAAATACCAGTCTTTTATTAAAATATATCCCTAATAGAAGGGCAGCGAATGATGTATAATACATATACAAGGACTTCTTTCCTCCTATGTCGCTTAACATTTATTCTATTTAGATATATTCTATTTATATCTATTATAAGTCACAGAAGAGTACCATGACCATATAAAACACAACGCCACATGTACTAAACAAAATAAATATTCACATGACTAGACCAGATTGTAACAAATCAAAGCACAATAATAGAATCACACTTAGGCCAGTTCTTGGGGGTATTTGACCAAGTCAGCCTCCAGTTGGTTGGATATTTGTAATGATTAGTCACACACATCTTGCACTGATCTTACTGATCAAACTGCTAGGAGATGAGTTAGATCATTATGTTAAAAGTAGACATGAGCAGTTCTGTGTTGACCAATAACCATATATGTATTCTGACTAATCAAACATTAAACTGAAATTTAAAACTTATACAGTATGTACATTTATGTCCATATTACAAAAGTGTCAAAAGTGTCTTAACATTTAATGGTCAGATTTCAACTTTACATTAATGCATTTTAAAAATACTCTGCATGCCAAAAAAAGACTTTGCTCAGTCCACTCAAAAGTTTTACAAACTGCAGTACCCCATTACAAAAACATGGCCTCTTTTTAAAATTGGTTCATTTTGCCATATATTTCCACTTTAGAGTTCATACCCATGACAAAAAAAAAACCAATACCTAAAAGTGATAAGTAAATAGCACTATCCTCAGATGTTGAAGAATCCTCAAAACATCAAAAAAGCCAATCACAAAACCAACTGGGCCAAGTCTGAATTCTATTTACAGAATAAAGCCTTGAAAGTAAAATGATGTTGCAGAATTATGCTCGACACAACAGAGAATTGCTCAGGATTGAATTGCCTGTCTTTCCCCACCTTGTCCTCAGCCAAGTGGCAGAAAACAGCTGGCCAGAATTTTTGAGTGCCTTTAATGAAGTGAATTCTTAGTCGTTAGAATTTGTTGATTAAATGAAAAAAGACTAATATTCCTGTGTGGATATGCTGAAATGCAATTGCCTGAAAGAAACATTGGTCTCCAAGTGAGTCACATATTCTGTTAAGAGATCAAGCGCATCATGCTAGTGTATTCTTTTGATGGTATTTTCTTAATTTATTATATATTATGTAATGTAAATATGTATTTTTTTGAAACTGTATATCTGTATTCATACAAGCACAAAGCACCTTATCTTGAAAGTGTAATTTTTTGTAGTTTGTTCCTTTGGATCAAAGTTTATCCTTATCATGTAAATGAATCCATAAACATTGTAGACTTAAGGACCTTATTAATTCAATTGGAAAGCGTAAACAATCCTCAAAAATACAAATTCAGCATCTCCCAGCTGAATTTCTTATATTCCAGATCATTTATTAATATGATAAAAAATTCAAATTACAGAAGGGAAAAAAGGATGGCACTGACAGCTCTGTAAAAGCAGCTGCCTGGTGTGGCATCATTAAATAGTATTTTGAAATAATTGTGAATTCAGAATAATACAAAAAAAAAAAGAAACGGGTGGAGTGCTGAAACATACAACATATTTTTATACCTGTTTAAAACAGCTTTTAAATGCAACTTATTAAGAGGATGAAACAAATTATATAAGATCAATAATACATTATAACCAGTATTAATGAGTCAGACATGCTGCATGTATCGGATCTCAAATGTTTGGGAACTGGGGTTTACTGAATAAGGGATTTTTTGGAAATTTAGATCACCATACCATAAGACAGCTAAAAACCGTTTAATAAAAAAAAACATAACAGGGCCTCCATTGTGGGGGCACAGGGGGTACATTGGTATAGGACCCCATGCCTGAAGGGGGGCCCAGCTGTGCTGTCCATTTCGAATTATCCAGACCCCCCTTGAGAGTGACGCACTGTCAGGGTCCCCTGTTATTTACACAGGTCTTAACACGGCATTCATGGGGGGCAGTTGCAGGCCGCTGTACTCCAAAACTAGCATGGCAGGTAGGATAACAAGTGCACTTTACACCCTGACTTTTATTTCTTAAATGGGATCTGCATCTGTGGTATACTGTAAACTACATTTTTCACAGACAGATGTGCATTACCCCTGTGAATTAAAGCAGGGAGTCGATTATAATATATTTTATGTTGATGAGTACAATTTTCCCACAGGTTAGTTTTATAACACAGTGCACCTTAGTTACTAACAGGGTGCATTGATCAACACTGGGCAAATTTGCACCTGGGCAGTAAGCTATGGCAAACAATAACATGTTTGCTTTCTTTATCTGCAATAGATTAATCAAATCTATCAGTTACATGTAGAAATAAAATCTGGGTGCTGTGACTTGTAGTCCCACTAGAGCTGGAAGGCTCCTGTTTGGCCATTACTAAAAACATGTTACGATACGCAAAGATAAGTGACAGACATCTAAAGTTTGATATTATAAGCTGTTTAACATTGTAATATAGACTGCTTCAGGGCTTACAATCATTTTCACATGTGTCAGTACACAAAAAAATGCAGCGCAACAAGTTTAGGCCTAGATTTCTCCCCCCCCCCCCATACAACACACCTAGTTACTGAGTTACTGAAATTGAGAGAATAACAACAATTAACTAACAATGCATTATATGAATAACATATGGCTTACATCTGCTTACATATCATTCCCTACAAAAGAACAATGTTCTTTGCAAATTGAAATATTGGGGAGGAAAAAGAAATGTTGAAAGAAAATGCAAAAAATAATAATGACACAAATAAGAGAGGGAGAGTGGGTTAAAAAGGAGGAATATAGACCCTGCTTAAAATAACTACTGCTTTATAAATATAGAATATCAGAACAACAGGAGGGAAGAGGGAAAATATTTTCATTGTTAATAAAACAATAATGTTTACATATAATGTATAGCAGAGAGTGGGGAATTAGGAGGAATGAAAAAAATTGTACAGAAGTTGTGTGTAACATGAGCTGACTTCCAGACTTGTAGCAGCATCTCCTTGGGGAAAATAAAAAAGAGAAAAAGAGAAAAGAAAGCATAAGACATCCAGGTACACTTTAGGGCTGATATTAATTTTCTGCTGATTTCCTTCTCTATGGAAGCACACACAGCAGGAACCATTTACTAGATTTGGTCTCCTCTCTCCTGATATATTTATTCAGTAACAGAATTCAAACAGAGAACCAAATAGAAAGAAAAATACTTTTGACCCTCTGTGAGGCAATGCACTGTTGAAACACAGCAGCGCTGGTTGGGTGTGGGGGAATTCACAGGGAGATAAAGCTGTTACATATGGAAATACATATACACTTAAGTATGTATATTCTTATTTATATACCGCTACTTGTACATAAACATGCAAATCTGGGCATTTCCAAACTCAGAAACGGTAAGGGCTCGTCCAGACGAGAAGATTCGAGGAGATTAATCGCATCAAAGACGTGGCATTTTGTCGCCAGGCGACTAATCTCCTCGAATCTTCTCGACTAATCTCCTTGAAAGGCTTGCTCGTATCTTGCACTAGCTAGCGCTAAAGTCGCCGGCACCTATTCACACGCGGCGGTACATTTTTTAAAGTCTCTCGAAATTGCCTCGTGAGGCAATTTTGAGCGACTTTGAAAATCGTGTCGCCATGTGTGAATAGGCGCAGACGACTTTAGTGCAAGATACTAGCAAGCCATTCGGGGAGATTAGTCACCAGGCAACAAATCTCCCCGAAATCTTTCCGTGTGGCCTTACCCTAAAGAAAAAAGTCCCAGACTGACAAAAATAGTTATAGAAAACTTAACTTTACATTTCATGTGTATAGATTCTATGGACTGACCAAACATCAAGGAATGTGTAATGCAGATTAAATGTTACTTTAAAACAAAAATATATTCCATAGAAAAATATGTTATCTGTGAATATCTATAGATAGATAGATAGATAGACTTTATTCATGAAAAATACACAAAATGTAAATGCTACAATTTTGGCAGGCTCTCAGCATAAATGAGCCACCTGCTCTCACCTGGAAAACTATTAATCACACTGTGTTATTAACTGGGATGACTACAGGATTGCGTGTGCAACACTGTTCTCGTGTCCAATTCCCTTTTACACGTTACAATGCTTTTGTTTCTGTGATGGCTGTAGGACAACTGGTGTTTTTTTTCTCTCTGTCCTTTTTCTCAAGTGTTGAGTATTGGAAGGTGATTAAATGTGCCTTGTTGAGCCTTGTAAAAACCTGACTTAATCATGTAAACTTCTATGTAAGCAAAATAGAAGAAACTTCAAAGGGTCCAAACTCCTTTAGGGATTTATGCTAAGACGCCAGCAAAAGATACTAATCTGCCTCCTGAATTCTGGCTAGAAGTGGCCAAGCAGCATGTACCAGGCAGAATTCAGAAGGAGAGATAGTGGGTTAATTCAGCTTCTGTCCCCTGGAGAGTATTGGATTTGGTAGGCTCAATGCAGGACTTTAACGCTAGAGGATCCATGCTGGCCCAATATGCTCACAAAATGAGGTAATTTGAGATAATGACTTTGTAACAGACTTGGGCAGACCTTGGGCAAGAGAAGTGAGAGATGTTATCACCCCACATTCCACTTAAAATGCAGTTTTCCCCTTGTTTATTTCCAGTTAGTCAAAGCTACATTAACATTCCATGCAGGCCTGCTAAACAGAATCTTAATTAGTCCTGATGCTGTTGTGCAAGGGGTTTATTCATTGCACTCTTAACTAATGCTTGCTGTCAGGATATTTTTTCTCTGCTCTTTGGGGATATCGTGTTCCACTGCAAAGCATGACAGAAATGTAATGTGTAAGGCATAAAAGGAGCAGATAGGAAAGTGGAGGCCTAGACAGACACCGCAGTCATGTCTAATGGAGAGATGATTAGTGCTAATGAGAGTAACATACAAAATAGCCTTCCTCTAATACTCAGCATCTTCTGCCTTTCACTTCCCTGGCACCAATCAGCACATTGGGAAAAAACAATTTCGGCTCAGTGCAAGTATACACTGTAGGTACAGTACAATGAGGTGCTTGCCTGAGGCACTTCTGCTGTTGCTGAACTACAAATTCCAACATTCCACCCTGTGTCAAAGAGCAGGGGGTTATGGAGTTTGCAGTCCTACAACTACACCTACAATAACCAAAATCAAAATATTTATATATTGTTGTTCCTTGAAGAGATTATCTTTTCTTTGCTCCCTTGCTAAATAAATTTGTGTCTGAAATTCTGTACTCTGACCCTTACTTCTGTGGGACTATTGCATTCCAATTAATAATCATCTCTAATTTACATGTGAGCTGTCATCTAATAAACCCCTGTTATTATGAAGGTGGTTTTGTGATTTATAATGTGCAAAAATACTTCACTAATTATGCATTTACTTTTCTTCCATTCGCAGCTCCAAAGTAACAAAAACATGGAAGGTTTTCATTCCAGTCAATTAATTGCTATAATTGCTATGGTGCAGTCTTACTACCTGATCATTATTAAATGCATATACAGGGACTAGTTGTGACTCACAACTTCTCTCTCTCCTCTCTATCTATAGAATTTTATTGTGTTAAATCTTCTTAATTCAGAAATAGTGTTAATGTGTGTCAGTAATCTCAAAGTATTCATGTAATCTTTGTGTGTAGTGTGTGTGCTTTTGTATAGTCCCAGTATACTTTGTGTGTTTGTATAAATGTGTTGTCTGTGATTATTTGTGTGCTATTTGTGTGTGAGGTCTGTCTTTGTGTAGTCTATGTGTGTGCAATCTGTATGCATTTGTGTTACATTTGTGTTTAGTTTGTATGTATTTATGTAGCCTGCATTGTATGTAGATGTGTGTGTTTATGTACAGTAAATGCAGGAGCGTACAGAGTAAGCAGACCCTGGAGGTATAGGGTGCTGTGAAGCCCTAATTAATGATCAATTTTAATATGTATTGGTAAAACATGACAATCTCTGCATATTGGGTCCCTAAAATGAATTTGCTGAGGGGCCCAGTAACATCTAGAGTTACACCACTATGTAAATGTGTAGTTGGTGTTAAAGGGATACTGTCATGAGAAAAAACGTTTTTTCAAATTCCATCAGTTAATAGTTCTGCACCATTTCTCAAAAGAGCAAACTTTTTTATATTTAATTTTGAAATCTGACATGGGGCTAGACATATTGTCAATTTCCCAGCTGCCCCAAGCCATGTGACTTGTGTTCTGATAAACTTCAGTCACTCTTTACTGCTGTAATGCAAGTTGGAGTGATACAGTGTCGGACTGGCCCACCGGAATACCAGGAAAACTCCCGGTGGGCCAAGGTGTCAGTGGGCCCCATGCTGCTAAACTTTTGGCCTATTTCATGGCAATTCCCTTTTTCTATGTGAACAAAGAGGCTAAATAGATGGAATAAAGTAAAGTAAACAAACTATGAGAATAGAGGTTGATTGAGGAGATGAAGAATATTAGTACTGAGAGTGGGCCCCTGGTCTAAGGTTTTATGGTGGGCCCCTGGTCTAAGGTTTTTGGGTGGGCCCCTGGTGTCCCAGTCCGACACTGGAGTGATATCACCAGGGCCACTGAGAAACTGAAAAATGTCTAGCCCCATGTCAGATTTCCAAATTGAATATAAAAAAAAATATTTTTGCTCTTTTGAGAATTGGATTTCAGTGCAGAATTTTGCTGGATTAACACTATTAACTGATGCTTTTTGAGAAAAAAAAAACATGTTTTCTCATGATAGTATCCCTTTAAAGAGAGAGAGTGTGTGTGTGTAGTAGTCCCTGTGAATGTGTATGTAATAGGTGTGTGTGCAGTCTGCATTTCTATAATCAGTGTATAGTGCATAGATATGCATGTTTGTGTCCAGTCAGTTGCATTTGTGTAGTCTGTATAGTGTATGGCCTCCTGTGTGTGCATTACCAAGCAGTCAATGTACAGAGTGAAGCCTCTCGAGACTGTGTCAGGGAAGGGAGATGTAGAAGTCAGCTCAGAAATCTGTGGGTGAGATCTGGAAGCTCGGATTCACCATTCGTTACCAATTAG
>CM044441.1:67073254-67100477 GCA_024363595.1 Xenopus borealis
AGACAGATCAATTTCACTTGCCCTTCCCTTACGTCAATGGTATCCAGAACCATAGCCCCCGTCCTAACATTAGCAGCGTGACGTTCATCGATCCATATTTAAATGCCTTGTTTCAGACAAAGGTGGGATGCTTTCAGGCAGGTTCCAAAGGCAAAGGATGCGCAGCTTTGCGCAAACAATAGACTTTCCTTAGCGGACAAAAGATGTAATGTGATGGTTCAAGGGAATCCCAATGTGCATTGCAAAAAGCTGCTAAAATTTGTTTATGGGATACAAAACTTGTAAAATACCAACGTGGGGCAAATAAATGTCCGGGAAAAGGCTTTTTTGACACCATTCTGCAATTAATGGAGATATGTTGTGATCAAACTAATTGCTAATTTTTCATAACATTGGTATAAAAGTCATGATAGATATCAAAGTATTTACCAAGTATTTACCAAATGTGTGTATGTGTGAGTGAGTGAGAGAGAAAGAGCGAGAGAGAGGACGGGGGGAGTATATTGCACATCATATTCACATGGATTATAGCAAAGGAAATTATTTGTATCCTTAGTCTAGCCTAAAACATTAGCAATTGGTTTTATATTGTTAGGAGACACAACACAGTTGTCCATGTTTTCTTCATTTTGACCACCTTATGCCATCTAACTACAATCTTCATTTATGCAAATCATATTTTAATTCAGTATATTTTAATCTTGCAATATATTGGTTTTCTTCGGAAACCATTTAGAATGAAATGTGTGATCTAATGACAACAATCAAGGAATGATATTTAAACTCATTCGTTAACGTAAAAAGTAAATAAATTCTATTCCCCACAAGAACTTAAGAGAGCAGAAAATTATTTTCTTAACCTTGACCAGCAGGGTTTTTATTCTGTTAATATGGGCCTGGAAGCAGAAGTCTGAAATATCGCTATCAAATGCCCTTTGTAACAAGACCTGAGCAAGCAGGCCACTTATTTTCACTGCACAAAAAGTCACTGGAGATAGAGCTGCTTGTCAATATCAACGGGCCTACCAATTTCCCATCTTCACACTCATCGGCCTATCTGAACTGGCAGCTGTTAAGACAAGATTTTATAAATGGTTCAATATCAGCTCCTAATAAATCCCAACTGGCCATTCCAAAGCAAGTAAAAGCATACAGGATCTCCCCCACTGGGCTCTAATAATGACCGCATGGTGGAACAGTATTAATAATCATGGAATAAAATTTATGAGGTTCTTGAAAAAAATAAGTGTATGATTGATTAAAGGCCAGCCTAAGAGGCTATTATTCTTGTTGTATTGCGGCATGCAGTATTCACTCAATTTATCTTTGTGTGAAACAAATGATTGCTCTCTATCTGCTTTTAACAACACATTACCACTCTTGTGATTACATAGAATGAGAGAATACCCTAGATTATAGGATCTCTGCGAGGATTTTACTTGATGAATAGTTTATAATCCGTTTTCTAAAGATGCCTCAGTAAGACTATCCTGTATATACAATATATGGAATAATGATTCCATTATAATTGTTATAATAAATGGGTCCATAATAAATATGTGTGTCATACACAGAAAGGCAAACATATGAAAGGTAAAATATTAACACAGGAGAGACTGCAGTACAGAAACATCCTTTTCCAGAATAATTTATTTTTATTTACAATAAGCGATATAAATAAGGTAGAAATTTTCAGCGACAACCAAAAGAATAGACAGCTGTCATATTTTGTTTTCAAATAAAAACCAGGCAAAAACAAGTTTTGGAATTTCTGTGCAATACAACTTGCATAAATTACTATAAGCTTCAATATTATCATTAGAAAAATAAATATCAAATCTGTATTTTTTTCCCTTACACTTTTTTTGTTTCCTTTTAATACGATACTTTAAGTATTCCAGTTCCTCATTTAGGAATTATGGTCTTTATTGTATAAATCTTTCACAAATATTTTCTTCTCTTCATTCTTCACAATAAAATCTGTCACACATATATATTGAATACATATCGTGGCAATGAAGTGATCAAGTCAAGATATCCTGAGAAAACAGATCATTGTTTGCAGAGAGTCACAAGATTGGGGTAACTATACTATACCAAGATTGCCACACATGTCCTAGGGAGATCTCTTTGTATTAAAAATATATGGAGCTTTAGTGTTCTGTTGATCTTCGTTTCTACAGTGGCACAGAGCGTGATCTGGATTTAGATATTTGTAATACTTATTAGCAGGGGAAGAGGTGATGGCAAATCAATTGTGACATCTACCTGTGAATCAAGGAATAAACCAAATCACTGAAAATCCTTTAGTTACACAATTCAGTTAATGTTCTACAAAAAAATAAAGCATTCATTCCAGCTACCTAACATGCAGCAATGGCAATTGAAATAAAACTGGTAAAATCTATCTATCCTGCATGGTTATAGAGGTAAATAAAAAAAGTTAGCTGTGGACCTTCATTTTAACTAGGGAACTTTATAGCAAGGTAAGTAATGAACTATAGGGGCGTTGATAAATGCCTACTAAATCTTGGGCCAGGTCCCACATGTTCAAGGCAATAAACGATAGACTCACTTACTTGCATTGCAGTCTGAGTGCACATCTATGGGTATGGTTGTACTCCTACTGTGCAAACTTCACTGGGATCTGTCAAAATATAACCGTCAGTTAGTCACAGGACACAGGCAGCTAACTAGATTATGTGTTCCAATTCTCAAATGAGCTCATTTCACAGCCTGGAGGTATCACAGCTGCATTAAATTCTAAGGTTTCGATAAACGTAATACCAAGGTAGAGCATCGCATAAACACTGCATTCAGTTATAAAATATGAATGTGGCTTTTTTAAACGTTTTAGGTTAATTTCATTTTGCATTGTGTCTCTATGCATTAAAAATAATATAAATATTAGTATGTGATATTTACTACCTAACATTAAATTATATTCCATTAACGCATCTAAAAAGTATATCAAGTGTATAACGAACATTTCCCAATTACCCCCCCCCCCCATTTCAATTAAACATTCTCATGTATGTTACCCCCCACCCCCACCCCATGCACTGGACAGCTTAGGGAATGGAACCGTGGCATTGAAGAATGAGCCTACCATTTTTAGATTCGTAGTTTGTGGGCCTGTAGTGCTGATCTAGCTGGTTGGTGGCAGTTCTTATAGAGTCACTGGTGTGTTTATGCATGGAACTGGTGCTTAGTACAGTCTGGTTTAGTCCTTCATTTGCTGTCACTGCAGCTGAACTGTATCGCAGAATCCCTTGGCTTTGGAGAGCATTAAAATTCCCATAGTTCGTATAATTGCTATAAAACGGCGATGTATAATATATGTGTCTCCCTAGAAGAGATGAGGAGGGGTAGCTGGGATTGAGCGCTGCAGATGAAGTGGCTGAAGATAAGAACCCAGGCTCAGAACCCAGGCTAGGATGTTTGTGATCCGAGGTGGCAATTTCAGCTAGTGACCACAGTTTTGGTTTGCTGGCTGGTGTCTGCGAACCTGGAGATATCCCATTGTCCAAACTTATCTTATTTGAGTGTGTCGGACTTCCCTCCTGTTGATGATTCAGGATCTGTGCTTCCATTCCCGTGAGTGGAGATGAGGTTGCGGGTTTAACTTTTAGCACCCTGTTGTCTTCATCACCTTCCTCATATGTCTCTTTAGATTCGGACTCCGATTCGCAAAGACGGTTGGCGGCCCTGCAAGGCAACTTCTCTCCGTCGGAATCAGCGGAACAAGAGTGATCTGTGAGGGAGTCAACGTGCAAACTGATACCTTAAAAAGAAAATAAAAAAAGAAATGTTCATACTATTTTTAATGAAACCCCCCAAAATTCCAAAATAATAAATAGCTGCCATAATCTTAACATTCATCATGGACCCATGGAGCTAACATTAAAAATAATATATACCTGTATGACCTTACTTTATCTATGGCAGCGTAATACAATAATTAGTAGAAAGTAATATACATTGATACATATTAATAAATGTTCATAGTTGCATACTAATTAAGGTTCAATCAAGAAAAACAATCAAGCATCAAGTTCAAACTTGAAGTCTGCATAGCACAATATAAATACAAGTTTTTTAATCAATGGAAAATACAACTCTGTACATGTATTCGTGGAAGAGATTTCTTTGAATTAGTTTGATATAAGACTGAAGAGAACCCAACCAAGAATAAATAACTCTTTTCACGTGATTAATAGGGTCAGAGCAATAAGTGTACATTGATGAGCACTCGGGCAGCATTCAGTGCTTGTGGGGCCGTGGCCTACTCTGCGCAAAGATCATTATGGATTCATTCACAACTCACCTTCGTCCTCTGCTGATGTCTCGTTACTGTCTTGTGCCTTTTCCGATTGTTCTTCTTTAACCCTTTCTCCGTCGACTTCATCGTCATCTTCATCTTCGCTTTTATTCCCAGGAGCCCAGGTCATCTTATTCTCTTTTTTTAGCCTCCTTCTGGCATTGGCAAACCACGTGGAGACCTGGGTGAGTGTCATCTTGGTAATTATGGCCAGCATGATCTTCTCCCCTTTTGTGGGGTACGGGTTCTTCCTGTGCTCCTGCAGCCAGGCTTTCATGGTGGCTGTAGCGTCCCTGGTTGCGTTTTTCCTGTATGCAGGGTCATTAAGTTGGTAGGGATAAGCCGCACTTCCATAGGGGTGATAGCTTAGGGTCCCAGTCATGGCAGTTGTGTGGGCTTCGTAAGGAGGTCCCTTTAGACAAATAAAATGAAAAGGTTGAGTGGGTGAGCTATCAATCAAAGCACTATTTTCAATTTCAATGGCATATATTTCCTTATATGGGACCGACATATGCCCAACTTCGTATTACATATACATCTATTATTTTAGAACATATGATTTCATCATCATTAACAACATCATCATTACCATTATCATCACCGAGCTTTATTGATGACTTCTGACTACCAGGTCAAATCTGTTACCATTGTGTTACATTTAAGCAACTCCCTGGTGTGAAGAATGCCAATGTCTGCTTGGAGTTTTTTTTTAATAAATAAAAGAGAATTAGATAGACCACGATATATTTTAGCTGTGGATCTAGTAGTGGTTGTAGTTTAGCCTTTTTTCTAGTTACAAATCTGCGTGTTAAGCCCATCAGAAATAGGAACTCGTTTATTCCTGGCTGGTAAATAAAACAATAGCAGCTCTGAGCAATTCACTGATCTAATGCATTGTAAATCCAATTTGCAAATCAGAAGATATGCATGACTTCGGATTGTTCAAATGCCATGCAATTTGCATTTTAATTCACTATTTAACGTTTAAATTGCCTTTATTTAAGCCTGCATAATGGAGGAAAGTCAGTAAAGTAACTTGATAAATTGCAAAAAGCCTGGAGTGATCTGAACCCATTTGTTATTATTATAATGTACTTAGTATGATAGTATCCCACTGCAATGTGTAGAAATAAATAGAACGATTGCTATGTGAGCATCGTAGAGGAACAGTCACACTAGAGCCTGATAATCTGCCTTTATAAAGATCGCAAACATATTTTAGAAAGGCCACAGTCTGTAACAATTAAAGATACCTTCTTATACACAGATGAATACTTTTATATACAAATTAACAGCGCCTCGGTGACAAAAATAGTACGAAATCGGCGTTACAGGACTTGAGGGGGGTTAAAGAAAGGAGACCACATACTCAAGGGAAGACAGACAAGTAAAATTTAGATGGGACAATGTTCCAATGTGAGGAGAATAGGGGTAAAAAACACAAAGGGACTTTGGAACAACCAACAGAAGAAGAAAGGGATTGGGTGGGGGGTGTCAGGGAAGTGGACAGGGGAAATGTCCAAGCGGGCTCTCACCATGTAAGAAGGGAATCCGGTCGGGTCGCTGGAGTACTGGAGGGGGCTGCTGAATCCTGTGGCCGCTTGAGCGCTGAAAGCAGCCGATCCTGGGTAGGGGCTGAAGGCGGAGCCGGACGAAGACCTGGCCAGCTCCTCGCTCCTGGGGGCGGCCAGCGCTGAAGCCCCGTACGCCGGACAGGAGTAGAGCGCTAGAGAGCCAGGAGGCTGGTAGAGGTAACCCTGAGGATAGGACATGGCAGCTCCGGGCGCAAAAGCAGAAAATCACCAGGCTGACTGAGTTACACGGAGAGGGGTGAAAGGGGGGCAGGTCTATAACGATAGTTTTCTGCCCTTAATTTCTTAGCTGTTCCTTCTCACTTCTGTCCTCACTCATGCAAGGAAATAAGTGTCCGGCCTCCACCCCTCCCCTCTGGGGCACACACCAGCCGCAGATCAATCTGCTTTCTGTGTGATCACGGATATGTAGAAATCCAATCAGAGAATTAGCGCTGAGGGTTGATGGAGGGGAGAAGCAGATCATGAGCTGGAGAGAGGCTCATAGGAAGGAGAAGCAGAGCTGAGTGATCAAGGTACCCAATGAAGTGGCTGCTGCATATGGAGCTCCCGCAGTCAACCAGCTCCCCTAGCGCCTACTGCCAGGATGGACTTTTTTCCTGTTAGGGAGGAGTTCGCTGCTCATTGGGTGGGACGTGGGTGTATAAAGTGGGAGTAGCCGGTAGAAGAGGGAGGAAGCAACGCAGGAGTTTTCAGAGGGGTCATTGGAAAACTCAGTTGTCCATCATAAACGCCTTATCTACATATCCCGAGGGCCCGCCTTTTCCCCGCCCCTTACTAACTAGTAAGCGAAGAGGGGAGGCTGCAGGTTCATGTAAGTAATTCTTCTAGCTGTGCAATAGCTGGGGAGCGATCGCAGGGGAAGGATCGCAGCTGTTCAACTTGCTGCTAGTCTTTTGCACGTGTACAGCTACTGGCTCAAACGGAACGCCTTTTTCTGCATCTATAGAACTACCTGTTTTCTAATGTTTGTCTGTGCATCGATATAGCTTTGGTTATTGTTTCATTCAAAATAGACTCTAGTTTATTGCCATTAAAATATTTATCGATTATCCACCTCCGAGTCTGTATAATTCTCACTCGCCTATATATTTAGCATCACCTCGTATGCATTCCAGTTATGCAGTAAGTATATGTCACACATAAACTTGTATAATTTCTAGTAGTTCTGTTACTTGAGCCATGCAAACCTCTCAGTAATAACCAGCTCTAGTGGATCTGAAGCTCAGAGAGGAGTGCTATTAGAGGTCGTGTTTGGTGTAATGGGTTGGTTATAGATTTCTATTAAAATACATTTGCATTTTCTGTGGAACTTACTTTTTTTTTCAAGCAATGGTTTTCCAAAAGGGATTGATTGGAATGGTTCACTTCTGATCTTTACAACTTGCACTGTTTGTGCATATGCAGAAGAGATAATTATCTGTGTAGGTGATGCTTAGCTATTATGATCTACATTATCAACAACCCCAATTAGCTAGAATCATAAGAGCCTTTCTCTTTAATGCCGTTTCACAATGCTTAAAAAGAAAAACACAAGGCGCCTACCAACATTTCCTCCCACGGAGACAGGGTTTCTACAGAGCCTGGTCTACCATTTGACCTGTAGGGGGCACACTGTTCTAAAAATAGGAGTCCATAGGGACGGAGACTTCCCTATTTGCGAGCCCTGTATAACCAAGAAATCGGAAGTCGGGTGCAGAGCATTCCTACAAGAGTACTAATAATACAACTAACCATAGCGATAATTAGCATCGAACTGACAATACCCTGGGCCGTTAATTGATATTAAAGCTCTTCTGTGATTTGATCAGTATTGGCCATATTATCTAATAATCCTGATTGTCACTAAGTTGGATCGAAAAAAAAAATATAAATCGAATCATCTATCTATCTATCTATCTATCTATCTATCTATCTATCTATCTAATCCATCCATCCATCCATCCAATCTATCTATATCAACCAAATCATGTCTGGTAAATAAAGATATTCTTTTGCATGCTACAGCTGGTGGAAATGAACTTTTAGCATAGCAATTATTTTTTTTTTACATGTAAAATTTGAAACTCTTTAGAAAAGTAATGGCGAGTCATTTTCCGGGAGCTTGAGTTACGAGCCGTACCTCCTCTTTAATAAATTGAGGTGCAGCCATGGTTTTGTTTTACGTTATGTCAGTGAGTGTACTTAGTACTTTTGTAATTAGGGAAATGCTACTGTCACAAGGTGTCTGGCAATCACTTGAATCTCATTCTGACTCGTATAGACTCACATTCTATTCTCTAGAATATTTGTTGCTTTGGTTTCAGTGTTTTGAAACTCATAGTGGAAGATGTATACATGACAAGACAGATAATAAACATTATAAAGATAGGTAATCAGACACATAGAAAGGTAGGCACATCAATTCATATATTACACCCAAAAGCACAGCTATGCTTTTTAACTATCATATCTCTCTCTCTCTCTCTCTCTCTCTATCATGATAGAGACACCTGGAATTTAACAATACACTATAATATATGTTAAATGGCGGGTGTATAAAATTGAAATCCGGTTAATAATTTGGGGGTGAAGATTTTTCATGTAAAAAGTGTGGGGAAAAATATACATATTAACCATTATAAACAATTGCTAGTAGAAAATGAATGCTACACCATACAGGCTCAGTACACATATAACATATAACTTTCACTGATTTATTTGGTTACTTTATCCATCATTCTGAATTTATATCGAATTTACCTAAATCAGACAGTAACAGTAAAATTAATGATTTTTTTAAATCAATTATTTTTAGACATTAAAACAATAGTTAAGAAATATCGTATTGCCTCAACTTGTATTTATTTAAAAGTTTGTAATTTATAAAATAACATTATTAATAAAGATTCATAAAGATTCAGATATGCCAGGTAAGACACACAATGGCTAGTATATTAAATATGTACAAACAACAGTAAATGAACAGTGGGGGCACAGATAATGTGACAATGCCTTATTATACTAATGTCCCGTTACTGGATATCATGCTTTACATAAAAGGTTATTAAGGAACGATTTATTATGTACATAACGAGGCTTTTCAGCAGAATGCACATGCAATAAAAAAAGTATTTGAAACATTTAAGTTATTTATTTCTAATGTTTCCGATCGATCCTTCATACGTACTTTATCATACGTGCGCTATCGTTTGCTATGCCAAGGCTGAAATTTACTTTTTATGTCTTAAATTTGTCTTTCAACCTAAATAAGCCAAAAAAGATTTGATCCCTATACCGTTATTATAAAATCATGAATAAAATCATTTTAGCGTCTAGCCTGCACACAGCGCAAAACAAAAAAAAAAAACATCAAAATATGTCCTCTATTCTTCGTGATGCAGCAGTTTACAAAACCAATCACATTAGAGAAGAATTTGTTGAGACATGACTGCTAACCGCGTCGATATTAGAAGGATCTGCACAAATGTTTGATTCCGTTAACTTCAATCCCTAGTCTGGGAGAGGGCGCTGTGGCAATGGGATCTGCTCATATCGCCCATACAGAGCACTGAGATTCTGCACAACTTTACGTCTTTTCTTTACTTGCTGTCTTCCTTCATTCATGTTTTTGGAAAGATAACTCCTGAAATAGAGCTGAGCAATCAGTAAAATCATACTCCACTATTCATAATAGGTATTTTTTTTTATATAATATGCTCATATCGTTGTTCCTGTGTGAAATAAACATAGGATTTTTTATATTAGCTAGCATGTTGTTTGGCTTCACACAGACTGACGAAAACAGAATAACTGCCATAAATTCACACACTACATAATAATGGTATATATATATATATCATTTATCTGCACTCACCACTCATTGAATCATTAGCTGGGTGCTAACCAAAAATTAATTATAGCAGTCCACTAAAGTACTCACAGCAGTCTCCATTCCACGTGTATTAATTCATTTATTCGTGCATGGTGTATATGCGCGAATAAATTAATTAATACACGCGAAATGGCGACTGCTGTGAGTGCTTTCGTGGACTGATATATATATGTGATGATATATATATGTGTGTCCATTTATTAATTAATTAAATGAATTAATTAATTAATTAAGTGTCTTGATGTGTGAAAATAAATAATTGTAATTATTTGCCAATTATGTTTCTTTCTTTTTTTTTTTAAACTTGATTTCTTTTTGCTGTGTCTGGCTCATTAAATGCTGGAAATACAATATGGGACAAAAGGCAAAACCTTGCTGCAGTATACAAATAAAGGAGCATTCGGTAATAATTATTGTTTTGATTGTTCTGTTACATTAAATGAAGGATATATTGGGTCACCAATGTACATTCATATTGTCATTCAGTGTATATATATAAATATAAATATTAGGCGGGGGTGCAATGAGGCTGTGACCACAAAATACATATAGACAATAGCAAGAGGTCCTCTGCACTCAACCCATTATCAATATATTTAAGACATTGAGACATTCTGTGCTTACAGCTACTAAAAAATGCCTTACCCTTTTAAAAATTAGTGGTGAGCACAACTTTTTCTTGTTTGTTGTAGTTATACTGGAGCAGTGACCAGCTCTCTGTTGTAGCCCCCACCCTTCCCAGCTATAGTCAGGTGATCCCACTGGTGTCTAATAAAAGGGCATCCATGATTGGGAGTTTTACTTTGAAAGCAGCAAGTAAGTTGCAGGTAAAACTTAGTCCCTTTGTAAAATGTTTAATGAAGTAATGGAATTCTTAATGAATCAGATGAAAATTGAGCGTAGGACTGGCCAGATATGGGATGACTTTGACGGAGTTGGCCAGCTTAAATATATTGCAATATATGGACAAACAATCCCTGTTGTTTAAAGGGTAAGGCCTTTTTTAGTAGCTGTATGCACAGAATGTCTCAATGTCTTAAATATATTGATAATGGGTTGAGTGCAGAGGACCTCTTGCATTTGTCTATATGTATTTTGTGGTCACAGCCTCATTGCACCCCCGCCTAATATTTATATTTATATATATACACTGAATGACAATATGAATGTACATTGGTGACCCAATATATCTATATGTCTATATATCTATATGTATTTTGTGGTCACAGCCTCATTGCACCCCCGCCTAATGGTTTTAAAAATTAGTGGTGAGCACAACTTTTTCTTGTTTGTACAAGGCCTGCTGCCTTGTCTGCGTTGAAAATGTGTCCTCGCCTCTTAATTGGATGATGAAGAATGTGAAAAACAAAATGCAAACAAGCAATGGACACTTATAATAATGTAAGCTATATATTCAAAGTACAATAGCATTGTTCTACTGTATAGTCAACCATGCTGATGGCATCACAGTAAAGAAGAGTGTATCCCTAACAATATTATTGTGATCTTTTTCATAATCCAGTGTGTTTTCTACATACAATTGTATACAGAATATATAGACACAGCAGAATGAAAATTACTTTTTGCTATTTATAAAATAAAACAGTATAATTGTAACGTGTTGAGACTATTGCTGGAAAAAAAAATTTTTTTGTTTGTTTCGAAAACAAATAATTTGCAATGTCATGTATTGTACCTTTACACCATGAAATGTTTCTTTTGTACAAAAGTGTGTAAAAAACATTAAACTTAGGTGTGCTCAGCAAAGCTATTTCTATTTGTGGAGTCATTAAAGAGCACATCCCACTGACTTCATGTTGCATATCATTTCCAGAACAATAGTGTTTGGCTATGCAGCAGATTTTAACAGACATGCATGGCACAGCTATTGAATACTTGTCAGAAAACTGCAAAATGAATAAACTAACCTACTTTTTCAAAATATGCCATCCTATATTTCGTGCTGGATAACCCTTTCCTAACAGAATTCATTTGTAGACAAATGAGGCAATATTGGTAGGGGAAATAAATCAAGACAGGGAAAATGCTAGAACTAGATTGTTAAGCCTTAAACTTCATAGGCAGGTGTGTCCAAATGTGAAAAACAGGCAGTGTACACATTTTGGGTAGTCTTGTAATTTTGCTAATTTGAATGCATGTAACTGATTACTGGCAACACCAAATTGTTTAGATTAGCTTGTTAAGCCTTGAACTTCATAGACAGGTGTGTCCAATCATGAAAATATGCATTTAAGGTGGCCAATTGCAAGTTGTGCTTCTGTTTGACTCTTCTCTGAAGAGTGACAGCATGGGATCCTCAAAACAACTCTCAAAAGATCTGAAAACAAAGATTATTCAGTATTATGGTTTAGTGGAAGGCTACAAAAAGCTATCTCAGAGGTTTAAACTGTCAGTTTCAACTGTGAGGAATGTAATCAGAAAATGGAAGGCCACTGGCACAGTTGCTGTAAAACCCAGGATTGGCAGGCCAAGAAAAAAACAGGAGCAGCATATGCAGAGGATCACCTCCAAAGACCTGCAAGAAGATCTTGCTGCAAATTGTGTATCTATACATCGTTCTACATTTCATCACAATTTGCAAGAACATCTAGATGGCAGGGTGATAAGAAAGAAGCCCTTTCTACACTCACACCACAAACAGAGTCACTTGTTGTATGCAAAAGCTCATTTAGACAAGCCACAATCATTTTAGAACAAAGTGCTTTGGACTGAGGAGACAAAAATTGAGTTAATTGGTCTTAATAAAAAGCGCTTTACACGGTGGAAGAACACTGTATTTGAAGAAAAATACCTATTACCTACTATAAAATTTGGTGGAGGTTCCATCATGCTGTGGGGCTGTGTGGCTAGTTCAGTGACTGGGGCCCTTGTTAAAGTCAAGGGTCTGATGAATTCAACCCAATATCAACAAATTCTTCAGGATAATGTTCAAGCTTCAGTAACAAAGTTGAAGTTATGCAGGGGTTGGATATTCCAACAAGACAATGACCCTAAACTGCACTTTTAAATCTACAAAGGCATTTATGCAGAGGGAGAAGTACAATATTCTTGAATTGCCATCACAGTCCCTCGACTTGAATATCATCAAAAATCTATGGGATTATTTGAAGCAGGCTGTCCATACTCGGTAGCTATGGATGAATGGTCAAAAATTCCACCATCCAGAATCCAGACACTCATCAAAGGCTATAGGAGACGTTTAGAGGCTGTTACATTTGCAAAAGGAGGCTCAACTATGTAATTGATGTAATATCTATGTTGGGGTGCCCACATATATGCAGCTGTCTAATTTTATTATGATGCATATTAAAATATGCGTCATACAAGGGGCTGCGGAAGACCAAGGAGGGGCTGCATCTCCTCCCCCCCTACACCACCATCTCCTCCAGCAGTCCTTATAGAGGAGCCAGAGGCATCAGCACCAGCAGCACCAGCAGCAGCAGCAGATGGTGGGGACTGAACTAGTCCAGCAGGTGTCTCAACTTCGACAGGAAGTGAGAGAGATTAGGCACCTGATGGAAACTCTGATTCAGCCTCCTCCTTCTCCTTCTCCTCCTCCTGTTTAATTTTTTTTTTATAGCACTGTGTGCTGTGTTTTCTTTTATTTTATCAAAATAATATAAAGTTGTTTCAAACTTATATATTTGGAGTCTATTTTTCATTTAACTAGGACTTGCATGGTACTTGAAGTTGTTTGGCTAATATAACACAAGTATCATTACTTACACATAAATATATGGTTCACTGACATCAACATATGGTTTATTGATGTGGGATACACCCAGACATTATGTGTTCATATTATTATTAGCCGAGCCTGTGTTAGTTAGCTATTAGTAATATATATATAAGTATAGATGGTACTTTTTGGTTTAACAGCAATATAGACTGAGAGACTGAGATACCATGACCAGTCGACCAGAGCTAATGTAAAAAATTACAGATTTTTTATAAGAAACTGGCAAAATGTGACACTTTCTTTGGAAAAGATCCTCTAGCAATGTATATGGGCAGGACGCGTGTGTCACTGAGCGAAACATAACTGTCCAATGTTCTTCCCATTGACCAAAACATGCCATACTGTATGCCGTATTCGTTTATCACAGTGTAGCTTGAAATTGGGTAAAAGTTTTAATGGGAGCACCAAAGACACGTCTTGTCTGGGAGTCAAAACAGGCCCTGGGCCCCTGGCATTCAAAGTAATGAGAGGCCCAAACAGGCCCATCAGCCAACTAAATAATGACTTTCTATGGCACCTGATAGCAGCCCCTCTGGTACTTGTCAGAAGCTACAGATTGCCAGTCCGGACCTGTCCAAAGCAGAAAAAAGGTGACACAAACAAAGTCATAGGGACAGATTTATAAAGGGGGTTAGTGGCTACTGTTAGTGACAGTTCACTAGACTTGATTTCAGCTCTGACCTGCATAGTGCATAAAACATCCTCATTCTTCAGTTACTTACATTATCATTTTTAAGTGGAATATAATCTAAGTACTAAATGCTGCCGTCTTTTCCGTTTTTCAAGCTGATAGGCTGCAAAAGTGTTTAAATTTTTTTCTGTAACTGATTTCCACCATACTTTTTTTAACATATGCGACCATTATTTTACACCAAACTTTTGGTGAATTTTCACACTATAGTGGATGTGCCCCATAAAATATAGACAAATCCAGCAGATACTTGTTTGACGCGCGTCAAGATAACTCGACACGCGTCAACTTCGAACTCGTCAAAACGAGTTGCGCTGCAGCAGTTTCGCAAATTTTTCACAAATTTCGCAAAATTCAGCGAAGCGAATCGTCACAGATTCGCCCATCACTAGTAGTCAACCCTCTGTTCAGTTGTTTTCAAATTGTTCCCCAGAAATAAAGACTTTTTTTTCAATTACTTTACATTATTTATCTTTTACTGTTTTTCAAAAATCTAAGTTTAAAGTTGAATGTTGGTGTCTCTGGTGTTTGAGTCTGGCAGCTCAGTAATTCAGGTGCAGACTCTAAACTGATACAATTTTGCAACATTAATTGATACATTTCACAGCAACATCGCTGGAGTATTAGTAACTATTGTATCAATTCTAACAGCTGCCTGTAATGAAACCCAGAGATTCTGCTGGGCAGGAACAAAGATAAGAAATGTATCCATTAAATGAATCCATTTAGAACAGTTGGGGGGTCAACTCAAAAGAGTCATGGATCACTGTATACAAAGAGAACAGGAGGTAAAGCAGTGTGAGAGCTTTCCCTGGAATACTCCATAGGCCCATGCCTAGGGAGGCACAATTTTGTGGCGGCCCTCTGGATGCCTATTTTTTTGTTTATTTTTTTTTTTAAACCCGCCCCACCCTCTGCCACGGATTTCCATAAAAAAATCCGGTGAAGGAGCTGAGGGGGTTATGGGTAGGGGGTCCGAGGATGAATAAGGAAGTGACGTCACATGCATGGCAAGTGACTTCAGCACGCATGATGTAGAAGCGTGTTTAGGTCAGATGCCACCCTAGGAAAGGGCACATGTTACACAACAGGTAACAGATAAGCCTTATGGTATACAATTGGATTTAAAAAATCTTATTAGTTATCTACTATGTATCTTGTGCTTGAATGGTAGCCTCTGTGGCTACATGGCAGCTTTTTATAAAATATAGACTATAGTAATTTTTCTGAAGCAAGCATGCCAGTTTAACCACGTCAAAGTCATCCCATATCTGGCCAGTCCTACACTCAATTTGCATCTGATTCATTAAGAATTCCATTGCTTCATTATACATTTTACAAAGGTACTAAGTTTTACCTGCAACTTACTTGCTGATTTTGAAGTATAATTCCCAAACACACTATGTTGCCCTTTTATTGGCCCCAGTGGACCTGAGCCACTGCACTATGGGGTGCCGTTTGTCCCAAATACATTCTGTATACAAAACTATCCCTGATGCACAGAATGAATGTCTCTCATGGTATATAACTATTTGTGACCGTATACACAGATTAATAAATATACAAAAGACATTTCTATTAAAGAATGAGAACAAAATATTGTTAGTGCACAAGAGGATGTCATTATATTACAAACTCCATTCTGTACATTTTAACAATCAATCTGTCTCACAAATATATAACCTCCATGTAACAGACGCACTTATATGCAAAGTTACTTACAGAATGAATTATGTGAAAAAAAAACTTGGACAGAATATATAATAGTGTAAGTAACTATATTTGAATGACAAAATTGACAGAAAGCAAAATTATACAGTACAGGATTCATTCTTTCAACAAAATTAAAGTTTTGTTTCACAAAATAGATAAAATATCCATTCTGTGAAGCAATACTGTCAGTTACTTTACTGAACCAATAAGAGCAAAGCTCACTGGCCTGCTTGTGTGGACATATTGGTTAAGGGCATTCCTGCTGTTTTGCCATTGTTTTATGATTCATATTCCTATTCTTGTTTCCCTCTTCCTGTCTAAGCTGAGAGGAAACATGAAACAGCCACACCCACCTGCCATGTTGTAATAAATGCACTGTGCTTGTCTGACTGCTTTACCTGCACTAAGACAGCACAATCATTTAATCCACTACCAGACAGTTTGTCACACTTATTAACTTGCAGCAAGGTTTGCCACCTGGCCGGTATTTTTCCAGCCTGGCCGGTATTTTTGATGGTTGATCCCAATGTTATTAATAGGAAAAAAAGTTAAATATATAGGCAGGCCGGTATTTTTTTCAAGAAAAGGTGGCAACCCTAATTGCCATAAATTCATTCTGTAAGTAACTTTGCATATAAGTGCATCTGTTGCATGGAGGTTATATATTTGTGAGACACAATGGTTGTTAAAATGTACAGAATGGAGTTTGTAAGATAATGACATCCTTTTGTGCACTAACAATATTTTGTAAGTCTTTTGTATATTTTGTATCTGTTTATATGGTCACAAATAATAATATACCATGAGAGACATTCATTCTGTTTATCAGGGATAGTTTTGTATACAGAATGTATTTGGGACAAATGGCACCCCATATTTATATGGTCACAAATAATAATATACCATGAGAGACATTCATTCTTTGTATCAGGGATAGTTTTGTATACAGAATGTATTTGGGACAAACGGCACCCCATACTGCACATGCGCCAAAAACACTGGTCTACTTACAAAAAAGACCGGGCATTTGCCTGGGTGGGCAGGTAGGCTGGGGGTGTACCCATATCCTTTAATATATTGATAATGGGTTGAGTGCAGAGGACCTCTTGTATTTGTCTATGTGAATTTTTTGATCACTACCTCATTGCACCCCAGCTGAATGTTTTTAAAAATTAGTGGTGAGCACAACTTTCCCTTGTTTGTTATAGTTTTACCAGTGCAGGGCAACACAAAATTATCTATTCATTCCTTAAAATAATATTTTTTTATGTTACTGTTCCTTTAAAAAAGTATATGACAGAATCTTAACAGAAACAAACAGTTCTTTATGCTCTTCCATTCACAGTTATAAAAAACAAATACTTTTGATTAGATTACAAAAAAAACTATGCAAACTTTTAGCCCCTTTTTTGACTGCTATCATGGTTCTCACAATAAAGCATGTATTTCTTTGGGATTACAGACCAGTTATTTCTAGTAGTAAGTACTATCATTTAAATCAACACTGCTTTATTCAGTCCAAAAGTATCAGATTATCTACACTATCATTCTGTTCAAGTAGTGAGGCCAGGCTCAGCAAGATATTTAGCTTTGCTTTTCAATGTCATACAGAGCATGTAGAAGGCAACCATTAATCTTTATATTTATCCAACTTGAAGACCTCTATTTCCTTTACCTCAAGGAAATGAGAGATTCCCAGCAGGCAGAAACTGGTGTACTGAAGTAAAAGGAGTCATGCAAACAGGTATTAACAACTTAACCCCACTCGCTGCATCATGGTTCTTCAAAGTTCTCAGTGCCACACTGAATAAATCTTTCCAGCAAAAGCCACTAACCAGGTTCAGTGTTATATTTTGCAGTTGTGGTTTACAAAATCAAATCTTCAAAGAAAAATTAAACTATGTGGGCTATGTAAGAGAGACAAAGCTCTGTCAGTGTGAAATAAATATGTATAATCATCTCTCCCTTTCCTGTATTATCACTACTAAGCAGTTTACCACCATTTCTGAATACGTTTGTATAGCTAATGGGCTCAAAGGGAAAGAATATTATTTGACTTTATTGCAGCCACTTGACATTTTTATGATTCTATTTAATGACAGTATTCTTGCTTAAATGGAGACCATAACTTGGCCTAAGATGGATAATTACTTAGAAGTAATTGATTAAATACGCATCAGAGCCATAAAAAACTAGTAACCTCAGAACATTACTTTATACCACAGATAACATAATTTCATATTGTCTAATGAATTTCTGCACTTTTTTTAAACAATGCATGCTGTTCAGCAATGTTTAGCTACATTGACTTGCCATTCACACTATGTATAGACATTATTAACACCCTTACACAAACCTAAATATAACGATTTATATTTTTTAATTTTTATACTGTATTTTTAAACTTTATATTCCACACTGCTTCTTATGCATTTATAGGCACTTACAAGTTTTATTTCTATTGGCTAATTGTCACGGTCGGCACCCAATGCCAGAACAAACGTTAAGCATCCTGGTCTAGGCTCGTGCTTCGCCAGTAGTGTGACCGCCTTTGGCTTCGGGGGGAGCCCTCAGCTACTCAGATGCCACCTGGACTTAAACGAGAGGTGCAGGGCAGAAGTTCTGGCCAGCAATGGGGCATGACTGTGTATAAAGTCTTTAAGGCCGATGGTCATGGTACAGACAGGAGCAGGCAGGTTTCGTGGTTAAAGAGGCCGGGTCGAGGCAGGCAGATAGCTAGGAGTCGTCAGGCAGGCAATGGGTCAAAACCGGGTGATCAATCAGACAAGGATGAGTCGATAGTCAAATTCAGGCACAGGTCGGCATACAGAATATCAGAGTAGTCAAAGCCAGGCAGGGTCAAAACAGGTATTCAGGGACATATAGAAGTTATACAGCACAGGAACAAGGCACCATGGTCAAACCTATCACAGGCAATGAGTTATTTAAAAATGCCCCTTTAAATATTTTAAATTTGGCGCCACTGCGCGCTGACGTCATGCATCAGCGCGCCTGCGCCTTTAAATAGAGAGAAGTCGTGCGGCGTGCACACTAGGAGGGAAGCCAGTAGGAAGAGCAGCGCGACGGGCGTCCCCGCCGCACCACTAGACCACCAGGGTGAGTTTTTCTCACATTACCTAACTCAGAGATCAAGGGAAGGGGATAGCGGTTTTTGATGGTGATCTTATTGAGATCCCTATAGTCTATACAGGGACGAAGACCACCATCTTTTTTCCCCACAAAAAAGAACGCAGCCCCTGCAAGAGAACAAGAAGGCCGAATGAAAGCTCTTTCCAGGTTTTTTTCCGAATATATTCTTTCATTGCCTGGGCTTCAGGCAATGAAAGAGGGTATGTCCTCCCACGAGGGGGTGAAGACCCTGGGTTCAAGTCAATTGTGCAATCATACGGCCGGTGTGGGGGTAAGGTCTCTGCAGCCCTTTTAGAGAAAACATCCTCAAACTCAGCATAGGCTGCAGGTAACCCCTCTAGAGAAGTAGAAGCTACTACTTGAGGAATACAGACCCCATTACACTTTGAACCCCATTGGATTACCTTTTTAGAAACCCAATTAATCAGAGGGTTATGCCTCTGGAGCCATGGTAACCCCAAGATGAGAGGAGAAGTATCACCCTCAATGTGGTATAGTGCAATCTCCTCATTGTGCAAATTACTTACAGACATGGAAAGTAAAGCAGTTTTTTTTAGAAACAATACCTGACCCTAGGGGTCTTTTGTCCACTGCCCAAATTCTCAAGGGGGAACTTAGAGGAACCAAAGGAATGTTGTGTTTGGCTGCAAATGCAGCATCCAAAAAGTTCCCCTCGGCTCCTGAATCCACAAAAGCGGATACCTTGACATAGCCCGTAGGCCAGGTTAGTTTAACCGGAATTAAAACTTTGGAGGCAGATTGGGGAGAGGAAACGCCTGCACCCAAATGGAGCTCCCCTTCTCCATTTAGGCTTGGGCGTTTCCCGCCTCTTAGTTCACTGATTAAGGAAATGACCCTTCTCCCCACAGTAAATGCAAAGACCAAGGGAACCCCTGCGTGCCTTCTCCTCAGGAGTGAGATGGGAAAGACCTAATTGCATAGGCTCCTCCTGAGGTATAGACACAGAGGGGTTAGATGCCTTAACATAGGATGTAAAACTAGGTTTAACATTGGAAACCCCAGAGTAAGAAGAAGTCCCCCTTTCACCCCTTCTCTCTCTCTGTCTCCTATCTATCTGGATGGCGAGAGACATAAGGTCATCCAGATTAGAAGATAGGGGATAGTTAACAAGACTTTTATAGACTCAACAGCCCTATACGGAACTGACTACGTAAGGCCGTATCATTCCACCCAGTCTCTACTGCCCACCGGCGGAATTCGGTGCAGTACACCTCTGCATCCCTTTTCCCCTGGTGCAACTTACGAATTGCCGAATCGGCAGAAGACGCGCGATCTGGATTATCGTAAAGTATTGCCATGTTGTTAAAAAATTTAAAAGAGCTGGGTCGGTGGCAGGCAGCCTGAGAGCCCAAATTTGGGGATCACCCTCTAGCAGAGTCATCACAAACCTCACTTTTTCCTCACCAGTAGGGAATGAATGAGGGAAAAAACGAAGTACAATCTGCAGGCCTCACGAAAAACAAAAAATTTACTTCTGTCCCCACTAAATTTTGCTGGGAAAACAATTTTGGGTTCATGGGGCTTGGGAGAACTACCCCACATGGCAGAAGAACCCATAGCAGAAGCAGGAACAGGGTTGAGCGTCTGCTGCGGAGTTTCCAACTTGCGGGTCAGGTTATGGAAACCCTGCATGAGATAGTTCTGTCTCTGCTCTTGATCTTCCAAGCGCTGAAGAATAGTGGACAGAAGTGCTTCGGTGGTAGATGGAGTAGATGGAGCAGCAGCGGCATTGTGACCGTCGTCTTCCATGGCCCGTGATAATGTCACGGTCGGCTCCCAATGACATAACAAACGTTAAGCACCCTGGTCTAAGCTCGTGTTTCACCAGTAGTGCCTTTAGCTTCGGGAGGAGCCCTCAGCTACTCAGATGCCACCTGGACTTAAACAAGAGGTGCAGGGCAGGAGTTCTGGCCAGCAATGGGGCACGACTGTATATAAAGTCTTTAAGGCCGATGGTCATGGTACAGACAGGAGTAGGCAGGTTCGTGGTTAAACAGGCCGGGTCGAGGCAGGCAGATAGCTAGGAGTCGTCAGGCAGGCAATGGGTCAAAACCGGGTGATCAATCAGACAAGGATGAGGCAGAGTCGATAGTCAAATTCAGGCACAGGTCGGGATGCAGAATATCAGAGTAGCCAAAGCCTATCACGGGCAATGAGTTATTTAAAAATGCCCCTTTAAATATTTTAAATGTGGCGCCACTGCCTGCACCTTTAAATAGAGAGAAGGCACGCGGCGCGCGCACTATCAGGGAAGCCGGTAGGAAGAGCGGCGCGACAGGTGTCCCTGCTGCACCACTAGACCACCAGGGTGAGTTTTTCTCACACTAATGAACAGAAAACAACACAGAAGATAAAGCAGACAAAATTGTACTGAAAATTCATAGATGTTGGTAGATCTTGCTGCATTTGCTAGCGCACTGTTAACCTTTAGTTCTCCTATCTGTCAGGAATTTCATAGAGTGAAAGAATATTTCCCTACCTTTTTTTCATAAAGGGTCCAATTTCCCTTAGTCTATTTTAATTGTATTTTAAAGAATTTCAGGGTTATGTTTGTAGCCACACTGACTGAAAGCAATAGTCTGAAAGTAAAAGAAGCAATATATCACTTTCAAAAGGTTTGATATCACTTTCTTGGTATATCAGTTAAACAGAGCTCATATATTTCCCACAATACCATGTTCATATTATCTGACACTAAGGGGCAAATTTACAAAATTCGTGTGAAGAGATTGAAGAATACCAAACGTACAATTTTTTCGGAGGATCAAATATGCAAATTTGGCCACTTCGATCATCTAATACTGAAAATGCGAATATTCGATCATTCGACCATTCGATGATCAAAGGATCATAAAAATTATTCGAATGCCTACTTCGCCAGATTGAACCTACTGAATACCAATAGAAGCCTATGGGAATCCCCCCATAGGCTTCTTTTGCAAACACTTGCTTGAATGCCGTTCGAATTGTACAAATTTTTCGGAGACTCGAAAGAAAAGGTACGATTTTTTTGTGAAATCTAACGATCGGTATTCGATCGTACGATTTCTTCGAGAAATCGAATATCGAGGAAATAACCTAAAACTATTCCATAAGCATTTCGAGGGGATTCGAGGGATTTTTAAGTGAATTTTAGTAAATTTGACCCTTAGAGGCCCATTTATCAAAGGCTGAATTTTAGAGTTATGTGAATTTTTTTTTACTCTAATTGTATTAGATTTTATTCATAATTCAAATGGTATTATTTATGGAAAAATTTGAATATCTAAAATTATAGAATTACCCAACCAAAAATTCTAATAAAATTCGAACTCAAACATCTTCAAATAGTTCAAGGGATCTCTGCCATTGACTTCTACATGAGCTTTGCAGGTTTTAGGTGGTGAATATTCGAATTTGAATTTTTGAATGATATGACTGTAATAAATCTCACTTTCAAATTCAAATTTGAGCTGGTGAATTTAGAACTCGCAATTGTGAATTTTTACCAAATATCCCAACTCGAATTCCAGCCATAGCAAATCTGCCCTTAACATCTTATTTTTTTTGTAAATTTTAAGTTTCCACAAAAAAACAAAGCAATACATATTATAGATAATGTACTTGAGTATATCATGACATTGCTTTATACAAAACAAAAAGAAAAGAAGTGTCATATTCTTTTTTTATGAATGATATCTTTACACCCCGCTTAATTATATGTTTTTGCTGAAATTTTATTAATGCCTCCATTTATACAAAGATTGCAATAGAATTAACAAATGAAAAATCTGTGATCTCTCTCTCTCGACATCTTCACCATAGTTTGATGCAAATAATTAACCCTTTAGTACTCCATGACATCATCTATTTCTTTCAATTCAATTCTATTCCCCATCTTCCCACTTAGGTAAAAAGAATGAAACCCAAAAGAAAAACAATGGAAACTAAATACTTCTTTAAAAAGACATATACGATTTTAAATATGTAACCCATTGGAAGCCAGTGAGTTTAATCGATGTATCCACCTCTCTTCACCAGCCAATATTATGATAGCTGTAAAAAAGAGTTTAATTTCTGGTGCTAATTTTTAGCAGCATAGATTTATTATAGTCAGAAGCTGCTAAAAATTTTAATCTGAAAAAACTGCATTGTAAAATTCAATGGCAGGTGGTCCCTTTTACAAGTGCAACATGTTTTTTGCCTTCATGATTGTAGAAAATTTTGGGTTGCTTTCTTGCATTTTTTGGGCTACAATATGAAAAAAATTGCACGATTCAAGTTGTTGCAAGATTTCATCGAGATTGTTACCAGGATGTACAATCTGCATTGTTAGTAGATTAAGACAGATTATGATTGGGAGTTAGGTCAAACATGGTAAAAGTTAAGTTAAATGTGAACTGCCCTTTAAAACTCTGGGCCACTGAACAAAACAATTTTGGGTTTGAATTTGGTTTTGTGAAGGAACCATATTCACCAAATAAAAAAATTATGAATTCTGTGCATTCCCAGAATGCAACTGGAATTCCTAGGATGGACAACTCCAGTGTCACAGTTGGAATTCCTAGAATGGTCTCTGATGTCACAAAGTTACAACTAGCATTTGGTCAACAGAAGCATAAGTAGCAGGTAGTTGGGGGTTTTACACTGGTAGTTACATAGTTACATAGTTAAATTGGGTTGAAAAAAGACAAAGTCCATCAAGTTCAACCCCTCCAAATTAAAACCCAGCATACACACACACACACACCTACACTCTTTCACACAAACCATATATGCCCATAGCTATACTAACTGTAGAGTTTAGTATCAAAATAGCCTTTGATATTATGTCTCTACAAAAAATCATCCAAGCCCCTTTTAAAAGCATCAACAGAATCAGCCATCACAACATCACCCGGCAGTGCATTCCACAACCTCACTGTCCTCACTGTGAAGAACCACCTACTCTGCTTCAAATGAAATTAATTTTCTTCTAGTCTGAAGGGGTGGCCTCTGGTGCCATAGTTATCATATCACCCCTTAAGCACCTCTTCTCCATGAACATCTCCAATGTGGCCAGTCTTTCCTCATAGCTTAGATTTTCCATACCTTTTACCATCTTAGTTGTCCTTCTCTGTACCCATCTGAAGCCTCTTCAATTTGCCTCAGAGGGGGAAAAAATTCCTTCCCGAATCCAAAATGGCAATCGGACTAGTCCCTGGATCAACTTGTACTACGAGCTATCTTCCATAACCCTGTATTCCCTCACTTGTTAAAAAGCCATCCAACCCCTTCTTAAAGCTTTCTAATTTATAAGCCTGTACAACCGATTCAGGGAGAGAATCCCACATCTTCACAGCTCTCATTATAAAAAAATCCCTTCCGAATATGTAAGTGGAATCTCTTTTCTTCTAATCAAAATGGGTGACCTCATGTCAGCTGGAAAGACCCACTGGTGAATAAAGCATTAGAGAGATTATTATATGATCCCCTTATATATTTATACATAATTATCATATCACACCTTAAGCACCTCTTTGATGCTGCTGAATGGCATTGCTTTCTACAGCCAAGTTTATCATCTACAAGGTCTCCAAGGTCCTTTTCCATAATGGATTTGCCTAGTGCAATCCCATTAAGGGTATAAGTTGCTTGAATATGTTTACATCCCAGGTGCATGACTTTACATTTATCAACATTGAATCTCATTTGCCACTTAGCTGCCCAGATTGCTAGTTTGTCAAGATCCTGTTGCAAGGATGCCACATCCTGGATGGAATTAATTGGGCTGGATAGTTTTGTATCATCTGCAAACACTGATACATTAATTCCAACACCCTCCCCTAAATCATTAAAGGGGTTGTTCACCTTTGAGGTAACTTTTAGTACAATGTAGAGAGTGATATTCTGAGACAATTTGAAATTGGTTTTCATTTTGTATTGTTTGCCGTTTTATAGTTATTTAGCTTTTTATTCAGCAGCTCTCTAGTTTGCAGCGTCAGCAATTTGGTTTCTAGGGTACAAGTTACCCTAGCAACCCTGCATTGATTTGAATAAGAGACTGGAACATGAATAGGAGAGTGACTGAATAGAATGATAAGTAATAAAAAATGGCAATAACAATACATTTGTAGCCCTACAGAGCATTTGATTTTAGATGGTGTCAGTGATCCCCATTTGAAAGCTGCAAAGAAATAAAAGAAAATGGCAATCATAAAAAAACTATGAAAAATAAATAATGAAGCCCAATTGAAAAGTTTCTTAGAATTGACCCTTCCACAATATACTAAAAGTTAACTTGAAGGTGAACCACCCCTTTAATGAACAAGTTAAATAAAAGTGGACCCAATACCAAGCCCTGAGGGACCCCACTAAAAACCTTACTCCAAGTAGAAAATGTACCATTAACAACAACCCTCTGTACCCGATCCTGTAGCCAGTTTCCTATCCATGTGCAAACGACTTCATTAAGCCCAACAGACCGTAGTTTAGACTGCAGTTGTTTGTGGGGCACGGTATCAAATGCTTTGGCAAAATCCAAATAGATCACATCTACTGCCCCCCCCCTCCAACCAGTGGCGTAACTACCAGGGGTGCAGAGGGTGAATTGCACCAGGGCCCCATCCCCGTGGGGCCCATCGGTGCCACGAAAATGGTTATGACAGGCAGTTATCTAGGGGGAGACTATACATCACACATGCCATAAACACTCCAGCATGCGATTTATAGAGGTAAGGGCCCCACAGGGGGCCATCCTGTGCTGGGGCCCATCAGGGAGTAGTTACGCCACTGCCTCCAACTGTCCAGCACCATACTTGCTTCATCATAAAAAGCAATCAAATTTGTCTTACATGACCTATCCTTCATAAACCCATGCTTATTGCTGGTCATAATGCCATTCACTAGGACAAAATTTTGAATGTGATCCCTGAACAAACCTTCAAATAATTTGCCCACCACAGATGTCAAACTTACTGGCCTATAATTGCCAGGCTGAGATGGTAATCCCTTTGTAAATATTGGGATGGCATCAGCTTTCCTCCAATCCATAGGCACTATACCAGATGAAAGTGAATCTGAGAAAATCAGAAATAGGGGCTGGTCTAAAACTGAACAAAGCTCTCTTATAACCTGTGGGTGTATGCCATCAGGCCCTGGAGCCTTGTTTATATAAATTTTTATTAAAGCTTTATTAATCATATCCTGAGTCAGCCACTGACTAGATTGAGATTCAGAGTCATTAGTGCAACTATGAAGTGAGCCTGGGGACTCCTCTATTGTATACATTGAAGGAAAGAACTGATTTAGCACATTTGCCTTTTCTGTATCTGTTACAACCATACTGGTACCATTATTTAACGGAGCAACACTCTCAACCTGCATCTTTTTACTATTAGTATATTTTAAAAACTTTTTAGGATTACTTTTTGCCTGCACTACAATTCTATCTTCATTTCTTTCCTTTCTTTGCCTTGTGGATTGCTGATTTACAACATTTATTACAGTGTTTATATTCATTAAATGCAGCTTCTGTCCCAACAGATTTGTAGTTTTTAAAAGCATTTACCTTCTTTCCTGTTAACTTCTTTATGTCTGTATTAAGCCACACAGGATGATTCTTAGAGCTTCTACGTGGGGCAGACTTGGCAGGCATCCCACTTCACCTCTGCGACATATTCCAGCAGTGGTCTGGATCACCTCAGGGAAATCCTCTGTACTGATTCCCTCTCTGCTGGGATCCCTATACTACAGGCAATATGGCCTGGAGAAAGAGAGAGATAGAGAGAGAGATAAAGAGAGAGAGAGAGATAATAAAATCTCTGTTTATAGCAGTTATTAAATTGGTACATTGACAGATGCAATAGCACATCAGTGAAGTATTTATTCGGCCATCATGTTAAATTGTGTTAGAAAATCAAGTCTTTATAAAAACATGTAAGTGTCTGCTGTACAAAAAAAGGCAAATAGCTGTTTTGACCTAAAAAGAATATTTAAAGGTTTAGTGTACACCTTGGATTCTTTATCCCTACTTAAGTACAGAGACCTAAATCAATTGCATACTGGGACTAACTGATCAAAGCACTAGTTAAAGGAAAAGTAAATGTTTTTCTTTTTCTTTCTGTAAATTTGCTCTAAACAG
>CM044441.1:67102125-67115534 GCA_024363595.1 Xenopus borealis
TTTAATTCGCTATTTAACGTTTAAATTGCCTTTATTTAAGCCTGCATAATGGAGGAAAGTTAAAGATACCCTGTAAAGTAACTTGATAAGCTGCAAAAGCCTGGAGTGATCTGAACCCGTTTGTTATTATCATAATGTACTTAAACTGTTCGTATCCCACTGCAATGTGTGAAAATAAATAGAGCGATCGCTATGTGTGTAGAGTAGTTTGTACAGTAGGTGTGGAACAGTGTCACGCCAGAGCCTGGAAATCACTGAAGTATTTTCAGAAATCTTACAGTCTGTAACAATAAAATATATATTCTTATCTACATATCAGTTACTTTGATACACACTTTCATAATCAAACTAACACGATCAAACAATACATAAATATATTTCGCACACAACCGCATAGAACACACATTTTAAACGTAGACGTATAAAGGCTGAGTTATGATTTAAAGATTTGTCAGAGATTGCAAAGTGAAATAAAATGTCATGGTTCTAAAAGTCAGTATAATTTGGGGATCGCTAATAGACAGAGCTGTGGGGGAGAGAGGGCAGCGTTGGGGAGGATGCGAAACGCCAACACAAAAATACTAAGAAATCGGCGATACAAGGACTTGTGAAGGGAGAGTTACAGAATGGAGACCACAAACAGACAAGTGAAATTTAGATGGGGCAGTAGGAAAGTTGTAATTTGGGGGGGGGGGGACGAGGTTAAAAAACACAAAGGGACCTGGAAACAACCAACAGAAGAAGAAAGGGAACTGGAAGGGAAGTTGGGGAAATTTCCCAGCGGGCTCTCACCATGTAAGAAGGGAATCCGGCCGGGTCACTGGAGTACTGGAGGGGGCTGCTGAAGCCTGTGGCCGCTTGGGCACTGAAGGCAGCCGATCCCGGGTAGGGGCTGAAGGCGGAGCCGGACGATGACCTGGCCAGCTCTTCGCTCCTGGGGGCGGCCAGAGCTGAAGCCCCGTACGCCGGACAGGAGTAGAGCGCTAGGGAGCCGGGAGGCTGGTAGAGGTAACCCTGAGGATAGGACATGGTAGCTCCGGGCGCAGAAGCACAGAATCACCGGGGCTGACCGACTTACACGGATCAGGGCGAAAAGGGGAGGGGGCAGGTCAATAACGACAGTGTTTTCTGCCCTTATTCTCTCTCAGCTGTGCCTTCTCGCTTCTGTCCTCACTCATGCAAGGAAATAAAAGTGTCCTGCCTCCACCCCTCCCCTTTGGGGCACCCACCAGCCGCAGATCAATCTGCTCTCTGTGTGATCATGGATAGGTAGAAATCCAATCAGAGAATTAGCGCAGAGGGGTGATGGAGGGGAGAAGCAGATCACGAGCTGGAGACAGGCTCACAGGAAGGAGAAGCAGAGCAGAGTGATCAAGGTGCTCAAGAAAGTGGCTGCTGCATATGGAGCTCCCGCAGTCAGCCAGCTCCCCCAGCGCCTGCTGCCAGGATGGACTTTTTCTGGTAGGGAGGAGTTCGCTGCTTTTGGGGTGGGGCGGGTGTGTATAAAGTGGGAGAGCCGGTAGCAGAGGGATGAAGCAAAGCCTGAGTTTTCAGAAGGGCATTGGAAAACTCAGCTGTCCATCATCGCCGCATCATCTACATATCCTGAGGCCCCGCCCTTGCCCCGCCCCATCCCTACTTGTAAGCGAGGAGGGGAGGCTTCAGGCTTCTGTAATGTAAGTAATTCTCCTGGCTGTGCATTATCAGTGGAGCGCTCGCAGGGGAAGGATCGCAGCTGTTCAACTTGCTGCTTGTCCTATACACGTGTACAGCTATTGGTACAAACAGTACGGATTTCTCTTCCTCCACAGAACTGCCTGTTTCCTAACATTTGTCCGGGCATCAGTATATATTTAATTATTGTTTTTTTTTTTTTTAATAAGCTCTAGTTTATGGATATTAAAATATCCATAGTAGCCACCTCTGAGTCTGCATAACTCTAACATATATATCTAGTATCACCTCGTATGCACAGGTCGTAACAAAGGAAGCAGACCCCGAACCTGCAGGGGGGCCCAGGAGATAAAGGAGCCCCATGAGGCCCTAATTTATATAAAATCAATAAAATAAATATAGGTAAAACAACCTTTCAGGGAGCCTCAAAAGAAATTTGCTGTGGGGTCCCGTAATGTATATTTCCTGAGCCATGCAAACCCTAACTATAACCACTCTAGTATATATGGAGCTCAAAATAAGAGCCGTATCATACTGCTTGGGTTGCTTAAAGGTAACGATCAAATGATATTTGCATTTTCTGTGGAACCGAGTGAATAACTTGTTTGGTTTCTTATGTAAAAATTTCCAAAAGGCATATATTGATATGCGTCCCTTCTGATCTTTATAATTTGCACTGTTTGTGCATATGCAGAAGGTGTAATCTGTTTAGGTGATGCTGAGTTATGATCATTTACATTATCAACAACCCCAATTAGCTAGAATCATAAAAGCCTGTTTTCTCTTTAATGGCGTTTCACAATGCATAAAAATAAAAACACTAGGCGCTTACAAATATTTCTTCCCATGGAGACAGGTTTCTACAAAGGCTAATCTACCATTTGACCTGTAGGGGGCACACGGTTCTAAAAATAGGAGTCCACAGGGACCCGTACTTCCAGTAAATATGACCCTATTTGCCAGCACAGTATCACGAAGAAATGGAAATTCGGGTGTAGAGCATTAGTGCTAATAATATAACTAACCATAACCATAATTAGTATCAGATTTACAATACCCTGGACTGTTAATTGGTATTATTTTTTTTCTGTGAAAGGATAAGTATTGCCCATATTATCTGACTAACAATCCTGGTTGTTACCAGGTTGTTACCTCTGTTCCTCTCACAATTTATTGTTAATGACAGCCAAATACATTCTGGAAAATAAAAATATGCTTTTGCATCCTACAACTATTAAATTAGCATTTAGCATTGCCATTAGTTTTTTTTTTTTTTACATGTAAAATGTGAAACTCTTTAAAAAAGTAACGGTGAGTAATTTTCCGGGAGCTTGAGTTACCAGCCGTACCTCCTCTTTAATAATTCGTGATGCAGCTCATGGTTTTGTTTACATTTTGTCAGTGATTGTACTGTATGTAATTAGGGAAATGCTACTGTCACAAGGTGTCTGGGAATCACTTTAATCTCATTCTGACTCATATAGACCCACACACTACATAATGTTTGTGGCTTTGTTTTCAGTTATTGAAAACTGATAAAGATATATAGATGACTGGACAGGGAATATAAAAGAAATAAAGATATAGAGAGAGAGAGAGAGAGAGAGAGAGAGAAAGAGAGAGAAATAGACAGAGAGAGAGAGAGAGAGAGAGATGCTTGTTGACCATATATATCTACATTAAAATGAGAGAGACGTTTAGAATTTAACAATACAGCATTATATATGAATGGCGTGTGTGCAAGTTAATGTGTTATTAATAATTTTGGGGTTAACATTTTAGTTGTCAAAAATGAGTGGTCGTTGCAGCAATTAATGTTACACCATACAGGCTCATTAAAACTATAACAATGATATCTGTACAGTAGGTGGATCCTTCTCTGCATTATTTTGTTACCTAGTCCTTCATTCCAAATTTATGTTGAATTTATATATCAGTCAGCAAGTTATCTTTCTGGGCGTAATATGGGTGCTTGGTGATTTATGTTATCAGTTATTTTTCGGCATATTGTATTGGCTCAACTCGTATTAATTAAAAGTTTGGAAATAAGGAAAAAAGGGTATTAATAAAGATTCAGACATATCAGGTAAGAGACACTGTGGCTAGTATATTAAATAGGCACTCAAAACAGTAAATGAACAGCGGGGCACAGATAATGTGACAAAGCCTTATTATACTAATGTCCCGTTGCAAGCTATCATGCTTTACATAAAAGGATATTAAAGAACGATTTATTCTGCTTCTGAGGCTCCTCAGTAAAACACACTTGCATGAATATATGAAATTTTATATGAAATGTTGCCGAACCTACATACGTACTTTTACAGTAGACAATTAATCATTTGAAGTGTCTTCTTATTTCTGTGCTCTGTCGCCCGCTATCCCATGGCTTTGCGTGGGTGAAATTTAATTTTTATGGCTTTCAACCTAAATTCACCTATAATTATCCAATGCCTTTTTATTAAAGATTTGATTCACATACAGTTATTATAAAACCAATACCCTTACTATTAAGCATTTTAGCGTCTAACCTGCACAGAGCAGAGAAAATTAAAATATGCCATATAACCTTTGTGGTGATGCAGTTTAGAAAACCAATCCAATTAGAGAAGAAATTGTTAGCATTGAGAAATAACTGCGAACAGCGCCGGGCCACCGGTATAACAAGATGCAGCACAAATATTCGACTCTGTAAACTTCCATCACTAGTCTGGGAGAGGGCGCTGTGGCAATGGGATATGCGCTATCTTCCAACTCCCATGCAGAGCGCTGCGATTCTGCACAACCTTACTTCTTTTCCTTATTTACTGTCTCCGTTCATTCAGTTTTTTTCAAAGATTTACAACTCCTGAAACAGAGCTCGGCAATCAGTAAAATTATACTCCAACAAATCAAATAATCTTGATTCACACATGTGCATAGAATGTAGAAGTTTTTTTTAGTGTAATTATTTTTTTTTTTTTCTAAGAAGACTTTATGGATAATGGACAAAAGTGAATTCCCTTCTTAGAAAAGTTTTTCATAACGTGGACATCTCCTCTGACCAGCATTGGGCACTAGGAAAAGTAATTTAATGGATGTCAGTACAGGGTAATTTATAAAGTGGTGAAGTGAATGCTCACATGGTTGTTCATGTGTGAAGTAAAATAGGATTTTTGATATTAACTGACATGTTGTTATTTATTTCTGGCTAAGCACAAACTGGGTTAAAATAAGTAAAGATAATGCCTCCATCTGAAGTGCTTGCTGCGGTGCTTATTTCAGGGCAGAATAATTGGCATTCACTACTACACTTCATAGTAAGGGGTAAATATATAAATATATATATATATATATATATATATATATATATATATATATAGATATATATAGATATATATAGATATATATATATAAAGAATATATATATAGAATACATAAGAATATCATATACAGCAAAGCACTCACAGGAGAAGAAATAATGAAAACGGACTAATTCGTACCTTATTTTGCTTTGAAAAGTGTCTCCAGCATTGTAATTGTTTGCCAATGATGTTTACACCTTTCTTTTTGTTGTGTCTGGCTTATTAAATGCTGGCAGTGAAATACAGGGCAAAAGGCAAAACCTTGCAGCAATATTTTTATAAAGTAACATTCAGTAATATCTATTATTATTTTGATGGTTCTTTTACATCATTAAATGAAGGATATAATGTATGTAAAATATAAAAATGTGTTCAGGTTTACCAATGAACATTTATCTTGTCATTCAGTGCATATATATATATATATATATATATATAATTGTCAGGCAGCTGTCCTGTCTGAGATCTCTTTTCAGCACCCTTGGCACAGGGGTGCACCTGTTGCATTGAGACTTCTCCAGAGACGGATTGTTTTCTTTACGGAGGACACCAACAAGAAGGGCCTGCTCCCTTGTCTGCTTTGGAAGAGTATCCTCTCTTCTTAATTGGATGATGAAGAACAAAGGGAAAAAGTAAATGCAAACAAGCAATAGACGCCTTTAACAATGTATGCTACATGTTCAGTGTACAGTAATATTGATCTACTGTATAGTCAACCATCCTGCTGTCATCACAGTATCAGTACAGCAAGTGTGCATTGTTGTCAATATTACTGTCATCTTGTATCATAATGCTGTGTGTTTTAGTAAAATTGTTTTAATAAAATTGCATACTGATAAATATCTAGGCACTGCTGAGTAAATGTCACTTTTTTGCTGTTTATAAAATAAGTATAAGTCTAATAATAATATAATTTGACTAAACATAATAATAATAATACTGTATAAGACTAATGTGATGGGAACATTGCTGGAAAAAAATTACTTTTTATTTCAAAAACACATTTTGTAAAATAAAATGCAGCGAGATGTCTTTTGTGCTTTTTACACCATGAAAGGTTTCTTTTGTAAAAACCATGAAACATAGGTGTGTTAACAAAGTAATTTCTATTTGTAGAGTCATTAAGGAGCACATCCCATTGCCTTGATGTGCATATCATTTCCAGAACAATAGTGTTTGACTATGTAGCAGATTTTAACAGACATGAATGGCACAACTATTGAATACTTGTCAGAAAACTGTAAACTGGATAAACTGACCTACTTTTTCAAAATATTCTTTCCTATATTTGGTGCTCTATAACCCTTTCCTAACAGAATTCTTTTGTTGACAAAATAAGTAATTTTGCTAGGGGAAAAAAAGCAAGACAAATGAAAATGCTAGCACAGTGTCTATAGTCTCCAGTAATTAAATATATACCTATGGGATTTAAAAAATCCTGATATTCAATTAGTTCTCATAGTGTGACATTTAAACTAATAGTTCTTCACTTCTGACCGAGTTGCTTTATCTACAGTAATAAGACAGAACCTTGTACTTGACGTTAACTAGCATAAACCTAAACTAATGGCAAAGCACATCTACATTTTTAAAATGCAGAAATATTGACCAATTCATTAAGAAAAATGAACAGATTTTACAGGCTCCTAGTTCGAGTGACATGCACTCATATTGAGAGGTTATTAGAACAGGTATGAGGTCTCTTATTCGGAAACTTGATATTCAGAACATTCTGAATTACAGGAAGGCCATCTCGCATGCAGTCCATTTTAAGCAAATAAAATTTAAAAAAAATCTTTCTGTTTTCTCTGTAATAATAAAACTGTATCTTGTACACCCCACCCTAACTAAGATAACTTTAATAAGCCATAGTGGAGTCGAAACAATTCTTTTGGGTTTATTTAAAGTTTAAATGATTTTAAGCAAATTTAAAGGAGATGTAGAGAGAGATATTCTGTGACAGTCTGCAATTGGTTTGCATTTTTATTTTTTATTACTTGCAGTTTTGGAGTTATTTAGCTTTTTATTCAGCACCTCTCCAGTTTGAAATGTTAGCAATGTGGTTGCTAGGTAGCAAATTACCCTAACAACCATGCATTGATTTGAATAAGAGACTGGAATATGAATATGGGAGAGTCTGAATAGAAAGACTAGTAATACAAAGTAGCAATAACAATACATTTGTAGTCTTACAGAGCATTTGTTTTTAGAGGAATCAGTGACCCCCCCCCCATCTGAAAGTTGGAAAGAGCCAGAAGAAGAAGGCAAATAATTAAAAAAAACTATAAAAAAAGTTACTTAGATATGGGCATTCTATAACATACCAAAAGTTAGCGTAAAGGTGAACCCCACCTTTAAAGTATGGTGATCCAAATTAATGAAATTATCTGAAAAAGTTAGGTCCCTACTAGTCAGAATAATAAATCCCATACCTGGAATTTACAGGTACATTGTGTGTCAAATAATGTCTTAAATTGTGTGTCAAATAATGTATTAAAACATGAATAAAAAAAGTAGCTGTTTATATGCTAGTACGTGCAATGATAGTTTGGTTTGTAAGTAATAAAACATGGTAGAGATATTATCCCTGTGGTAATATGTCCCAATTTTTAGTGCTGAATAAACTGTGATTTTAAAAAAGAAGTAAATTAGCCATAATAGAGCAAGCTAGAACACTATATTTATTATGTAGCATTGTATCATATCTGAGTAAACAGCTCTAGAAGCTCTTTCTGTTTTATTTGGATACAGATGACATATTAGCTTAGTGTGACATCACTACCTCTCCCTGCTCACTCATAGCTCTGGGCCCAGTTGAGAGGGAAGAGGGCCAAGGGAGGGGGAGAGGGAAAGAGAAGCAAACTGAGCATGCTCACGCCCAGGGCAAAGAGGTTTAAGATGAAGACAGGAAGTCTGATACAGAAGCCCATGCGTAAACAATAGAAGGGAAGAAATGCAGTGTTTCTTTTGACAGAGGACTCAGAGCAGCATTACTTGGATGGTTTATTGGTGTATTTATATAGACCTTTCTGATACAGTTTACTTAGTTTTAACCTTACCTTCTCCTTTAAGCCATGTTTAGTGAATCAGGGCTTTGTTTTCTCATTGAGCCACTGTAATATATTTCTAAGGTATTTTCTTCAAAGCTGATGATATTAACAATTGTAGAGAAAACAAATGCAGAGTTACAAATCAGTAATGGGTATGGGATGCGTTATCCGAAAATCTGTAATCAAGAAAGCTCTGAACTATAGAAAGGCTGTCTCCCATAGACTCCATTTCATCCAAATAATCAAAATCTTTACAAATGATTTCTTTTTTCTCTGCACACCCAAGCAAATTTATAAATGTAAAGCAACACCTATTTGGAGTTCTGCCAATCTGCCCATCTTTGTTGAAACAATAATTTAGGGTTGCCATACACGGGCAATAGTAATGTGTCCAGGGCTGCCATCAGAAATCATGGGGGCTCCCATACGACAAAATGTCCTGGGCTGCCTGGGCTGCTCCAACACAAACCCTACCCACTGGTCCCTCCACCTGACAGTAAAAAAAAACATTGGCAGCTAGGGTCCCTCACATGTTAATACAAAAGAACATTGGTGTTCAGGGTCCCCATACATTAATAAAAAATAAAAACATTAATCCAATAATAGAATGTACACAGTGGAATAGAATGTAGTTAGTCCAACTATGTCCCGCTGGTGCTCCGTCCACACCAATATCAATTACTTTAAATGTACAAGATGCAGGACAAATGGACAGGATGCAGTTTTAACTGCTAAAGTGCATGTTTATTCTGGTCCACAATACCAGAATAAACATGCACTTTAGCCGTTAAAACTGCATCCTGTCCATTTGTCCTGCATCTTGTACATTTAAAAAAGTAAAAACATTGGTGGTTCGGGCCCCCCATAAAAAAATCAGTGGTAGCTAGGGTCCCCCACATGTTAATTAAAAAGAACACTGGTGGTCAGGGCCCCCTATAAAAGTAATATTGATGGTCAGGCCCCCCCATACAAACATTGGTAGCTAGGGTCCCCCACATGTTAATAAAAAAGAACATTAGTGGTCAGGGCCCCCATACATTAATAAAAAATAAAAACATTGGTGGTCAGGGCACCCCACAAAAGTAATACTGGTGGTCAGGGCCCCCCATTAAAAAAATATTGGTGGCGAGGACCAGCACATTAAAGAAAAAAATTGGTGGGCAGGGCCCCCCAAATGTTATAAAATAATGGTGGCCAGGGCCCCCTCACACGTTTGTTTAAAATAAATTGTGGCCAACCCCACCAGAAGTTTAAAAAAAAATGGTGGCCAGGGCTCCCCCATACAATAACAGCACTTAATTTATTAGCACGGTCCCTCCTGCTGTCAATGCCAATGAGTCTAGTAACAGCAATTGCTTCCCTTAGTCATAGTCACAGAATTTTAAATCCTGGTCAAGCCGCATGGGGATTGGATGACCTGGCGGGGAATTCAATACCTGAGCACTCAACCAAGATTTAAGGTGGCCATACACGGGCCGATAAAAGCTGCCGACAGACTGTGTCGGCAGCTTATCGGCCCGTGTGGGGGGCCCTCCGACGGGCTTACCCGATCGATATCTGGCCGAAAGTCAGCCAGGTGTGGATCGGGCAGGATTAAAAATCCAGTCGGATCGCGGCCGCATCTGTTCGTTGATGCGGTCCCGCGATCCGACCGCCCGTATCTGTGCCATTCTGATCCGATCGTTGGGCCCTAGGGCCCACGATCGGATCAGCCCGTTATCGCACACATCAAGGTGGGCATATCGGGGATAGATCCGCTCGTTTGGCAACATCGCCAAACGAGCGGATCTCTACGTGTATGGCCACCTTTAAACTTGTGACTCGTGACTAATCAGAGAAGAGAATGGGCAAAATGCAGTCATCTGTGCTCCCATTCCAAAGTTGGCAGATCTGTGACAGCAGGGGGCCAGGCTAATCAAACGGAGAGATCTGCTCGTTTGGCGATGTTGCCAAACGAGCGGATCTATCCCAGATATGCCCACCTTGGTGTGTGCGATATCGCCCTAGGGCCCAACAATCGGATCAGAATGGCACAGATACGGGCGGTCGGATCGCGAACAGATGCAGCCGCGATCCGACTGGATTTATAATCTTGACTTTCGGCCAGATATTGATCGGGGAAGCCCGTCGGCCCGTGTATGGCCACCTTAAGTGCAGCACAGCTGGGCCCCCCTTAAGAACTAAAACGTCCTTGCCTGGGACAACACTCCTCCCTGTCCCCACCTGATGGCGGCCTTGAATGTGCGGGTTGAACTGAAACCCTCAGTGACCCGCAGGTTGACTACCTTTGGGCAGGTTCAATCTGAAATTGCAAGTTGGTGTTGAGTTCAGAACAAACTGGGGAAGTACTCCTCCACTGCTCCCGAAGATTCGGTGACTCAGAAGCAGCAGCAGAGAGAGAGAGAGATATGATCAACATTTTCTGGGTTAGGGTCAGTTGCAGGTTGATTTTTTCAACCCGTTATGGGACCAATAAAACCTGACATTTCGGTCCTTCCAACTTATTGTTTAGTTTTTTGGCCCTGCTAGGCCTGCCAGAATAACAGGGATGCCATCAGAAACTTTACAAGTTATTTATGGGGACCAATGAACACAAACACACAGTACCAAAATTTTTGGCCACTCCCTGTCAGTTCATTGGGGGTCAATCAAAGTTTAAACCATACCCACAACCTGCTCCTGTTACACTTCTCTGTTAAATTCTTTATTTAATTTCTACAACAGTAATCTATGTTTCTACAACAGTAATCTATGTTTTTCCATAAGTCATGTAAACTGCATGTACTTAGGGGCCAATGATGTTGCTGTGAGACCCAATACAAATTCTACTGCTGAAAAGTTTAGATAGGAGAGGCTCATATCATTCACTAAATAGATCTTTATATGAACACCTTATGATACTGTAATAAGTAGTTGAATGAATGTGTTAATTAGTCAGTCAGTTCATTGTGGGTCAATAGAATTCACCCTAACCCTACACTCCTTCCTGCCCCTGCTCTGTACTGTAATTGTTTGATATGGAATTTATGTAAGTTTTTGCATAAGTTACACAAATTGTGTAAGTTTAGGGGCCCAATGACTAGTCTTTTAATTTGGTGTCACTGGATTTTACCTTAAATTCTTAAATTAATTCGGTGTCAGGGGAGCTTGCTCCACTGTTTAAACATACCCAACTACCTGCCCCTGGCACACTGCTCTGCTTTGTAATTGCTTGACATGTAAGGTACTTGAGTGAAATTTATATCCCTATGCATAGGTTAAATAAATTGTGCACATGTAGGGGCCTGATGTTCTTGCTTTGCGGTCCAATAACTAGTCCTTTACACTGCTAAAAGTTTAATGTGGAAGACACTCATATAATTCATTAAACCAGTGATCCCCAACCAGTAGCTCGTGAGCCACGTTGCTCCCCAACTCCTTGGATGTTGCTCCCAGTGGCATCAGAGCAGGTGCTCATTTTTGAATTTCAGACTTGAATGCAAGTTTTGGTTGCATAAAAACCAGGTGTACTGCCAAACAGAGGCTCATGTAGGCTGCCAGTACACATAGGGGCTACCAATAGTCAATCACAACCCTTATTTGGCACCACCCAGGAACATTTTTCATGCTCGTGTTGCTCCCCAACTCTTTTGAAATCTGAATGTTGCTCAACAGTGAAAAAGGTTGGGGACTGCTGCATTAAACAGATCCCAATATAAACACCTAATATTAATCTACAATAAGCAGTTCATATTAAAAGATAAAATGAATAATCAATGTTCTAATAGTTCAGTCAGTTCATTGGGCTTAGTGGAATTTACTTTAAGTTTTTGGTGGTTCATTGGTGGTCAGTGGAGTTTGAGCCTTCTGCCCTTATCAAGCTTCTCTGCATTATTTTTTGCTTTTTATATAAGCTTTATAACATTCCACTTTATGCATAACTTATGCAAATTGCGTAACTTTCACAATGCAGCCAGGCCCCCATTCTGACGATTATTTAATTGGTCACTGGACCACAGTACCCCTCTCCCCTGCAGTTGCGGCTCTTCCTACAAATATCTGCCTGAAAATCTTAAGATTATTAGTGATCATTCCTTTACGATACATTCATTGCTGCATTAATGCCTGATCATTTAAAAATAAAGAATATATATTAGCCAAGCTCACCACACGCATTGTTACATCCAGTGGTTAACTAGTGGTCTGCTTCCTTGGAATTATGAGTGGCAAGGGGATAGTGGGTCGTCTACGATTATGTGCAGAGGGGGCCCAGACCCCCAAAGTTGTACTCCTGGTTTTATCATTCCTTATCTTCAACAGAATGAAAGTCAGACCCTCTCCAGGTCACGTCACTGAATATTTCACTCGACCATTTTCAAAAGTTGGTGCAAAAAAACATAGCAACAAATGAATGTATCAGTTTGAATCGTACAATTGAAGCTCTGAAAACTTGACTTTATCAGAAGAAAACCAGTACAGATAACAAAGTCAAGAAACATCCTCAGGGACATATGCCTTTGACTTCTACATGAAGTAGACAGGTTTGAGATGGAGTATTTTCTGATGCAAACTTTTAGCAGCTTTGGGGTATATTAAATCTCTAAAAATTCTAGTTGTTGTTGCTGTAAAAATTAGAGTTTTGCCCTTTAAAAACTTGACCAGAAAATTTGAGGTTTAATAAATACCCCCCCCGTGTGATCAACATGACATTTTAGTGTACATTAATATTTGAATATTAGTTTTTTAGTGTCAGTATCACTTTAAAGGGTTGGTGGTACTATTGTTGGATGTTCAGTGGTGACTCCCATTTTGAGAATATTAACAATGGCAAATTGGGCACTGTGTTTGTAGATACTGATAGTGGTGATCAAAAAGGACTGATATTCAGCAGAATTCACATCCATATGAATGGTAAATGTCTGGCATGGCTTACCACCCAATGAATAAACTGATACCGTTTACAGCAACATTTAATTAGGTAAAGAACATCATCAATCATACAGTACAAGTTTTGTTCAATGTGTCTTGGATGCAGAACCACAGTCATATTTAAGTGATAATGGTGAATCCAGGGTGATCCAAGGAGCTTCCCATTGCAGTGTGCAGTAGCCCAGACAGCTAAAAAATGTTACCCTGATATTAACGTGGGGCAGTTTTACACAAACTCCTTCCCATACAAGATATATTGGTACATGGAGCATTGTTATGTTAATGGCCATTAAGTCCTCTGATTAGTTTGCCTCTGTATGGAAGAACATTTGTCTGCTACTCCAGGCCTCCCAGACTGATCCATAGTATTAGGTTGTAAGGGCTCTTCCAGACGAAGAGATTGCAGGGAGATTTGTAGCCTGCGACAAATCGC
>CM044441.1:67120326-67181079 GCA_024363595.1 Xenopus borealis
ATATATATATATATATATATATATATATATATATATACCAAACAAGGAATTTAGTTGTACACCAGGAATTACAAAAATAAAAACATTTTCAGTTTATTGGTTACATTTAAAATCAGCCAGTATAGGCATGGTTTTCCCAAGCGTATTTAATCTATTCCAAAGGAACACTGCACAGCATCCAGTTAAGTTTATCATCTTCTTGGAACCTGTAATGAAGAAGAGCAGTCAATCATGACAATGAAACAAGTCATTTTGTCACTGAATAGGAACAAATTGTCCAGTGATGTTCATGGTATGAAAATATACAATAATAAACTGCAGTATGAGAATAAAGGTCTGAAAAGGGGTGGTGATAAAGATTGAAGTGATAAATATTGATGCAGCTTTGATATTGAGTACCTTGATGCAGTTAGAAAACTGTGATTATTCTACAGAACTAAACCCCAATCCTTTTGATAACATCAAAGTAATATGTGCTAGAAAAGTCTGTAAATTTATGTTGATATTTGTAAATTCATTTGAACTTGAATGCTCTGTATACTAAAACATGGCAGGGGGAGTCATTTCAATGTTGCTCTACAAGGGAGCCAGGTCATCCAAGCAACTAAAGACAGGCACTTTGCTGATTTAATTACCAATATTGCTTTCCAAGCTATCTGAGTTTTTTTAATGAATCAGGAAAGGAACAAATATAGATCTTGTTAATTCTAAGTGCGGGGTCCTGCAGTTGGTGGCAGATATATGCAAATTTGTGACTGGAAGTTAGGAACAATCAGTCATAATACTCATGAACAATCAGTGCACATACTTTGTTGGAATAAGATGTATATTTGTCATTGTGGTTAAATTTACAAGCAATCAAGCTGAGTTTGACCTTTGCGGGGTTTGAATTTCGTAAATGTTGTGGTGAATAAAATCACAGGAAATAAATACAACTATGAGTTAAAGAAATACAAATGTGGGTCTAGTCATTATCTAGATACCCCCTTGATTTTGTAAACCTTCAGCATTTTGATTCTACTCTCTTTCTTCATTACTGAAAGGAAAACAATACCCCCAAAATAAATACCTAAGCAGCATATAGCTGATCATATTAAGTGGCATATTAAAAAAAATTCAAATATATATTTATGTAAATTTTGCACTTTTACACCATCTACCTTGTGCCACCATTTTGTGATGCTCTCTGTGCTGCCTTGGAGATCACCTGACCAGAAATACTGCAGCTCTAACTGTAACACGAAGAAGTTTGGAAGCAAAGAATAGAACTTTGTCTGTTAATTGGCTCATGTGACCTAACTTGTATAGTTTGTTTGGTTTGTTTGTGTGCATCATGAATCATAGCATCCTAAGTTTTTAAAATGGCAATTTTCTATTAAGAGTTACCCATTGGCAGATACAGGAATGGGATTCGTGGGAAACTCATTATCCAAAAAGCTCCAAATGACAAAAAGGCTGTCTCCCATAAACTAAATTATATCCAAGTTATCCAAATTTGTAATTTTAAAATAATTTCTTTTTTTTGTAATAATAAAACAGTAGCTTGTATTTGATCCCAACAAAAATCTATTTACTCCTTATTGGAAACAAAACCAGCCTATTGGGTTTAATGTATGTTTACATTATTTTCTAGTAGACAAGGTATGAAGATCCAAATTACAAAAAGATCTGTTATCCGGAATACCCCAGGTCCCAAGCATTCTGTATAACATGTCCTATATCTGTACTACCAAAAGGTATATTATTATAAAAATGGTTTATTTACATGAAGCAGGGGTTTACACATAAGCTGTTTTATGCCATATATTTTCATAGACACCAACATTGTTTGGGGGTATAGTTTGCCTTTAAAATGCACAATAAAGACAAAACTTATTTTCACTTCTAATTAGTGACTAGTGTGAGAGTACCTGAATCAAAATCACACAAGTATAGTTAGTACAGTATACCTTTGTAAGTCATCAGGACTTTGATACTAAAAAGTTTTAAAAGGTTTATTTATAGGTAAAATTAGACCATTTTAATAACTATATGGATAGTTTTTGTAACTGAAAATATTATCAAAATGACTACATTAGATTCTTTCTCTGTTTTGTTTATATTAAGAAGTGAACTTGCTAACCTCAACATATAGACATGGAATTATCAATTCTGGAATCTGCATTTTCAAGAAACACCATTGCAGAAATCAAGACAAAAAATGTTTTCCACTCTTGATTGTATACAGGGAATAATAAATATGTTGGAAACTCTTTTGAGTCAATGACAGCAGTAATTTGTTTATGAAATTCCCAATGAATAGCGTGGTAGGGCCCTCCACTGATGTAACCAATTATCAAAACAATATATTAGTGCATTCAATGCCCACTCTTTATAATAACTGACTTGGCATCACTGATGTTCTTGCATATGACAGCAGTTTCTGTACCTTGGGCAATCTCTGGATCCGCTGAGAGCTTGAAACACAGGTCTAAAGTAAATAAAATGTTCACTGCTCAGACAGAAATCGCTTTTCTGATTCTGGGGGGAATTTTATGAGCTGCTAAAGAACTCAATAGACTGATCTACTGTATACACCATTACCATTTATATGTAACAAACAACAAATGGTGTATCAGATAATGAACCCACTTATCAAAAATTTTGAGCCCACCATATTGCTTTGTACATTTTTTTATCCAGCATCTAACGCAACATGCGTGTAGACCTGCTTTATAGAGAGGTTTACAAAAAATGTTTGGATTTAGAGAAATAGCATGAGTAAAATTGCCATTCTGCTTATGGTTTGCATCTCTAAACTCTACATCAAGGTTAGTTTTCCTTCTGCATACGAGGCTGTGCATAAAACAGTTCAATTTATAGTTAATAAAATAAAAAATATTAACTACACTAGTTTGCACATCCTTCCTTTATATAATGAATAATACTACACCTAGAATAGAGGACATAGTCATTTGGCTTGCAAATATAGTATAGCAGGTTCATTAAGAAAGTTCTCGAAAATGTAAAATCTTAATATCCTGAAAGTGTCATCAGATATGCATTCTAAAGCAAAATGCATAGTTAGAGAATGTGTTATACATTAGCTTACATCTGAAAATGTATTCTTTGCAATCATCGATGAAGGTGCTGTGCTTGGTTAAATTTTGAAAACTGACGGCCAAGATGTATGCCAACTGTGTGAAGATATTAGCCAACCAGTTATTATAACTACGGCCTGCCATAGAAAATTTAACAACAATAACAAAATTACTTTGCAAGAAAGGACTTATGATATTTGCCTGCTCCAATCAGATAAAACTTAGGTTGGAGGGCTGCTTTGGATTTAGCTTACAGGCACTTTTTATTTCAGAAGACTATATATATTATTGTAATAACATCTGAAGAAATAATATTGTACTTACTCTCATGCTGCTGCTTGATAGAGAAAGCTTTATATGGATCAAAAATCATACATTAAAGTTTAACTGAGCATATTCAGATCTTTATTGCTCTTTTCCAAAGAATACCTTACTATTAATGCCCTATGTTGTCTTTTAGATTGTGTTGGTTCAATTATGTAGTTAATCTTGTTAGGTCTTTTGTTGCATTTCATCACATTGTGCAGTTTTGTGAATATTTGTAGGACTTAACAAATCCAGATGTCATTAAGCCAGGCCTAGTTTTCTGTTAATTCAGTTGTCATTCACAACTCTTTACAAAAGCACATTTATGATGTATGCCATCTGGTCTTATGAAGGAAACAGATATTGATTTTTAATATTTTCTTCGAACTTGTTTACTGTGGGATAATACAGCAGCTGTGTGACTGCTTGTCTCAGAGTGGAAAGGATTATTAACAGTGCTTTTTGATGAGATAAATTACTGAGAATGACTTGAATGGCTAAAGGGTACACTTTGATGTTATGTCGCCTCATTTACTCTTATGACTAAATGATTATTGATTTTATATTTTTAAGCTCTTGAATTGTGAAAAAATAAGTTGGAGTGGAAGCTGTATTCCTTTTATTAATTTATTTCTGCAGGGCATAATTCACTTTGGGCCAGGTTGTGAAGGTTCTGGGTTCATGACCGACTCCTAGATACAGTTGCAAAGAAATGGCTTATTTATATAGTCATTGCGAGCAGTCTCAAAATCAATACAGTCTGGGATTGGATGATTAAACCTAGTCCCTTTGTGGGATTCATTCCTGTAACTACCTCTGAAATGATCTTGACTGAATCGGATTCATGTGATCAAGTGTACAAATGGCAAGTTTGTTCAAGTTGAAATATTATTTTTTTACTCATCTTTTTTATCTTGTATGCTCACTGAATGACATTTTAGCAGCCAGGGGAAAAAAGCAGTTGATTGACTACTTCAATGAAACCACTAATCTGCATTCAAAGAGCTGCCTGCAAAGACTACTTAGATTTTCCATGGATAGATTTAACTAGTGCTTTGATCAGTTAGTCCCAGTATGCAATGGATTTAGGTCTCTGTACTTCAGTCGGGAGAAAGAATCCAAGGTGTACACTAAACCTTTAAATAGTCTTTTTAGTTCAAAACAGCTATTTGCCTTTTGCGTACGGCAGACACCTACATGTTTTTATAAAGACTTGATTTTCTAACACATTTTAACATGATAGCAGAATAAATACTTTGCTAATGTGCTATTGCATCTGTCAGTCAATGTTCCCATTTAATCTATTTATCTCTCTCTTTATATATAAATATGGATATATATTTATATATATATTTATATATACTTCCGTTTGGTGCACACGATCGATAGTTCAACTGCCTGGGTGCTGGCAAAAAATTTTACGCATATAGTATCATAATTAGCCACACACAGGTCTTGTATAAGTGAACTATACATATGCATATTTATAGTGTCGGGCTGGGACACCAGGGGCCCACTATCAGTACTATTATTCTTGCTCAACCGCTATTCTCCTAGTCTCTTTTCTATACATACACAATAATCTATAATTCCATCTATTTAGCCTCTTTGTTTTCATAGAAATAAGGAATGGCCATGAAAAAGGCCAAATGTTTAGCAGCATGAGGGGCCACTAACACCTGGGCCCACCGGGAGTTTTCCTGGTATACCAGTGGGCCAGTCCGACATTATATATATTTATACATATCTAAGCACATTAAAAAAAAACACAGTGACAGGATTTCTTATAGTGCCAGAAAAAATAGTAGTTTAATTAGAAATAAACTACAATTTTTTGGCACTCCTGTGAGTGCGTTTTTTTGATTAACTTATTATTTACCCATATTTAACCAGCACCCAGGCAGTTAACATTGTTTTTGGATTCTTGTGTGCACCGGTTTTTGGTTGTATATATATGCAATATATATAGGTCCAAGCATGTATCGGCATGCTAATCCAATCAAAATATGCTGGGTGCACGATCTATAATGCATACATACTTATCAGGGAGATCTGCACACCAGTATTTTCTTTATAATGTGAATTTATTTCACTGTGCATTCCAATATTTTGGAATTCTGGTCATTCCCTAATGGGATTTAAACTATATCCTTATAAAATGCACATTCTGACGCCGGCATGCCCCACCAGAATTTGACGCTGAACCTTCTGAACCCCCACTCCAACCCCCACCTCAAACTGTAAATTATAATGCATAATGTACCCCCTACTGAAATTTATAAATTTATAAAATCAGAAGTCACCTCGACCTGTGGCCTCATGCTTAACGCCTCGGTTACTGATAATATCTTTATAAATTACAGTAGGGGGTACATAATCCGCTATATGTATAAACACACACATGCCAAAGAATACAAACATGAATCCCTAAAATATCTGTATTTTGCCTCACATAAAAACCTGGCTCAGTGTATTCTAAATAATTTTTATTGTACTTTTATAAATGCTGGAATTGTCCCTAGTTCTTGATATACCAGTATTTTTGGTAAACATGCAATTTTGGGTGCACAACTTTCCTTGATAAAACCATGGTACATTTTCCAAACACTGAAACACTTATATGACATTATGGGGGTTATTTACTAAACCACAATTTTTTCTGGTTGAGGTTTTTTGAGAAAAAAGTAGAAATAAACTAAATTGTTTTGAGATTTATTATACACCAAAGCTGTTAAAAGTCCAAAAATCCACTATCTCAAACCTGCCAAGGTCATGTAGAAGTCTATGGCAGGTGTCCCTTTCACATGTTGAAGATATCATGATCTGCACTGGGTTTTGTCCCATAATCCAAAAAATTTGGGGTTTTTGTGCGATAACCTGAAAAATTCGATTGATATGAGTTTTCACTTGATTTTAGTCATTTCCCGACTCGACTTTTTCGAGTTATTTTATTGATAAATAAGATAAAATTGTGGGTGGGAGTTTGGTCAAGCTTGGTTTAATAAAAAGATGAGCTAAATTTGAGTTTTAGTAAATAACCCTCTTTATGTTCCACACAAAAATATTTGCTCACAACCTGAGCTACACACATTGCCACACTCACAGAATTTTTCCCAGACTGACCTAAAATGTCAAAGGTTGATATACTTGCACAATTAGTAACATACTGAGTGACATTAAAAAAGTACTGACACACACACTATCCAAGTTAAATTACCACATGCACATTGTCATGATCACTCAAATCCTGACACATTTACTTGCAGTAGCAAGAGACATTGGTGTACAAATATTGAAAGTTTCACTCAGACATGTACTGACACTTAGTTGGAATGTATAAAATCCTCTGGGCACATTACTTATGTAATGGATACCTTAGGAGCAAAGTAGTGTTGTGTTTAGTAACGTATTTCTTTTTACTTGCATTTGAGCATGTTCTTGTTGGGAGCACAGTTGATTACTGAATATTAATCAAGTATGTGAGAAATTGTTATAAAGCTGTATTGCAAAAATGTTGTGGAAATCAATATTTTGGTCCTTCACACTATGCAGCACAGAAAACCTTAAATATTCCAGGACTTCTCAGGGTATACCCCCACTAACTCCCCCACTAACTCTTCCGTTGGAAAAATTCTAGTGATATCTGCAATAATCATTTTCGCCCATCCTAGGAATTCCCATTGCAGCCATTAAAGGGGTTGTTCACCTTCAAACAACTCATTGTTTTCAGATAGAACACCAGAAATAACAAACATTTCCCAATGAGTTTCTATTTTCTATTTGTGACCATTTTTAATATTGGAGTGTAAAGTGTCATTTTTCACCTTCTGAAGGAGCTCTGAAAAGGGATCGCCAACCCTATAAACTGCTCTAAATTGATACATTTAGGGGCAGATTTATCAAGGGTCGAATTTCGAATAAAAAAAAAACTGCAAAATTTGAATTAAAAAAGACCAACCCAAATTAAGTTGAATTTTTTTTATGATCGAATAGGTCCATATTTGATCGAATAGGTCCATATTCGATCGAATAGGTCTGTATTCAAATCGATCTATGTGAATTTTAGCGCATTTAATCGAGTTTGATTCTAAGTTCTTCCCCTAAAAAAATTAGTGGCAGATTTATCAAGGCTTGAATTTCAAAGTGCAAAAACATCAAATTTGAAAAGAACAACCAAAATTTGAATTTTTTTGATCAAATAGGTCCATTTTTGATCAAACCTGCAGTGGATGCAAGAACCAAATCACAATGTGCAAGCAACTATAGCCATTAGTGTCAATTCTGATCATGGAAATGGTTGCATGGAGACAACTGCTCTCTAACAATGAAATCATTGCTATAATATATTCAACTGCTACACCAGAGACCACCATTTCTGGTTAAAAATGAAAATAAAAAAAAAGCCATGTCATAGACTATATTTCATGATTGCTACCCATGAGCAAATTACAGTATAAATAATTAGTGATGGGCAAATAAATTCGCCCCAGGCGAATTCGCAGCGAATTTCCTACATTCGCCGATGGTGAAAGTTTCATCGAAACGCTCACGGAAATTCGCCGCCTGTTTTGTTTGCCGCGCGTCTTGTCGCGCGTCGAGTTCGTCGCTTCACTTCAAAACAGCACAATCTGTGCAGTGAAAAATATTAAAAAAAATAAATGAATATATATTAAAATATGCCTTTTTAATGTTTCACTATTTTAAATAATAATCACAGATGTTTTTAAGAAGCTGGCAAAATGGGAGGCCTTTTTTTCTTTTCAAAAGATAAGAGTCCACTAACAATGCAGGGCATGTGTGTATCCTAAGCGAAACGCGAGTAAATTGCTCTTCTCCAATGCTATTCAGCACATTCAGACACAAAGCAAAAGATGCCATTTTTTACAATTTTTTTCACATTTCCATACCTCCCAACATTTTGGAAGTAAAAAGAGGGACAGAATTTTTTTTTCCATACGTAGCTCTGCAACATTTTGACCACACCCATTGTTGTGGCCACACCCACTAATTAACATGTTCATTTACTAAATTTGGCAGGTTATGAAAGTTTGAAAATATTTCTCCTTATCTAAACTGTTACAAATACAATCAATTACTTATTTTTAATATCAAAATTGTTAAAAAGCATCTTTTTTGCACCTGTTAGCTGTTCTTCTAGGCTCTCTGCCAAAAGCCAATTAAGTTAGAAAATTCTTTCTTTTTCTGGCTATTCCGTGCAGAGAAAAGAGGGACTTTCCAATACAAATGAAATGAGGGACTGCAGGTTGTGCTGTCAAAAGAGGGAATGTCCCTCCAAAAAAAGGGACTGTTGGGGGTATGCATTTCACCTGGCAGTTTTATTACATTGCACTGTGCGTCAAAACTATTCTGACGCGCGTCAAAATAACCGCACGTCAACTTGGGCGCACGACAAAACATCAGCGCGACTCGTTTTGCGAATTTTTCAGCGAAGCGAAACGCCAAAGATTCGCCCATCACTATAAATAATTTCAAACAGACTGTTGTCTTGGAAAGAACTGTCACAGTTGTTGCAAATTTGACCTTCATCTTGGAAATTATTTGTGCGGGATCCTTGGTTGTTATAATTATAAAAATCCCTGCAATGGTGGCTATTGTGTTGAAAACCATCACCTTGGAGTCCATGGATAGACTTTTATAATGCAGCTGTTGTCATGGAGACCATTGACATATAAAACCTTACTAGGTCAAAATCTAACTACTGTTATTGCCCTGGGGATATTTATTTAACTAAATCCAACCCACTGAGGTCCACTTCTATTAGGACCCTCACATATGTAGTTTTAGAACTTGCCATGGAAGCCAATGGCATGGGAACTAGAACTTTCTTCATAGCTATTATATTAAATGTAATTTCTATTATGTTAACTAGTGATGGGCGAATCTCCCCAGTTTCGCTTCGCAGAGAAATTTGCAAATTGGCAAAAAATTTGCGATACGAGTCGCAGCACACTTTTGACGTGTGTCGTTTCAACTTCGGCGCATCGGGTCGAACTTTGCTTGGAAACTGTTCCTAAATTTTTATGCAGACCTAATGGTTTGCTACTATGAAGACCATATCTATTTTATGTTGCTTATAGAAGGAAGGTTTTTAAACTGTGGGAAGTAAGTTAGTCTAAGGGGCAGATTTACTAAGGGTTGAAGAGAAAATTTTGAATTTAAAAAATTTAAAATTTTAAGTAATTTTTGGGTACTTCAGCTATTGAATATGGCAAAATTCAATTTGAATTGAAACAGTTTTGATTTGAATTCTAAAATTCGACCATTCGAAAATCAAAGTACTGTCTCTTTAAAAATTTTAAATTCAACACTTCGCCACCTTAAACCTGCTGAATTGCTGTTTTAGCCTATGGAGAACTCCTATAACCTTCAAGGAGTGTCCTTGAAAATTTTTGAAAATTGAATTTTTGGGGGGAGGAAATCGTTCGAGCGACTCGAACGATTTTATTTCGATTGAAAACTGACCTATTCGATTGCAAATGGTCCATTTTTGATTGAAAAACCCCTTTAAATTCGATGGTCAAATTTAAAATTTTTTTCACTTTAAAATTCGACCCAAGGAAGGCTCTAGAGCATAAACTTTTTGTCAAATATTAAATGTTAAAGTGTTAATGTTTCAGTATGTTACTGTAGTATTTTGCATATTGTTAGGGTAAATAATTAAAAATGCATATTTGTAGTAAGTCATTGTCAGGATATGAAAACTGTAGCAATGGCTAACAGTTAAAGCATATGTTATTGATTCGCTGTACACTGCCTTTTACCTTTTTGGAGTAATGCAAAAGAATTCTCCCCAGTTTACACAATCACCAAGACATTTGCATGGCTTGCATGCTATATAAGAGATACCTTTGGCTCTAAAATCCTCCAGATGTCTTGATATCCACCACCACGTACTTTCAGCATACAAGCTTCAAATAATGGAAACCCTGCACTAGAGGGGACATTGGCCAAATCTGTGACCAATTTGAACATACTATTTCCAAGAGAAAATCATGAAAGAAGCAAAACTTTAAAAAAATCATCCAGTTTTTACAAAGTAGTCAATTATTCCTTTTTATTTTATTTATATCCATGCTCAGCAGGAACAGCAATGCCATCTTTGTCTGTTGGATGGAGTATCAATGATATTATTGTACAAGGGACATTTGTTAATTTTTTTTAATATAAAATGATTGTATGGCATTGTATGGCAGCAATAAAATATTTTTTCAGGAAAATGATTATGGCATTGTAGGAAATATATGAGCTCTAGTTGAAATGTAAAGTTATATTGCTCTTAATTGTTGCCAGTGTGTCTACAAACATAAACCCTAAATTTTTTCAAATGCAAATAAAATAGACTAAGGGAAGTTGGACCCTTACCAATATGACTAAACTTTTGGGAAATATTCCTTTATTTCCCCAAAGGGCAATGACAAATGAGGAGATTAATCTCCTGTAGCATGGCCAACTAATCTCTAGTGATGGGCAAATCGAGGCGTTTCGACAAATTTTTTGCACAGTTCCAGAGAAATTTGTGAAACGGAGAAATTTTTTTGAAAATAGTGAAAAAAAAATTGTGAAATTCAAATGGTTTCACGAAAAATTTGTGAAATTCAAACTATTTCACAAAAAATTCATGAATTTTGAGCGATTTTACAAAAAAATTGTGAAATTCGAACATTTTCATGAAAAATCATGAAAATTGGAAATTGACACCAGCGAATTTGCTCTGGCAAATTTTCACGGGCATTTGGGAATTTATTCACCGGTGGCAAATTGCTGGAATTCACCGAAAATTTGAGCTAGGCAAATAAATTCGCCTATCACTACTAATCTTTTCTAAATGATTCCCTAGTGGCTAACATGTAAATTGCCACTAGAGAAATATATCAAATTATATAAGTTGCCCCAAATCTTTAATCTTCTGTGAAAATAGAAATACAATGTGAAAGGACATTTAATGTATAAGAAGCAGCACTAAATATAAAGTTTAAAAACACAGATAAATATACAGTGCCGGATTTATATAGTGGGTGTCCCTAGGCCCACTGGTGTTCATTGCCCCCGTCCCCTCCCCTATATTTAGGCAAGTTTCTGTCAACGGGACTGGAGCAATGGGGATTGATCCACAGCAAATTTAAAAAACATTTCCCTGTGCATCCCCAGTGTTTCCAAAAAAATGTGGGTGTGGTTGGTCAGCATGTCGCCCCCTAAAATCCTGCCGCCCTAGGCTCAGGCCTAGGTCGCTTTTCCACAAATCCGGGCCTGTAAATACAGTATAATATAAAATGATATTTTTTGTGAAAATGTCAGTATGGGCTGAATGGCAAGTCAATGTAGCTAAAAATTGCTGAACAACATATCAATTCGTGCATTGTTTAAAAAACTGCAGAAATTCATTAGACAATATAAAATGATGTTAACTGCAGTATAAAGTAATGTTCTGAGGTTACTAGTTTTTTATGGTTCTGATGAGTATTTAATCAATTACTTCTAGGTAATTACCCATCTTAGTCCAAGTTATGGTCTCCATTTAAGCAAGAATACCTTCATTAAATAGAATCATAAAAATGTCAAGTGGCTGCAATAAAGTCAAATAATATTCTTTCCCTTTGAGCCCATTAGCTGTACTAACATATTCAGAAATGGTGATAAACTGCTTAGCAGTGATAATAAAGGAAAGGGAGAGTTGATTATACATATTTATTTAGCAACGAAAAAGCTTTGTCTCCCTTACATTGCCCACATAGTTTAATTTTTCTTTGAAGATTTTATTTTGTAAACCACAACTGCAAAATTTAACACTGAACCCGATTATCAGCTTTTGTTGGAGAGATTTATTCAGTGTGGTACTGAGAACTTTGAAGAACCATCATGCAGCGAATGGGGTTAAGTTGCTAATACCTGTTTGCATGACTCCTTTTACTTCCTTACACCAGTTTCTGCCTGCTGGGAATCTCTCATTTCAGTAAGGTAAAGGAAACAGAGGCCTTCGAGTTGGATAAAAATAAAGATTAATCATTGCCTTCTACATGCTCTCTAAGAAATTGAAAAGCAAAGCTAAATATCTTGCTGAGCCTGGCCTTACTACTTGAACAGAATGATAGTGTAGATAATCTCATACTTTTGGACTGACTAAAGCAGTGTTGATTTAAATGAAATACCAATCTGATAGTACTTACCACTAGAAATATCTGGTCTGTAATCCCTATAGAAATACATGCTTTATTGTGAGAAACATGATAGCTGGGAAAAAGGGACAAAAAAGTTTGCCTAGTTTTTTTGCATGTATTAATCTAATCAAAATTATTTGCATGTTTTAAACAGTAAATAGACAAGGGACAAGAGCATAAAGCTACGTTTTCTGTTAACATTCTTTCTCGTCTGTATTTAAATACAACTGCAAGCAAAAAAAGCAAATAAACCTAGAGATTAATAAGGCTAAAAACAGAAAATAACATGTATAATTAGCAGGGCCACAAGCCCTTTGGTATTAAGAAGAACACATTTGCTTAGGCACTTACCACTTGTGGTCTGATTCTATTTGGAGAAGTGCTAACAGACACAATGGAGCCCTATATTTACCACTTGATTATCCCCTCCCTGACTTGTGCATCTTTATAATTCACAAGCTAAGACTGTGTTCCAGGGGAAGCCCACATGTTGCTCACCTCCAGACTTCAGAAGATCCACACTCTTTGAGTGTCTCAGGGGGCAATGTACAAAGTGTTCTATTGCCAGAATATTATGGCAGTCCAAAGGTAAAGCAACTTTTATAGAATGGTTAATTACCCTAATTGTGGAAAATATTATATCATATATTATATATAACATATATCATATAAGTCTTAGAGAAAAAAAATAACCAATAAGATATATAGCTTTTATTGTAAAAATGCAAGGCTATTAACATGTTTGATTGGTGTTGCCTTTAAAAGCAGCTGGGAAGAATCTGAAACCTTAATAGGAACAAGATACATGTATTTCATGGTCCTCTCACTTGCAACTGCTTGATATGTATCTGGATAGGAAACACAATGTCTATGGTAGCTACTGGCACTCAGTATCAAGCAATATCACCGCCACTGAGATAACAATAAGTCCCCCAGTTTTCATAAGCAGGTATGACATTTGCAGTGATGCATGAAGAAAGCCTCAACCAAGGCAAAATGTATTACATCTGCTCATTTTATTTGCACAAAGGCAAGTATAAGAAGAATGATTGCTCTTGGGTATACCTATTTATCAACACTCTCAAAGTAGTGGTTTTTGAAACCACGAATAAACAAATTTTCTCTTAAATCACAAATACTGTAATTTATTAAATGATCCAACAACAAATTAAACACTGAAATATGCACTAAAACTATGAATAACTTGAAAAATTTGACAAAGGTTTTTTTTTGGAAAATAGGATCAGCGCAGCTCACACTTACTTCTATAGGACAGCAACTTTACTTTCCAAACTTTTGTATTAAAATTTTTTCGTGGTTTGCATGCTTCATAAATCTCAATTGTTTAAAGAAAAAAAACAATTAGTAAAAAAATTTAAATATGAATACTAGTAAATAACCCCCTCAGTTAGACTATTATCTCCAGTGTAATTTTCCTTTAAATGATCTTACGTTTTAAAAATTTAAATTATTTTATTGTTATATTCTCATAGCACTCTAAAGGGTCACTGTACTAAATATTAACCTTGGGAATACCAAGGGATCTACAAAGATTCCATATTTCCCCAATTTATTAACACTTTGCTGCCGTTTGGCAAATCTTTACTATTTACATAAATGGCTGCTTAATGTGTGTGTTTTTGATGCTGTAGTTTTGCATTAACTGAATTTTTTAATATTAATAGAATACCTATAGTTAAAGGGATACTGTCATGGGATTTTTTTTTTTTTTTCAAAATGCATCAGTTAATAGTGCTGCTCCAGCAAAATTCTGCATTGAGATCCATTTCTCAAAAGAGCAAACAGATTTTTTAATATTTCATTTTGAAATCTGACATGGGGCTAGACATATTGTCGATTTCCCAGCTGCCCCAAAGTCATATGACTTGTGCTCTGATAAACTTCAATCATTCTTTACTGCTGTACTGCAAATTGGAGTGATATCTAACAACAGAACTATGGGAAGGTAACCAGATAACAGCTCCCTAACACAAGATAACAGCTGCCTGGTAGATCTAAGAACAGCTCTCAATAGTAAAAACCCATGTCCCACAGTTACATTGAGAAGGAAAAACAAGAGCCTGCCAGAAAGAAATTCCCTCCTAAAGTGCTGACACAAGTCACATGACCAATGGCAGCTGGGAAATTGACAAAATGTCTAGCCCCATATCAGATTTCCAAACTGAATATTACAAAATCAGTTTTCTCTTTTGAGAAATGGATTTCAGTGCAGAAGTCTACTGGAGCAGCACTATTCACTGATGCGTTTTGAAAAAAAAACATGTTTTCCCATGACAGGATCCCTTTTAAGAGATGTGAACAGATCAGGACACTTTCCCCCTCCATTATATATTTATTAAGTGGGTAATAACCGGTAGTTTATTAAAAAAAAAACAGTATTGAAGAATTAGTGGCTCAAGTAGTTCTCAGTATGTTTGAAAGTGTAATTGTGTCAAAATATTAGCAGAACCTAACTTTTATTATGATGTTAAATGGAAACAGTAGTTAATACCCATGGTCAAAGCACATACCAGGGATAGATGTTTTTAATTGAAAACATGTTCTTTCACAACTTTAAAAGGCAGATATTGTTTGAAAGAAAAAAAGAAAACAAAAACACATTAAAAAGACCCTTCCATCTGAAAACAGAAGGACAACACTTTATAATAGTCACCAAAGCAGAAACACAGCAGCTGCTTAGAAGGTCAAAACCTAGGACCACATATATACTTGATGTGCCTGTAGGCTATTAACTGTGAGTGTCACTTTCAATTGTATATTCACTGTGATTTTGTGCATCACATAGAGTGCCCATGAACAGGAAATACTGGTGGTGGGAATTAAGCACTATTCCCTTCAGGAGTCAGCTTTTAAATCTTCTTAATGCCATCATTTAAGGCTTAAGTCCTTTATTTACTAAACACTTCCATAATAGGATGGCTATAAATAAAGGCTAGGGGCCTACTTACCCTAGCAACCATACTATAAAAGAAATAGCAAGCAGACTCAGTAGGAACCAAAATAATACAAATAATAGCAACAAAAAAACTACCAAAATATTTACTTTATGTTTGCTTGTTTCTGGATATGGCTGGCTCTAGAAGCTCAAATTTTAGGTTGTAAAGAAACATTAAAGAAAATAAATGAAGTCTGAATGATCAAATATTAAATGGACATTTCTGAAGAATTCTCAGCAATTTAATATTTTTCCCATTTATTAAAACGTTTGTTGATCAGGAACAACTTAAATATTTATCAAAGTTGAGCAGTTCAGTGCCATTTGACTCTACAGGGTGAACGGTGGCGCAGAGCAGTATCACCCATCTAATCCCTTACCTATCTGATATATTTGGACACATGGAATGAATTGTTTCAGATTTTGTATCGTAGACAGCACCATTTACTCATTTCTTTTCTTTAAAAAGCCTTTATTGAGGTATAGGCCATGACCCAAATTACCAGCAACATTTCAGACCTCCATCGGTCTTTTTAGTGCTTGATAAAACACAGATGATGGTCTGAAATGTTGCCGATATTTTGGGTCAGAGCCCATGTCTCAATAAAGGGTTTTTAAACAAAACAAACCTGTAAATGGTGCTGTCTACGATACAAAATTTGATCTAAATATACATTTTGCCCTTGAAACAGTAGGGTACCCACGGAGCACACACTATTGGATACAATTGTGGCATCCAGAGTGACCAGGAAAGGCATCATATTTGATATATATGGAATACTTAACACCTACACTGACACATCTTTTGTTAAGCATGGGTATATGCATGCATGGGAACAAACTCTTGAAGAAGAAATACCAAATGGGCATCTCTATGGGAGAATCTTAAGAAGGCCTCAATGTGTGTTACCCATAAGTAGTGATGGGTGAATCAGCGACATTTCACTTCACCAAATTTTTCGCTAATTTCTAGAGAAATATGCGGAATTTCGCCGTGTCTAGTTTTGGACACGAGCTCTGGAGTCCAAAAACGGACACTGAATTTAAACTGGCAATTCGAAACATTGTTGCTTTTTCTTTCATGTATCTTGGCCTCTTCCCCCTCCCCCCCTTTGCTTAATTTAATTTCCCATAATGAGTATTATGTTTAGCATAAGTTAAAGTGTGAATCAATGTTCATCTGCACAATATAATTGTATGAATGTACTGCTATAAAAATGAAAACTAAATCTAAATTAAGAGTTTAAAAAAAAAATTTGAGTTGAAGGTGGAGACCGTTGAATGTGAGCGCCGGATTGAAGTGATTTAGAGGGTACAAGCGCTGACTGAGGAACCCAATTAATTGTTTCAGCACAGAAAATAAATGATTGAATTTAAAATCCTTCTTAATGTTTACTGAGGGGTATCAGTACCATAAGGTAAAAATTAACCTAAATGAACCCTACTATTTTTAGGGGGGCTGAAGGTGTAATTTAGGTTATTGTACCAGTACACTTGTTTATAGTAACTTAAATATATACCTTTAATATCATTAATCATTGCTAAAAATATTATATTAATAATTATTCTCTATATAAATCCATTTTGCATGCAAGCTTAAATCTGCTTACATATTCAGCATCTTTATTTTTCTAGAGATGCAGGGCAAGTTTCAGTTTTGTCTTACATAATGGATTTGATTATACCACTAATACATTTTCCATCAAAATGTAGTAATCATATTCATTGGAAATTGTACCAGGTGCAGGTAAGTATCTTCTTGTATATATATATATATATATATATATATATATATATATATATATATATATATAAATACATTTTTACATCTGGATAAACATATTATTATTCTTGTTTCTTCTCCTTAATGTACATGAAACTGTATAGCTGCTTGTTTTTCCAAAGAACTGCAAATACTGGACTCTAAGGAGATGTATTTGTTAAGGCCACTTGTCATTCTTACTTTAATCTTTATTTTTTTTCAGGCCTGCACTTGTAGACTGGGCTGGCCATAACACATAAAGAAAAGAGTTCAAGTGTTCCTTCTCAAAACTAATAAATATTGACTTTCATAAGCTTTTCTGTGTTATCTTACATCATAAAGACATTTTCGGTATGCAGTTGACATTGTCCCAACTGATTGTACAATCATTATTGATTTTTTCTTGTGTGTAATACCTATGTCAAATAGACTAATATATTTAAATGCTGATTATTTTAGCAATATACCTGTTTTAAGATAAGATCAAAGGCAGTTAACTGTGCTGCTGATAAAATGAAAAGATAACAATGTGTGTGTGTGCCACCTCCAATGCCCTGTTGCACATACAAGAATGATTCATAAGATGTAATGATTAACATTCTGGGGAAGAAAAGGACCTGCATTCTGAAGTGAAATAAAACTAAACAGATGGATTAGAAACTGGCATAAGAGCAATGTAAATAGCACAATAAGATGGACTGCATATTGAGGATCATGGGAAATCATTCTGTATTCTCAGTATATTTCTGGTTTTCTCACAAGTACTTCTAAAGAGCTCTTGGAATGTGTTTAATCTTCTCCATGATTTCTCTGAGGATATAATTATTGTTAACCCCTGGAGTGTAGATTACTGGAGAAACACCAACTCCTGTCAGGCTGGGGAATTGACTTTATTCACAAAAAAGTGTGTATGTACTGAGTGCTGGAAAAATATAAAATACAAATTAATAACTAATTAGTTTAAATTTTTCCTAAAAAAAAAAAAAAAAAAGGACAATGTTCGAGTTATCGACCAAAAACCCAGAATTGTTCAGATTAGCGCATGAAACCCAACACAGACCATGACCTTTTCAAATTAGAAATTGGACTCTTACAGGATTTTGAAAGGCTTGATATGGAGTATTTTTGGATTCAGACTTTTAGCAGCTTCGGGGTATAATACATCTTGAAAATTTTAATTTTTTCACTTTCACCTTAAAAAATATGTTTTCCCCTTTAAAAGCCTGAGCAGAAAAAATTTGAGCTTCAATAAAAAACCCTTAGTTTAAAACATTATAAGTTAAACATAAGTTGAACATATACAAGGCTGTTATGCTGAAGGCCTGCAGATCCTGACCTGCCCAAGAGTTCCCTACACCTGTATTACAACTGTATGATAATATTTTATGGTTCAAACAAGTCACATTATTTCCCACTGCACAGCATCGGCCTATGCAATTATCTTATTTATTTTCTTTAGATTCTGTAAAATGCATAAAAGCTGTGTTCATCCTAGTGTAGGGATACAATGCAGGAATATGGAATATATTTATATGCCAATGTCAAATAAAAATCTAAAAGAACCCCCATGGGCCTTTAACTGTAAGGGTATATTGCATGTAATGTTCATTAACAACAAAGTTCTGTTGGGGTAAAGAAACTCTAAATAGAATAATGTACAATGTCTTTGTCATACATTATAAGGATGTTAGAAGTTACCATGGAGTCATAAAAATGTGATGTGACTTCTAATATCCTCATATTTTGTACAGGGGGTAGATTATTCCTTCTAATATACAAGTTGTAAGACACAAATTATATAAATAAACTAGCAATGTTATGAAACAATTATTAAGCACAGTATTTACTCTCCCTAATCTCTGATGGTTGCTTACATGTTACTGTTTGTTAAATGGCAAAGTTTATTGATTTGACAAATCCAGTACCATAATATATATTTCCATTCAGCCTTTGTTTGTACTAGTTGTTCAGCATTTTTAAATGTCAACAGCAAGTTGTTATTGATCTGTAATTAAAAGTGAAGAGAAAATTAGCATAGTAAAAGTTTAAAGTCATTAGCACAAGTACAGCTAGGCAATTATTTACCTTGTTGTAACATTTATTTTGCATTCAGATATTGACATGAACTATGATACTCAGTGTAACATTTTAATTATTAGAAAGACCATATTATAAACACTTGGCTATATAATATGTTGTCATCATTTTAGAACATGTTATTTGAAACAAAAATTAGCTTTATTTTCAGGATGCAATTTCAAAGTTGAATCGAAGATGTTTAAGATTAGAAGATAAAAAGTAAATTTGTTGATTTTACATAAACTTACACTATGTACATATATTGATGCATGTGAATGCATACAGATTTACAAATACACTCACATATGCCACATTTATACAGGAACACACATATGTACACACATACATGCATGCAAACATACACTAACATAAACATAAGCACACTTGTGCTAACATGCACATGTTCACACAGCTTTCATTGCAATATTGATTTTAAAACAAAAAAGAAAATCCTGAAGGAACTGGAAATAAAAGTACACATAAAAACATGAATTGGCCTGCAAGAACAAAGGGAAACTCAATTCATAAGAAGGCATTACCCTTGTATGGGTGGGGAAAGCCAATAATGTAGAAGATGGAAAAAAGCTTGCACTCACAGGACTGACCAAAAAACAACGAGTCTTTTACAGCGCTCTGGAGGAATTTTGGCCCACTCATCTTTGCAGAATTGTTGTAATTCAGCTTTATTTGAGGGTTTTCTAGCATGAACCTCCTTTTTAAGGTCATGCCACAACATCTCAATAGGATTCAGGTCAGGACTTTGACTAGGCCACTCCAAAGTCTTCATTTTGTTTTTCTTCAGCCATTCAGAGGTGGATTTGCTGGTGTGTTTTAGGTCATTGTCCTGCTGCAGCACCCAAGATCGCTTCAGCTTGAGTTGACGAACAGATGGCTGGACATTCTCCTTCAGGATTTTTTGGTAGACAGTATAGGGCAATTGACCTTCATTAGAAAAACTGTAATGGCTAAAAAAAACCCACAGAAATATATTCCAACTTTCATAAACGGCCAATGTTTAGAAAATGAAAATGGTAATTAGGTGGTTTGGCCACAAAAATGGGTGTGGTCAAAACATTTTTTATTGCGCTAAGCACTGCAACTTTTTTGTTCCTCTTTTTATTTCCAGATGTTGGGAGGTATTCTTTGACATTCCCAGCATTACCCAACTTTTCCAGACCAAGCATCTTTTTCTACCCTCATGGTTGAACTGGGCATTTGACACTGGGGCAGTGCTAAAACTTTATAGGCTGTGGACAAGAAAGATTCATTTATAAACCCTGGGCAAATTTGCACACGGACAGTAACCCATAACAACCAATCACTAATTGCCTTTTTTCCACTCTCTACATCATATTAAAAGTTAATTCAAAGGTGAACAACCACATACGAATGACAGGATGGTTTTCAGCTGTGATTAGAGGCATTTAAGATCAAACCAATGGCTTTGCCAAAGGGCAACATAAAAATAAAATGAACTGCAATTTTTAAAAACGCTAATATGCATTTCAAGGTTTTTAAGAATGTGCATATGTTACAGCAGGAATATAAGAAAGACAGAAACATGTACAGATAATTGTTTAGATAGATAGCTAGATAGATAAAAACAATAGAAAAACTCTTTTTCAGCAACATTATTTTCAATTGCATGATAAAAACTAGGAACCATATACAAGTTTTTCAATTTTGCCATCAAAGGCTTCTTTATATTGGTTTTAAAAAATCTATAAAGAAACCTAAGGGGATACCAAAGGTTTTTCTCTTGTTGCAATATTATACTTGCTATACTGTAGATTTCAGTATTATAACCAACAATAATGTGACCTTTTCTATTTTATATTTTAGCAGCAGTGAAAAATCAGTGTTTTGTACAAGCTAGAAATCCTTTGGAGTTCTTTCTGTTTGCTTTCTGTTAAGTGAAGAGAAAAATACACAACACAACATACTAGAACTTCTACTGTATTTCTAACCTTTCCACAGACTTAACAACTTGTCTGGTCTAACTTGAAGGTCAATTGGTTTTAAACTCTGTTATCTGCTAGGTGTTTCATGGAGTGGTCCTGATAACAGAGGAGAGAGTAAAGGAAAAGAATTTTTGAAGATCAAAAGTGGCTGCTCATTTTGTTATCTGACCCCAATGGTTGTCATAGTAACAGGTTTCTTTTAACCTCTGCCATCAGAAGATTTGTCTCTATCTGTCTGTTGCGCGTTTTACTTGAGTGAATAGCTGTTGGACTTATGTAAGGTAAATATTGTGATTATTTTTTCATGGGTTCACAGTGCAAACATATTACTAAACAACTGAGACAAGGTATTGCCTATTCATAAGATGGTGGTTTGTGTTTGCTTCCATACAGTGACGATAACAATTACAGTTTTAACTCCAACAGTTTGAATTGCTACTGCACAAGGCTATTTCATTTAAACATAATCAGAGTTTCAAAATATTCTGTATTATTACCAATAAAAATTGTAGTTTTAGGTCCATATTCAGTTATGCCTACTGATAAATGGTGGGGGAGAAAAGCTTAGCTCATTGCACATGGAAGAGCTTCCAAAATAAATACCATGGAAGTACAGTAAGTTCAAGCCATAAACAAATTCCAAAGTAACCCTCTCCCTATTATCTAAACAAATGATATTGTTGAGAACGGAAGACCCTTTGAAATATATGATTGACTGGGAGGCAGATATAAGGCAAGCAATGTCTCAACAAGAATGGAATTTAATCTGGAAAACCAAATATCTCTCCAAATACTGCCATAAAGGAATCAGCATACAAGTCAGAATTGGACTGGGGGGCCCAAGTCCCACTGGGGCTGCTGTCCCCAGGCCCCCCTCTGGACCACCCTTGATGCATCAGTGTGTCTGTGCGTCGGCATGCTAGGCTATATTTTTTTAGCCGCCACCTCCCGACAAAGGGACGTCATGGCAGGAAGAAGTCATGGATCTGGGCTGTACAAGGTCATGATGTGATTGCACATTACCCCTGCAAGATATGATCCCTCAGCCTCTAGCTCCTGTTTATGAGATTTTCGGACAGCATATACTATACTAATAGGACAAATCTTTGCTGTGGCAAGGATCAACTTAGCAGAACAATGGTTACAAACATTGATAGATACTCATGGAATGAAATGAAAAAATCAGTCTGACACAAAACCTGTTATATTTGACAGCTTTATTGGCGGATAAAGTAGACTGTAGCATACTGAAATATGGACACCCTGGAACATACTCAAAGAATCATAAGAGGCTGGTAGTAGGAATGATAAAAATATGATAAAAATATTTGGTATGATGAGCAGATGTACTGCCAAGATATTTACAAATATACTATTTCTTTTCATCTTGTGTATTTCACCATACTAACACCCCCTCCCCCATAAAGGTTAAATACACTAAAATATTGAAAACATTGAATGTTTTGTAATTGCATTATACTATAAAAAAGCAAAAAATCTAAGAGATTATAACTTACTTATTTCTGGAATTTCAGTTAGCTACCATCCTACCATTTCAGCTCTGCTGTTCCCTAGTGAGTAATGCCTTTATTGCCTCAGCTTTTTCTTTTTTAATTCTTTTCAAACTCTTAACACTAACATTCAACTGTGCAGCTATTTTACATCTCTGTTCTCAAGTTCAAATAAGCTCCTCCACCTCTCTCCAATTATAATTCCACCTCATTCTCATATTCAAGATTCTGAGATCTGTATTTTGCTGTGATTTTGAAAAAAACGAGGCAAACATTTTCAATCAAAACTTTTCCTTGAAAAGTTACAGGGAAAAAGAATCTCCTCTTGATTAGAAACTTACCTCAACAATCCCAGTCTTAATATTTTTACTGCTATGCTTCATGATGTCTAAAAAGCTGCAAACACAGAGCAACTAGGTATTTCAATTAAGTAATTTTTATGGCAAATTTGTACTACCAATTGAAGTAGTGCTTGCAAATATCATTATCATTGATCACACCAAATTTCATAGTTAGTGATGGGTGAATCTACCCCGTTTCGCCGAAAAATTCGTGAATTGGCGAAAAATTTAGCGAAACGAGTCGTGGCATGTTTTTGATGCGCATCGCATCAACTTCGTCGCATTGCACCATTTTCGTTTTCATCGCGTCTCGCCGCGTCAACTAGATTTTTTCAGCGAATTTTTGACAGGCGAATTTTCGCTGCCGTTTCGCGAATTTATTCGCCAGCGGTGAATCGCAGGAATTCGCTGCAAATCATAGATAAACCAACTGTATGTCGAAAAACTAGATACTCATATAGTCTGCACTCCTCTTCAGAAAAGGCTATCAAGCGGTCCATCGAACAGCACTCGATTTTGATTTAGAATGTTGTGAGCATACCTGGTTGGGGGCTCTTTTATTAACAATTAAAAAGCTATATTTCACTATATGGGGTTCCTATCTTTGTTTCGTAGAAGGTTGTGAAGATTGAATTAACTTTTTACCTTTATTAGTGGGGTTACCATATTGACACTGTGGATGTGTTTTGCACTTTTTATTGAGCACTTACATATCTGGATATTCTGCACCAGGAGTTTTCTGGATTTCTCTTCCCCAGAGAATTTATTTTCAAGCATATGTACCATTAATGTATTTGTCTTTATATTTATTATATTATATCTTGTTTTTTTAGTATGCTCAAAAAGAGCATACCAAACAGTGTCAGCAATACACATTTGAGATCCTGTTATAATCAGAATTATGTCCATACTGTAGCTCTGATATTAAGGGAGAATCAAGGCAATCAAAATGGCTATCCCTACAGGCAGCCACTACCTTCTTAGTAGTATGCTAGTTTAAAAGGACATCTTGATTGCTGCGGTTTTCCCTGGGAGGATCAGGGCAATCAAAACACCCCCTGTGTCATTAACCTTTTGAGCATGTTATCACAATTTACATGGGAAAAATATAGTTCAATTTTAAAAATATATTTTTTCTATCTCTTCTCCATCCTGTCTTCTCAGAAAGATTATTTTTCCAAGGTGAGATTCAAGATTATATAGTTAATTTCCATTTTTTTGTACATTGACACCATTCATTTAAGGTACTTAGTTGAAAGACGCTTACTTGCACTTCCCCATCCCACCTCCTATTTTAGTTGAGTGCAAGTGAACTTACTGATGTAGGGGAACCCTGCAGCTACTGCTACCTTAAAGCTGTTGGTAACGCCAGTGTTCCCTCTGCAGGCTGCATCAATAGGTACAATAGACTTGCACTTAAATAGCAGAATTACGTGCAGATTTCATTTTGACAGTGAACACTATAAATTATGCAATGTATCGGGCTCAATTGCAACTGACACAACTCCCCGTTGCACACACATTTACACTGAGATAATTGGAAAACCACTGAATTGTTGATTAAAAACATGGCAAATTGTGTCCAACATTGCATGTGGCATATTGCAGTTTATTTATAAGGAAATCATTTGTGTTAATACCAAAACTGTATATATATATATATATATATGTATATATATATATTCATAGAAACTGGAGGTTTCAAAATGTTCACATAATCCACCACATCAACGCGTTTCAGTTCCTTTAGAACTGTCGTCAGGATGTATATATATATATATATATATATATATATATATAGATGCGGAAAAAAGTGCTGTTCAATTGGCTAAAGAACATAAAAGAATAATATTTGCTTAAATTACTCCTAAATAAAAATTAGAAAATTAGCTTGGAGGATATCTGCTATTCTTATCAGGCAAAAGTAACAGTCTAAACAATTATGTTCACATATTTGAAATTAAGTAAAAAAAAAATTAAACAACATTGAGAAGGTGGTCCCATATAGAATAGATAATACCTCAAGATGAGTACATCTAAATATATTTGTTTAGTTGCTTCAAAAAATTAAGTCATACTTTGAAAATTATCATACAAAATGTTTTTGCTATGGCCCATCCATGAATAAATAAGAAGTGGACATATCTGAATATGATACTGAATGCTAAGTAGGAAATTCTGGCTGTTTTTTTTGTGTGTTATCCTTTAATGATCTGAGGTAAGTCATATCATCTGTCTGTAGCATAGGAATTCTGAATAACCCACCGGCTAGATAAAAATGTCAGCACTAAATTTAGCAGCTCTTCGAATTGTGCTAAAGAAGCTAATATATATTTGTGTTGTATTTTTTTTAAGTATGACATTTTGCATATTTATGTGGAGATGCCAAGACACTCAGTATGGATTCTCAATATAAATCTTAGCATGACAACATGAAAACAGGAAATATTTTAAAATAAATTAAAGTTTAGAACAGACAGTTAAAATCCTTCTGAAAGAATTTTGTCCGTATCACATCTCCCAAAGCAAGTGTAACTTTTATGATTGACACAACAATGCAGAAGCAGACACCGTACATTTCTGGATAACATTTCTGCAGAAGCCTTTTCATGGAGATGACTTGTCACTGCATCCTTTCACCAAAGACTTATATCCACAAACAAGCTTTTCTTGAACATCAAGAAGCCTTATATCTCTGCCTTTTGCCACATTTTCTTGAGCAAACATAATTACTGAAGCACTTCAAAGAAAATCCCGCTCTCCACTTGACTTTAAAATAATCCCGTGTATCCCTTGGAGCATTCTGGGTAAGTGACAAAGAGCAGGATCTTGTCCTGTAGTCTGTCTTTTTTTGTAGTTGTTATTTTTTATTTGAACCACTGTATCTTCAAATGGCTATGTCAGGTCATCGATGAGACTGACTGACTAAACCAAACACAAAATGATTAATTTTGGATTGGATTTTTTCCTTATTAATGTGTCTGATAATTCACCACTTCATTAGTAGAAATACCTTATGAAGTTCAATGGTGCCCCAAAAATATTGCTTTCAACTAGTGCATTTTAAACCATTAGCAGTGTAATATAAGTATTAAAACAGATTATTTGACAACATGGATTAAAGCCAACAGTTACAAAGAAAATGTATATATATATATATATATATATATATATATCCTTTTTTTACTGGTATTGCTTCTCTTTATTGCATGGCAGTCATCAGCTAACGCTGGTTCGTAGACTACAATAATAGAATAAAATACATTTTAGATAAAGCATATCTTGGTTAGGACAAGCAGTTTGGAGGATTCATGGCCATAGTCATGTCAATAGCCAAGACTGCTTATTTGTAAAATCCTAAACGAGAACTCAAAATTTTTAGAAATGTTAATTCTGTACATGCTACATTTTTTGATAATGGAAGTAAGGGTTTTACTTTACTCATAAATTATTACCTTCATCCTATAGTGCCATATAATGGTATTGTCATTGACCTTGCTGGATTTTCAGCTGCTGGAGTCTCTAGGGGTAAACTGTTTGGTGAGTTACTTCCAGATTATTTCTTTTGAGATAATCTGATATAATTACTCCAATATGCCCACAGTTTTAAACTCTAGCCATCCCATATCTTCAAAAACAATTAGAAGGAAGCTGTTTGGGGTAACCTGCCACAAACATTTACCATTTATATTGTACTAATCCAATGCAGGAAGAATAAAGAGAAAATGAGGACCTATAACAATATTTACCATATCCCTTATACAAGTGCCTAATGTAACTAGATACTGCAAGTGACTGCAGATGCAAAAAATGAAAACATTATCTATGGAAGAAGAAACATATTAACTTTTACATTTAATTCAGTTTTACAAATAAATTTGGAAGAAAGGTCCCTGCTCTGTTTATCACATGCCTTTGATTTTACTTTGCTATTTTTATTTGGTGATAACATAATGGTACCTTGTATTTCTACATTGTTAAGCTGAAGGTATGAAAATATTTTCATTCACCTTGACAACAATATTATGTCTCATTCTACAAACATTATTTTGCATTTGTTTTTTGCACAGCAATAATTTTTCATTTTGACACTTTTTAATTTCAGATTACTATTCTCCCATAAATATGAATGTAACAATATTAATCAATCAAAACCTAGTTATCACTCGCTGCCTTACATACCTCCAATAGCTGGGCTTTAATTACTGAGTTCAAACTGCTCTGTTAACTGTCTTTTAAACAAATGAGGTAGCTGTAAAATACACTAAACTGCAAAAAAATAATATGCTTCACAAATATATAATTATGTAATACCTTGTTTAAATCAGCAGCCTTTTAACCTACTGAATTGAAAAATCATTTTTTTTATTAAGCTGCAGAAAGAAGGCAGAATTTAAGAAAAAATATCCCTAAAATATCTTTTGTTTATATTCTATGTTAACATATGAGGGTAAATATTGAGGTGTGTATAGAGCATTTACTTTATCCCACCTTTCTGAAAGGGGTTGTTCACCTTTGAGTTAACTTTTAGTATAATGTAGAGAGCGATATTCTGAGACAACTTGCAATTTGTTTTCATTTTTTATTATTTGTGGTTTTTGAGTTATTTAGCTTTTTATTCAGCAACTCTCTAGTTTGCAGTGTCAGCAATTTGGTTTCTAGGGTACAAATTACCATAGCAACCCTGCAGTAATTTGAATAAGGGACTGGAATATGAATAGGAAATGGACTGAATAGAATGATAAGTAATACAAAGTGGCAATAACAATACATTTGTAGCCTTACAGAGCATTTGTTTTTACATGGTGTCAGTGACCCCCATTTGAAAGCTGCAAAGAAACAGAAGAAAATTGCAAATCATTAAAAAACTATGAAAAATAAATAATGAAGACCAATTGAAAAGTTTCTTAGAATTGGCCCTTCTACAATATACTAAAAGTTAACTTGAAGGTGAATCACCCCTTTAATCCATATTTGGGGTCCTATAAAAACAGGCAGAGGCATTTCAGTGGTAAGTACTGCCACTGAGGTTGCCTAGTGGATGCCATGCCCCCCTCACTCCCCACATTTTTTTTTTGCTCCAAAACGGGTCAAGGAGAGGCTGCATCACTAGTGCAGAAAGGGGAACTCTTTTCAGATAAGTGGTCCTGAGATCTCATGGCCTTCTTGGTAAGACAGGCAAACTTCAAAGGGTAACATAGGAGACAAACTTTACTGGTGATGTTACCCATACCAACCAGCCGCTCGATTTGAACAGTCACCTTTAGAAGTTAGAAAACAAAAGATCTGATTAGTTGATATGGGTAACATCAGAGGTGATGTTTGCTTACATCGTTAATAAATATGCCCAAAAATGTGTTGGCTTCAGCATGATACAAATAATGGAGAATTTTAACTACTACGTCTCTATCACCACAAAACTGGAGACAGGATAGAGATTTATCAGTGATGCTGCTTTGCATATTGGCTCCCCAGATGCCTTTGGTCTCTCAGTTCTTGCAGAATCTGCTTTCACTATGGAAAGATGAACTGACTGTACCAATGCTGCATCATGGTGCCTGTGTATTTTACAGAAACTGTTTGCAGGAACCATTAGAGAAGTATTGAACTTGCCAGCTGTTTTTGTGAACTCCTGGGGTAAATATTATGTCAATCCATATTGAGGAGAAACAGTTTTAATGGGTGAACTACTCCCTTGGTGCCATAGGTGGGAGAACTGGTGTTCTACCTACCCTATGTGTAAGTAAACCAGGCACTCACAGAGGGTTGACAAATATATAGTGAATAAAGTACCCTTGTAAAATATAAGGATATTATAAGTTAACGAGGAGTTTCATGACCATATAAAAACACGAGTCCGAAGGTCGAGTGTTTTTATACAGGTCATGGAACTCCGAGGTAACTTCTAATATCCTCATATTTTGCAACTGGGGGTACTTTATTTATTATAATACACAAGTTTCAGGGAGTCATGGGACAGAAATGACATCAGAACTCATCGTTTCTAACTGATGACATCAGAACTCACCGTTTATAAGGATATAATTTACAAGATATTTACAGCTTTTGTGTATTATAACCATATAATATATAAACAAACACCGGACAAATGGTAATGGATGGGGGGCTCTCCATAAATGCTTTATATTTTACCAAGCAAGGGACCTGGGGCAGAAAAACACTGTGGGCATAACATAAGAGGGGTTTTATTTATAGAAGCATTGTATTTTCATGTTCTAGCTATACTGTCCTCTTACATAGTTACATAGTTACATAGAATTTTCGAGGGCTATTTGCCCTCAAATTAGACCCTTCTACGATTTTCAAATAAAAATTCAAAAAAATTGTATTAAAGTTCGATGGTTTTTGCTATTCTCGATAAAATTGTATGATCGAACAATTTTACGAAAAAATCGTAAAAAAACATATGATTGTTCGAAAAAATCATACGAATCGAACGATTGAAGCGTTCGTTCGTACAATTGGTATTTGAACATAAAACTTAGAAAAGAAGCCTGTGGGGGGTTCCCATAGGCTTCTAATGCAATTCGGTAGGTTCAATCTGGCGAAGTAGGCAGTCAAAGAAAATTTTAAAGGGGAAGTACTTCGATCATCAAATAGTCGAATGATAGAATATTCGATCATTCCATCTATTCGATCTATTTGATATGTGGCCAAATTTGTATATTCAAATATTTGATAAAATCGTACGATCCGAATTCGATCAAATTTCAAATCCTTCACACGCATATGGGCCCCATTCTGTCCTTCCAGAAATAAATATTAATGTATGTTTTTACACAGACATACCTTATTCCACAGATTGAAAGGAAGCCCTGATAATCTGCCTGTGATGCATGAATTATTTCCCTGCCCTCACCTTGAGCTATCAGAGTGATCCAACACTCACTCTTCTTGTTTTATTGGGAAGTGATGGATTTAAAGTCCAGAGAAAGTAGGGAGATTTCAATTCAGAGAAATTATCACTTGAAAATGGAAAAAGGTGAGGTATTACACAGTGGGAATAGGTTCTCACCAGTAAAATGGCTTCTTTTCAATCTGTAGAATCAGGCATGTTTGTGTAACTTTTTAACTTTGGAAAGTTTTTATGCACCTTTTTCTTATAGTTGAATGTTGGACAATCAGTTATCTTTATCTTATCATGTACTGAAAAATAAAGTATCTTGTAGTAATGGGTGACTCTGTGGCCTTTTGCCGAGCCAAATTTTTCGCGAATTTCCTGAGAAATTTGCAAAATGGCGGAAAATTCACGAAACGCCGCAGGCGTCTCACTTTGGATGCAGGCGTCTCATTTTGGATGGCGGCGTCCATTTTTGGGCCCCACCATAAAAAAAACAGACACCGGTGAATTTTCGTGGGCGTTTCGTGAAATTTATTCACCCACGGCGAATTGCAGGAATTTGCTGTGAATTCGAGCCAGGAGAATAAATTCACCCATCACTAGTATCTTGCATTCTTTGCTAATGAAGGAATAAGCTTTAATTATTACTATTAAGTGGTTGTTCACCTTCCAAACACTTTTATTCAGTTAAGTTGCTTTCAGAATGTTCACCAGTTACAAAGACTTCTTTCAATTGCTTAATATTTTTATTTTTTACCATTATTCCAAAATGGGAGTTTAAAATGTAACATTGCTGTCTTTCATTTTTCAGTCTGGCAGGTTGGTAATCCTGGAGTGGATTCTGAACTCTTTACCATTTTTTACATTAATTAATTCATTTCTAAGCAGCATCTGGACTATTAGCAACTAACTATATGTATCAATTTAGAACAGTTTACAGGGTCTGTTGTTCCCCTCCCAGAGCTGCTACAGAAAGGCATAATATGAAACATAAAAATTTAAACTTCAATATTAGAAAATAGAAAGTAATTGAAAAAGCTTTTTATTTCTGGTAAATGGTAAATCTGAAAACAAATAAACTGAAGCAAGTGTTGGAAGGTGAACAATCCCTATAACTCAGTCTGCAATTTTCTTCTACAACCTTAATTATCACATTCCATGGGGCTCCCATTGTGTATTCCGCTAAAGAAGATGAAAGTGGCAATGGCATAACAACAACAAGGGCACGGTCTGATGTCACTGGAGCAGGCCCGGACTGGCCATTTGTGGGTTAGGGCAAATGCCAGAGGGGCTGCTATAAGGTCCCATAGAAAGTCAGTGTTTAGTGGGCTGGTGGGGGCTGTTTGGGCGTCTATGTGGGCTGATGGGCCTCTTGTGTACCTGAAATGCCAGGGCCTATTTTAATTCTCAGTCCAGTCCTGCACTGGAGGCATACAGTATTTAGTTAAACAACACAGTAAGTGAAACTCTTCATGGAAGGTGTATACTAACATTCTAACAGTCTGTGTAGACAAACACCTAGTGAATCTAGTGGATTTAGACTTCCCACTTTGTAGATTCACTTACTGTAAGTTCAGTGATAATTTAAAAAGTCTGCAAATCTATCTTACATTCAAATTGCAATACAATACTTAAAATTTGAAGATAACATTTTCTTAGTCCTATGAAGACTGACACAACTTATTTAGTGACTGAAGCCTTGCTACATTATTTGAATATTTAGAAGTAAATGTCAACTGTTTTGGTTGTGTACTTGTTAAAACACATCCAGTAAATGTTTAAAGAACATTAAATCATCTGAGTAAAATAAAAAAAAGGATTATGGTATAATTATGGTCAAATGTGTTTGATTGGTAAATGTTCATTGACATTCATGATTGGAAAAAATTATATTTTAGGTGTTTGTCATCGCAAGAATGAAACTTTAAAAGAATGTATGCCAATATTCCATAGTATTTTAAGAAAATATGCCTGATATTTTTGAAGTTTTGCTGCAAATCATAAAAATACCCTGATGGTAAGCTCAATATTTCATTTATAGGGAATATAATAAACTGTTTCAGTGTATTGATTAGCGAAACATAGTGCTTATTTTTTTCCTTGGCTTTCTACGAGTCGCTCAATAGGTCAAAGAGTGATGCCATCAGTTTCCTAATACGACATTTTGTGGAAGATTTGCAAGTCCTACAGGAACCTTTAAGCATAGATAAATATGCACTCGTGGTTTCACTTGGATAGTTTTTTACCACCAAAGGATGATTATGTTGTGTGCCTTGAGACACTGGCTGTAATATATTTCCCATCTCTTTATTGCATTTTGGAATCATAAACAATGACTGTTTGGCTCAAAGCCATTTATTCAGCCCAAAAAGACATTATTTGCACAACAAAAATCAATAAAAATGTTACTAGGTCTGACTGGATATTTTGCTTAACTGTGATATTTGTCTGTCACTGATGGCATGCCATCTCTCGTAGGAGACTGCGGCCAAAACACAGCTATTGATCCAGTCATCAGTGATGGATTCTGGCATTTGGAAAGAGCTGCTACAGAGAATCTCGATTAAAAAAAATTTCTATGTTTTGCCTGCAGCACAGTCAAGATAACCTGAACGAGGATATTTTCTTTGTTTTATTGGGTGCCTAACTCTACTACTTGTTAAATGCTCCAGACCAAAGTTCATTATTGAAAGAATTAAGTCAATCTATGTTTAGCCAAAGGCTGTGACATCACATCAAACTTAACTGATTTAACCAAGACCTGCTTGTCCTTTTCATCACCTTAAAAGTGTAAAGGAAACATTTCATATGTACTTGTGTGCCTTGATCAGGGGTGATCTGTGGAGGTGCTTAATCTGTTAGCAGCTGAAATTATGCCATTTCACAAAAAACGAGTAGGAGAAATATGACCAACTGTAGCAACTGTGTTACAAGTAAGTAGCTCTGTTATACATTCTACTAATTCCTTTTACATGACGTGAACAAGAATGTGTCTTGCCATGCACACAAATATTCTCACTGAAAAAAAAACAGTATAATTCTCTTCTGGTAAACTAATTATGTAATAATAAGCTTACCCACTGGAACACAAATGAGAAATTATTTTATAATGTATAAAAGCAAATATTTTAATTAGGAGGTTTTTTGTTTTCCAAAGCATAGCACAATTTACAATGTAACATGTACAATAATTTATCATGATAAGCTATTTACAAAGTAGACTATATAGGTGGAGCCTTTAATATAGCTTGACTTAGGGTAGAGTTGTACATGTAGCCCCAGACTCAGTTCACATGAAGGAGACAGAAATATCTTTGTTAAAGTGCAACAAGGCAGCTTGGATCTGGTTTTAAACCATCACAGAAATGTGAACAATATTTAATTAAATTGGAACATTTATGTTTGAATTAATTGGAAGGTAAACCCATGTATAGTGGGTATACCATTTATGTTAATGAAGCAAAGTGCTAATTTTGCAATGTGCAATTTCTTGTTTAACAATGGGGCAGTTTGACATGTTCTACCTATAATGAAATATTCTTTCAAGGTTTATAGTTGTTGTCACTGCACAATTTTCAAATGTTGCTACTTGAGCCTAATGTGTCAATCCCTGTGCAAACATGGCTCATGTTTTGTAAATGAGTCATGCTTAAACACTATTTGCACATAATGCAGCTATCACAACTGGAAGCACAGAACCAAAGGGAGCTCTATATAAGGAAGGTTTAAGGTCTAACTAGTGCTGGGGGAAGTAAGGTTATCCAAAGGGCTGTACTTAACCCCTGCTTGGTTTTGGTAAATCAACTGTATTTCTGCTAACATTTGCATATCATAATAATGTCTCACAAGGATCTTACATCAATGCAGATTTTTTTTTTAATTTAAAAAAAATTGTGTGCTAAAAGAGCACACACGTTAAGAGCCAGTGTATAATGGAGATTGTAAATAAAATGCTTCTGTACTAACAATGCCTTTTGCCACCCAACCACCAACATTGATTCTTTTACACCATCTCAGACTAGGTGCGCCTATAGAAAGACCATTTTTTTTTAATGTCTTTTCCTAGTCCAACAGTTTTTTTTACAACAGACTTATACAGAATCCTCTGCACATTAGCCAAATTTCACTGAATAGATGTTTAAACAGACAGAATTTTACATGACAACATGTAGTGAATTTGTATACTGTTTTAGCAGCTGCATGAACATTAAGTGTATACAGGCACAAGACATTTCCAGGTCAAGAGACCACTGCAAGTCACACAATTTCAATACCTGATAGGGAAGCAGGGGATCAAGAGGTTAATCCTATAGATAGTCATACTCCACAATTTCCATAGGAGAAATGGGGACATTATCCCAATAGATTCAATAGGTTTCTGGTTAAAAAGGTCTACAGTAATTATGTTTATATACATTTTTATGTATTTTATTTCAAATAACAAATGTAAATTTTCATTGATCATTTCAGAGCAGTAATCCCCTGACCACGGAATGCATCGACAGGTTCGGAGTGATTACCATGTAACTCTATGAAGAGACAAATTCAAACATATTACTACCTGCCGATCTGGAAACAAGCATGTTCATGAACTAATCATGCAGTGTAGTAGGTAATGTATAAGTCACACACAATAAATCTAAATAAATGTGCTAATATTCCAAGGGATGGAATATCAGGCACAATACAAATGTATTGTGTGCAGCAGAACAGTTTTCTTCTGTCAATTTATTACACTTATCTACTATTGTGATCCATAGTGTAAGCATCAGGTTCTGCTGAAAACCACCAGGTTTATAGAACATGAAATTAATATACCTGCTGTATTTGAATTGAATATGCCACATACCTCCTATTATTCCCTCTTTAAGACTTATAGAAAATGGCCACTAAAGACCTGTATAGGGTTACTAGATTATGTCTTTTTTAGTATGATGTAGAGAATGATATTTTGAGACAATTTGCAGTTGTATTTTATTTTTTATTATTTGTTGTTTTTGAATTATTTAGATTATTATTCCACAGCTTTCCATATTGCACAGGAATATAAATAGTATAAATAGGAGACTATAATAGAGATGTACTGAATTCAGGATTCAGCCTTTTTCAGCAGGATTTGGAATCTGCCAAATCCTTCTTGCCGGCCGAATCAAATCCTAATTTGCATATTCTAATTAGGGGCAGGGAGAGAAATAATGTGACTTTTTGTCAGAAAACAAGAAAGTAAAAAATGTTTTCCCCTTCCCAATATGCAAATTAGGATTTGGTTTGGTATTCGGCCAAAGGATTCAGGGGTTTCTGCCGAATTCGGTGCATCTGTAATAATAATGAGTAATAAAAATTAGCAATATAACAATACATTTTTAGCCTTACATTGCATTTGTTTTAGATGGGGATCAGTGAACCCTGTTTGAAAGCTGGAAAGAGTCAGAAGAAGAAGGCAAATCATTCAAAATTTATAAAAAAGAAAAAATAAAGACCAATAGAAAACTAGAATTAGCTATTCTATGATATATTAAAAGTTAACTGAAAGGTATAAGGCATCCATTGCCCAGAATCTATATTGAAAAAACTTTTTAAAAGTCTGCCTTCTTGCCATGACCATGAATTCCAAAAAAAAAGAGGGATACAAGAGTAATTTTAGTACTAATTTTAGACAAATTTTAGTACAAGTAAACATTAATTTGTCCATATAACAATATAAAAATAATAACTTAAGTTTCAGAATGATTTCATGGAATAAAAGCTCCCCTTTAAACAGAACCACGGTAAATGAAAGACTGTTCAGTAGTCTTGCTGCTGACTGCATGCATTCCTGTGTAATTTTCTGGACCCCTCTTACCACCCTGACCATAGGTAGTTACAGTATGCCACTGGATGTTCATTACCACATACATACTCCTTAAAGGACAAGGAAAGTGAAACCAAAGACGCAGGCTATAAATGTTGAACATTATGTTTTGTTCTTCTGTACCAGCCCAAGGCTACCACAGCCCTTTAGCAGTAAAGATCTGTGTCTCCAAAGATGCCCCAGTAGCTCCCCATCTTCTTTTCTGCTGATTCACTGCACATGCTCTGTGCTGCTGTCACTTACCGAGCTTAGGGATCCACGCTAATTAATACAGATGATTACTACATGACAGCACAGAAACCAGTGCAATTAGCATCAGAATTTAATAATCAGCCCTGTAGCATCAGATTATATTACAGACCAACCTCATTATCTGTTTGATAATTTGTGACGACCCCTAAGCTAAGCTTCTCAATAGCTGCTCAGAGCCCACTGAGTATGTGAGTATCGCAGACACTTTCCAAGATGTCCTGGATCATTGCTGCTATTGACAAGCTTAAACTTTAGGCTGGTGCAATAAGTTCAGTATATAAAATATGGCATTTAGCCCTATTAATTTTTAGGATTTAGTTCTCTTTAAATGGCAGGCATGATATACACTTTACACTGTACCATTGACTGAAAGGTGCAATTCTTTGTGTTCTATTGGGAAAGTACAAAGAGCTGTATCTGGATGAATTAGGAACTACAAAAGGATGCCATATGAAAAACAATCCTGAAAATTTGCAATATTTCCCTGTGCGTCCCCTTAGTAAATAAGCCATTTTAATGCTTCTATAAACTTTCATTGCCTTGGTCAGACTCAAGGTGATTTTATGCAGACACAGTACTAGCGTATAAGTAAAGGGGTGGTTCATCTTAAGGCTTAGTCCAGACGGGGAGATTCGGGGGCGATCCGTCGCCTGGCGACTTCTCGCCGCGACGGATCGCCCCCGAATCTCCCCGAATAGCTAGGCACCGGCGAGGCTTAAAAACGCCGGCGTGTGTTCACACGGAGAGGCGCGATTTTTAAAATCGCTCCAAATTGCCTCGCCAGGCTATTCGGGGAGATTTGGGGGCGAGAAGTCGCGGCGAGAAGTCGCCAGGCGATGGATCGCCCCCGAATCTCCCCGTCTGGACTAAGCCTTAAGTTAACTTTTCGTGTGTTATAGAATGGCTACTTTTAAGCAACTTTTCAACTTCAACTTGTGTTCATTACTTATTGTTTATAGTTTTTGAATGATTTCCCTTCTTCTTTCCATTCCAGCTTTCTAAAGGTGGTCACTGACATCATCTAAAAATGTGAGACTGCAAATATATCGTTATAGCTACTTTTTATTAATCATCTTTCTAATCATCCTGCCCTATTCATATTCCAGTATCTTATTCAAATCAATTCATGGTTGCTAGGGTCATGTGGATCCTAGCTACTAGATTGCTGAAATCACAAACCGGAGAGCTGTTGAATAAAAAGTTAAATAACTGTTGTCACAGTAGTGTAAATTTAACATGGATTGTAGGACATACATGTAGTCACTAGGTCATTTATATGGAAAATTTTTCCCAGTTTTTTATCTGTAGTTTAAAATCAGGACATGTACCCAATTCAAAGTATTAGGGGCTACATAAAACCCCTAGGATTTTACTAGACAGTATTAACACCCTTGAACTGTCTTTCATATCTCCTTACAGTTTACAGGTGGGGTTATTTTGTACAATGCATAATTGAAAACTCAAATGTAAATATCACATCTGTAAAAAAGAAAATTACTTTGCTTTCTAAAAGTGAATATTTAGAAATTTAGAAATTCAGTCTAAAGGCAGCATTTAGGCGCAGCTTATTAAATGTATTTTATTTTGTCAGTAGCAGTAAACTGTACCTTGGGTAGGAAAGGAATAACAACATTTATTATGCTTTTGCTTTCCTCTAGAGATAGAGTGCGTTGCCACTCGACTATAGCCAAATAATGAAATAATTGAAATGGACATAGTTTAAAGGATTTACCATTTTGCACAATATTGATGACTGGAATACTTTTTACAGAAGTTACACACTGCTGATGCTTTTGGAATCCAAATAGAAATTGAAGCACATAGTAATGATTTTGCAAATACTTTTCTAGTCCAAAATCAATGTCATTGATTGTCATTAAAGCAGCAAGCCTAAAACAATGAAGTGGTTTCTAATTTTCAGGCTCCTGCTTGACCTGGCTCTAGCTCTTCCTATTTAAGGGTATCATTAAATGGTAAAAGCAAACAGCATACTGGGAGACCAAGTGTTTTATTAATTCATCATCAGAATTATCTCAGTGCATTAATATTAATAGCTTTAAATTGGATTCCATTTAGGAAGTGAAATAAATATGCTTTAGTAAAGCCTATACAGCAGATGAATCCTTGAAAATTGAACTTATGCATGCAACACCAAAATAATTTCCTCAACCATAGAGACACCTTCTGGATAACGTTTCATCTTAAAAGCTTTTGTATGTAAATGTGCAGCACTGTCACGCTGCTTATTCTGGAATGATTTTGATGTGTATATAATTTTTTAAAACAATTTTTAAGCTTATATATTTCATTTTTTAAAACAATGTTTAAACTGATAAAATTATTTTAAATTCAAATTAAGACTTTTACACAGAACTAAAATCAACCTATTTTGACATCTTTTTCTGCAACTTATAGTAACCAGTAAACTTTGAAAAATTTGCCATTTGCAAATGCAGTTGCATTTGTATCTGACAGAATTTTTAACCCGCAGTTGTAAGCTATAGGTATAAATATAAGCATAGATATATATATATATATATACACAAATGTATATATTTATACACAAATATATATATATATACATACTATAACAGACAAGGGAAAGTTGTGCTCACCACCAGTAACGTAACTAGGTCGGAGTGGGCCCAGGTGTGGGCTGTGCAGCTGGGCCCACCCCCTCCGAGCCGATTTTTTTCAATGCCTGCAGCAACTGAAGCCGGCTGCAGCAAGGAGCAATCTGTGGGGTTGCCCTGCAGGGGTGCAGGCACTGGTCCACTCACACCCCCTGCTCCCCCGGTAGTTACGCCACTGCTCACCACTAATTTTTAAAACCATTAGGCGGGGGTGCAATGAGGCTGTGATCACAAAATATATAGACAAACACAAGAGGTCCTCTGCACTCAACCCATTATCAATATATTTAAGACATTGAGACATTTTGTGCATACAGTTATTAACAAATGCCTTACCCTTTAAACAAAGCAGGGGCTGTTTGTCCACATATTGTAATATATTTAAGCTGGCCAACTACGTCAAAGTCATCCCATATCTGGCCAGTCCTACTCTCAAATTGCATCTGATTCATTAAGAATTCTATTGCTTCATTATACATTAAGGTAAGTTTTACCTGACTCTTACTTGCTGCTTTCAAAGTAAAACTTGGTTGCCCTTTTTTTTTATAGCTACAGCTATAATAATAGCTATAGCTGGGAAGGGGTGGGAGCTACAATATATATATATATATATATATATATATATATATAGTGAAAAAAGCTTGCACTCACAGGACTTACCACAAAATTATGCTGTTTATTAGCAAAAAATGCCTAACGTTTCGGCTAGCAATCTAGCTATACATAATACACAAGAGCCACAAATATCATGTAAATCATATCCTTATAAACAGTGCTTAGTGATGTAATTTCTGTCACATGACTCACTGAAACTTGTGTATTATAATAAATAAAGTACCCCCATTGCAAAACCATGAACCTCGAAGTTGAATGACCTGTATAAAAACACCTGGCCTTCAGTTTTTATATTGTCATGGAAATCCTGAGTAACTTAAAAATATCCTTATATTTTATGACCTTTATTAATTATATATACATACAGCTAATTCTGAGCAGTTTATAAATATTATACATGCAGAGAAGTAAGTAACTCATAGACAGTTAAGTTAAGCTTTGGAAAACAAATCTGACCAAACTCTCTTCCACGATTTTAACTCATTTATCAATAATTTTTCTTGAAAAAATCGGAGCGACAAAATATCACGACTAAATTGAGCGGCAAATCAAATTGTAAAACTCGTTTTTTTCAAGTTTTCGCTGCTAAAACTGGACTTTTTTGGATTATTCAGGGCAGATCACAATGTAAAGAAACAACTTTAGGGACATCTGCCATTGACTTCCACAGGACCTCAACAGGTTTGAGATGGCATAGTTTTTTCCAAACAGATTCATTTAACTCGGCTCTCAGACAGGTTGCCAGTTTCAAGCAAGTAAGAATTGGCTATTCAAAACAGTTCATGATTAATCCTTTAGAAATATAATGCGAAATGGAGTAAAACACATCAGAGACATTGGACATCATCTTCAATATGGGGAAATTGTCATTTAGTGCTGGAAGGTATGTACAAAGGTTAAAAAGGCTATACATACTGTAAGAAATTTGTATAATCAATGCACATACAGCAAGATGTGTAGTGCAGAAGTAATCGAAGGGTTATTGATGAGTATCAGTCCAGGGATCCAGATAATTTAAGCTTTGAGGTAAATTATATTATAGATTGGTATGATGATCAATAATATCAAAACGGTCCATCCTACAGGCAATATTTCAACTTTATTACTTACAAAATGTTGGTACAGCTATCACAACTCTTACCGTGATAAATCCTGCCCCAATATAGACTTATTGTATGTTGTTCAAAGAACCTCACATAAAAAATAGATTAAAAAAAGAGAGAATCAACTAGACAGAGTCTTTGAACCATGCCTAACAATGTTGTTTTATGCATTATATGTATAGAGATGAATATGAGACTACAAAAGGCATTATAAGTTTGTCTGTTCAAATTAAGCAACCAATTAAAGAACAGAGTTGGTTTGATATATGTCAGGACCTGATGGCTTTACAAAGTTTGGAACAAGGAGGAAGCTGTAGCTTAGGCAAGCAGAAATAGTCCTACACAAGAAGTTTAGAAGCTCAAAGTCAAAATCCTGGCAGAAGTCAAGGTAGGGGCAATCATTCAGAACCAGTCAGGAATTGAACCCAGGTCCTCTGAGTATATTTGTTTACCATTTTTATGCCAAAGCATGTAGTCATGTGCCAATGTGTCACTATGTGGTGCATTGATGTGATGTTGCGGCCGTGTGCGTCGCCATCTTGAAAATGAAGCAGAGCAGCTCTGGTAATTGATTGCCGTATCAAACATATAAAGCTATTAGGAGCACAAAGGATATCTGTCCTTTATTGCCTTCTCTGGAGCTGGCTGAGTGCTGTCCTATTTGCTTATCCGCTGGAGACCAAGGAAAGTGGGAAGATAAATTCACCAAACCTTTGCTGATATCTGTTGTAACTACAATGTATTTAAAGAATAAATACACAAGTCCAGTTACCATTTTAAATGATCACAAATAAACAAAATACTCCATGTTGCTTAAAAGAAAATACAAATGGCATAGAGCAGATATAGCATATGGATAGAATATGAAAAATGAATGTATCTCAGATGACAAATGTCAGTGAAATGACAAAATAATTGAGGAGCTGTCTGGGATTGGGTGTACAATCATAAAGGAAAAATGACTTCACTTCCGAAATATCATTATGCTTTATTTATATAGCATTCCTTAAAGACTGATTTATGTTTATAACAGTTCTGGCCCCAGTGGAATTTACAATCTAATTTCCCTATCACATTTGCACAACACACATGCAGTAAGACTTAATTGTATCTGTTACCTTGCCTGAATTTATTTTCTTGTGGAAGAAGTGTGGGAGGAAAGCACAGTACTGAAATGAAACTCAAAAAGATATAGGTAGAATGCACAAACTCAGTAGACAGTACCTTCATCAGAATATAACTCAGGACCGAACATTGTACAGCAGCAGTGCTAACAACTGTGAACCTATGGTTACTGGTGGGTGCAGCTCCCACTGGAATCAAAACTATATTAGCACTTTGAATTATGAACTGCCATGTCTAATGCATTTCTTCACATCGTAACTGATACATCCTTGTCAAAATAAGCCAATGGAACCTTTCCTGTCAAAATCATTTTTTTTCTCAAAATCTCTCAAAGTCTTTCAGTCAGGCTTGCAATCAGGGCATAGCATTCAAGCAGTAGTTTGGTATGGACAATCAAAAAATCTGCTACCCAACCCTAATCTCTTTACATGGACATGGATGGGAAGGACCATTGGTCAAGATTATCTCAAAAAGCTTTACTGCATTTTCAGAAGGTAAATGCTACTCCAGGGCTCTCCATAGCAGTTCTCATAATAAATGATTATTCTGCAAAACTTAACAAATGTTTTGACTCCCATTTCAAGAAGCTGGTCACCCTTTTGTCAACAGCCCAACCAGCAGAGCTGGATTTCACATTAGGATGCCCAGAGGCTGGCATCGGTCCCCACCCCCCTGGCAACGCCTCAGTCCTCGCCATGTTTGCAAGCACACAGGTAGACAGGATGAGCAAGCTAGCATCATCCACCATCCCCCTGCCCCCCCAGGATTGCTTGCACATGATCTGTTGAGCACATGGAGGGGAGATCAGACAACTACAGTATTTTTATGTAATGATGCTTTTTTTAAAATCAGATGTTTTGCACACCTCATGTTACAAATTAAACAGTCCCTTTTAACCAAAAATTAGTGGTTTTAAAGAGGTGGTTTACCTTCAAATTAATTTTTATTATATAATACAATGGCTGATTCTAAGCAACTTTTCCCACTGGCCTTCATTTTTTCTTTTGTGTAGTTTTTGAATTATTTTCCTTTTTCTTCTAACTCTTTCCAGCTTTCAAATGGGGTTCACTGACCCCATCTACAAAAACAAATGCTCTGTAGGGCTACACATATATTGTTATTCCTAATATTTATTATGCATCTTTCTATTCAAGCCCTCTCATATTCATGTTCCAATCCCATATTCAAATCAATGCATGGTTGCCAGAGTAAATTAGACCCTAGCAACTAGATTGCTGAAATTGCAAACCAGAGAGCTGCTGAAAAAAAAATCTAAAAAACCCAAAAACTACAAACAATAATTTAAACCAATGGTAAATTGTCTCATATTATCACTCTCTATATCACACAAAAAGCTAATTTAAAGGTGAACAAACCCTTTAACCATTACTCTAGGAAATAATAGTGAAAAAATGCTTACTCCTTTATGTCCCTGTGGCCAACTATGCTTCCCAAAATACTGATTTAGTACCACCTCAAGATTCAGATCTATTAATCCAAACTTATAGACAGTGTGTTTCGATCTTACATTGCAAGATATTTGAACATTGCTTCTGAAGCAAAGGACTCGGTGAGTATCCACAATTAAGAACTGGAATGATTATTGCATAGTAGAAGGGACTTTTTTGCTTCAATATAGACCTCCTTACCCTACAGTTTGCTGTTTAAATCCTTGGTCAGGTTACATTGTTAGTTAGTTACATAGTCCATCAAATTTACACTCAGTTACTTATGGATGATGGACTGGAAGAGCCAACATGCAAAGGAATACAGCAGGAGAAATAGGTTAAGGCATACTGGAACCTGTTTAGAATAGCAGCATCTGATGGCTACATTATGATTTTATCACTGTATCACTGTACCTCTATATATTTCTTCTATCTTTAACTAGCAGCCCGTGTTGTAGCAACATCAGCAATGCCTGGATTTCAGTAACATAATGAAGCTCTTTCCTAAAGTATCTATTTTCTGCAGTGAGTGCCAAGATGTGTAAACCAATATTATCTATTTAGTGTCTTGTCCTATTCTTCTTGTAATAGCTCCTGTTGCCTACAAGCTAAAATAATAGCTACCAAGGACATTTGACTATTTATTTGTTGTTTCACCATGCCTTAATCAAGTTCACTTAAAGTTCATATAAAAACTAAATTTGTCATCCTGGACTGCAACCTTAAGTAAAAAGACAATTGCAAACGAAGTAAATAGCTGTAAGGCTACTGTAATGTTTTCAAGTAGTGGCAATAAATTGCATGGACATTTTTATGGAGTATTTTAACCCCTGGCCTTTGTGGGTAAAAAAAATCAATAAGATATTAAGAAAATCAAGAATTAATGCTTCCTATACTGTACAAAGATATAATTCTTACAGAGTGAACAGCATTGAAACCACATCCAACACGGAACATAATATAATATACCAGTTCCTCTGATTGTGAGTCATTTTATTGCCCAGAACCACTATCAAACTTTAATGGGAAGCAAACCAGAGATGGCAGGTTTTTGTCATTTTTTATTATCATCAAGAATGTTTACTTTGTCAAGAAGGAATACCCCTTCATCCTTTATGGATCAGTAAATCATGCACTCTCATCTTCAAACATAAATTACTACAGTAATGAAATTTTACCTCTGAAATATATGCCTTTTCTATTATGTTCATATCTATATAAAACAACAAAGGGAGCATCTAAACACAAATGTACACATGTTGCAATGATATCAAAGAAACAGACCTTTAAAATGCCCATACCCCTCTGTTGTCAGAAGTCATTAAATAACAGAACATGTGGCAAAAGCACTTCAGCTATTGCTCTTAAACTCTCACTCTCTCTCTCTCTAAAATATCAAAATGTCTACAAAGATCAGTAGTTATCTGTTTGATATTCCCTATTTACTAAATATTATAGGATTTGTTTGTGATTAGGTGCTGGATATTTTATTATTTTTAAAGAAAATATTTGCCATTATGATCTCTTCAAATAAGTGCAAACATTTCCTTGATTACATGCATTACAAATTATGCTATATATTAGGTTATGGATTTGATGTATGAAGGTATACTTACCTTCTGTTACCAGGTAACAGACCAGAAAAATGTAAAGAGACAACTTATTGTAAATACTTCAGAATGTTAAAGAGGATTACATTTAATTATATAATGTGCTATTAAGTAGCATACATCTTCCATTTATTTTGTCAAGAAATAAAAGGGCTGTGTTTGAAAGTGTAAAAAACTTAAATGTTTGCTCAAGTGGACACATGGTATTAAATGTGTATATATTTTCCTGTTCCATATCAACCAAATGCAATAAGGGAATTACCTATAGTCTTACAAATGCTACTTTACAAAGACGTACAAAGGTGGAAAATTTTACTTTATACTTTAATATTAGCAACTGGTCACAAATAGAAAATAGAAAGCAACTGAAGAAAATAATTTATTTCAGGTGAACTATCGGAAATCAACTGAACTGAAAAAAAGGTGTTGGAAGGTGAACAAACCCTTTAGTAACCTGGAAATGCAGAATGTATGGTGTTTCCATGGTGAAACTGATACAAAAGACCAACAAATAATATGATATATGGCAGTTAAGGTTAAAATGATACCAATCTCATCAGTTTCTCTACTAGTAAGAATAACTCTTGTCCAATCATTCATAATCATGCATTTTCTTATCTTGTGTTGCATTACCTTTTTGCATGTAATAGTTCACAAGTTGCTTACAGTACCAGCATTAGATAGCTGGACATTTAGGGGGTAATGCAACTGAAAAATGAACGCTTCATAGTAGCCACCGGGTCTAGAAACCAAACAGGTACAATTGAGAAGGTATTTCTCGTTACCTGTTTTAAAGCAAATATCTGGAGCAAATGTAGCTACTTTTGTTCCATTGCATTATATGCTGCATTAAGATATTCTGGAATAGAAGATACATATTTGAAAGGACTGAAAAGCAGAGCCAGACCAAGCTGGCCGGGTACCCTAGGCAACCCTGCTGGCCGCCTCACATGTGGGTGCATGGACAAACACCAGCATGGTGTTATGGGTGGGCTGGAGCACATGGTGACTACCTGCCATGAGGGCCGAGGGCCTGAACTAGCGGTAGTCAAAAAGAATAGGTACATGCCCAGTGCTCCCCAACTGTTGTGCCTAGGTACGTGCCTCTTCTGCATATGCCTAATTCAGGCCCTGCTGAAAAGCAAAGCAATATCAAGGGGCTGATTTATTAAAGGTCACGTTGTGTTTTAAATGAAAAGAAAAATTTAGTTTTCAATGGTAAAAAAAGAACCTCAATTTTTTTGAGCTTTATTATACCCTGACCCTGGAAATAGCTCCAATCCAAAAATACACCACCTAGGTCATGTAGGAGTTAATGGCAGAGGTCCCTTATACCATTTGAAGATGTTAATAGCCTTAATGATGATTTTTCTTCACCAGGTTTTTGGGTTATTAACCCTGAACTTGCTGATTCTAGTTTTTTCCATTTGTGTTGTCTTTTCTTAAATTATAAACCATTTCAGTTGTGAGTTCATTCGAGGTCTTAAAAAGCTCACATACAGTAGCTCTAAAATCTGACCTTTGACAAATAACCTCCCCAGAGTTCTATATAGAACAATGCAGGGGAATGTTGCTCTAAAAGCGGTCAAGCTTGTAAGAATAAAATGTTTCTACTACCTAGTAGCTATGTATGAAAGTTCTGCCTTACATATGCCACAGTTTGTTTCTGTACTGCTATATATTAGATCAAGTTCATGTTTTGATTTGTTAAATGGCAAGTCAACCCCCAAATTGCCTAAAATAAAAAAACATAATTATACAATATACACTTATTGAACGTTTTCAGCACTTTTAAAGTTATTTGTGAAAAACAATTGCTACTGAAAACAGCTTTGCCTAATTTCTGGCTGTTACTTTTTAAACAATATTGTTAAACTCTTACTTCCCAGCAAATATAGGCCTGTTAGTCAGCTGGCTTGTTTAACATAGTTTCTGAGCCATCAGGGCAACCAATAGAAAGGGATAGAAAAATACTGCTTTTAATAGCAATACATATATAAAAAATTAAAAAACTACGAAAAATTGTAATGAATGTATATTGCAAAGTTGCTTAGAATTGTTTTCTTTTATTAGTCAAAAAATGTTTTTTGGGTTGACTTTCCATTTCAAGGACTGAACAGTTAAAAAGTGCAAATAACTACTATCACTGTTTTAAATTATATGATATTCATATATTATATTGTGTAATGCCTATATACATTATTATGCGAATGCCATTGAAACTGAATCAAGTAGGGGTTTCTATTCTGTGTCATTAAATTAAATAAATTAATACATGAAGTTTGAAATGTACTTTTTCCTTTTTGCTGGTTTTTTCGAATATCTCCTTCCAAGTTTACCATATTTCCGCCAAACACAAATGCAGAGGATGCTGTGAAATTGTGACATGCATGATATAGCTAAGAGAGGAAAAGTCCTGACAGAGATTGAATTATGGTGATCTTATCAGTAACACAAGCATCACCGGCACAGGAGACTTGGGACCATCAAGCTGTCTCTTGGCAGTGATCAGTGCTCTGCATGACATCCAAGGCCTGTTATGTTAACTCCATTGCTGAAAGGGGGCTGTGAACTATGATCAGAGATATAAAACCATCAATAGACATCTATTTTTCTGGTTAACCATTAGTGTCAGAGGTCTTACATCCCACTCTGAGTCAGTACTTTGTTGAAGGTTAAAGGTCTAAGAGTGGTATTAGAATAGCACTACTAGTGTTCTTTTGCTATTTAAACTTCCATAAATAGTTGAAAAAAGGGACCATTTTCTGCTTTCATTTTTTAATATACAATTTCGTTCAATAACAACCAAAATTATGTCTGTTAAAAGGTTAGTTTATTATACAGGAGGTAAAGGGTTGATTCTGACTAGCTATGCTTTCATTCTCATATAACTGCTCTAAAGGATCAAAAGGAGAATTTTGTGTATTATTAAAACATTCAATTGTGCTGTTATGTATTTTACAGTACAGCAAATAACAAGAGACATAAAAATTTTAAAATAGACTTGAAAAAGTATATCAACATAGTCTCCTTCTTATGGTTTATTTTGTCGTTTAGAAATAATACCAAAAAATACATGCAATTGATCAAAGTACATTATGTACAGAATTATACATATACATGAATGCATGTACACAAGTACCTTAATTTTGCTTTCACATTGTGTAGCGTTATATATTGCCCCTTTAATAATATATGCAAAATATTTGCAAATAATTAAAATTAAAGGATTTTTTTGTTACTAGAAAAAATGTAAAATACAGCCATTTTTGTTTTTGTATTTCCAATGATAGTATATAGACCCTGACTGATATTATTATAAATAATGGATTTCAGCACTTTGATAAAACTGTCATGAGCTATGTTTGTATTTTCCTACCATTGCGTTTACTAGGAGGTGACACTAATGCTTTCAAGTTTACAAATAGGTGCAGACAATGTTGGGAAGTCCATAGAGTGCCTTGCTTACCTGAAAGCATACCAGGATACAGTGAGTCCTGGTAAATATTTATGGAATAGCTATACATTTTAAACCAAATATTTTATGAATAAAAAGAGTTCTGGGACTATTGGAGAAAGAAGCTCAAATCAATGTTGGTGCAATAAAACAATAATATTTAAGAGATGCTATATACTTTAGCCTATATTGTTTTCAAGAGAAATTATCATTATAATGTTAATTTAAAAGTTTATTTAACCAGTTACATGTGTTGTGGTCATTCTGTGTAATTACTGTGAGAAGATTACCAATGTGTCATGCAACTCCTAGAAAAAAGTTGTTATTTGTGAGAGTTGCATGAATGGATGTGTGAATAGTTTTGAAACCGACGGGGTACAGATGTAAGAACAGCATTGTATATATCAGACAGGTGGTGTCGAAGGCCCGCGCCTCTGCTGGAATACAAACTGGGTGTCATTAGAACTCTGTACCACAAGGCATAATATGTGGCAACTGATACAGAGTCCAAGGACAAGGAGCATAAACATCTCAGAGGGGCTTTGAAAGCGTGTGGCTACCCAGACTGGGCCTTTTTCAAAACAGCAGCAACCAGGCCCAACAGGAACATCAAAAGAAATAACCACCCGGAGACACATAGTAGACAAAACATAGTCATTCCATATGTAGCTGGAGTGTCGGAGAAACTAAGGAGAATTTTCAACAAGCACAACATCCCTGTGTTTTTCAAACCAGGCAACCTACTGAGAAAAAAACTGGTACACCCAAAGGATCCAACTCCTAAAGGAAAACAAAATAATGTGGTATACGCAGTCCAGTGTAGCGATGAGTGCACTGATCTATACATTGGTGAGACAAAACAACTGCTCACTAAGCGAATGGATCAGCATAGGAGGGTGATCTCTACAGGACAAGACTCGGCTGCCTTTCTACACCTAAAAAAACAAGGGACACTCATTTGAAGATAGCAATGTCCAAATCTTGGATAAACAAAGCGGTGTGAAAGAGACAATTTATGTTAAGGTGGAGAAACCATCCCTGAACAAAGGCAGGGGCCTTCGACTTCACCTGTCTGCTACATACAATACTGTTCTAACATCTGTACCCCGGCAGTTTCAGGACTTTCACACATCCATTCATGCAACTCTCACAAGTAACACCTGTTTTCTTGGAGTTGCATGATACATTGGTAATTCTATCCCAGTAATTACACAAAATCAACACCTCTGTGAATTTCAGATTTCACCTCTCTGAAGAGTTACAATGTGCCCTTGTGATTGGATTGTTGGAAGGGTCTATATGGCGACAACTCCCCTACACCAGTCGAACTGAAGAAATTACTCGGATGAGCAGTGAAACGTCTTCATTAAAATTTTTCAGCAGGTCCAGTTGTTTTGAGTTACTTGTGTTAGACAGTCAAAAGAGTTGTTATTATGCCCTACACATGAGCCAACTGTAAAATAATGTTCCATATGTTAGAGAATGTATGGGGAAACCAGTTACTCAAAAACATTTTGTAGGTCTTTTGCAGCCTATCACCCTGAAAAAAGGAAAAGTTGCTTTTTCCACTCAGAATATGAAGTAAGTAACTGAAGTTTGAGGAAGTTCTATGCACTCCATTGCACTTCTCCTGGTCTGAGCTGGGCAAGGCAAGTCTGGTGAAAGGTTCAGTAAAATCCACATTTTAGTGACTTTGCGGAGTAATGTACATTTGCAAAAAGTTGCCTGGCGAGTGTGAATCACCACTAGCGTCTATCTCTTTTGCAACCCATTAGTAAAAAAGTCCCTGTGGGCAGTAATGCTGGTGGATCATTGCCAGCATTAGTCACTTTGCCCTTTAGTAAATCTGCCCCATAAAATCAGGGGCATGTTTATTCTGCTGTGTAAAAAGAAGTGAGATAATACACCCCACATCACCAGGCTTCATTTGTATAAAAAATGGCGTAACATTTTTACGCATTTCTTCTTAGTGTGACTTCTGCTGAAAGCAATGTAAAATAATGGCGGCTAATTTGGAGTTCGCATGGCCTAAAATTACACACATCTTGATAAATTCACAATTTATTTTACACAGCTTTTTACACAGTTTTTCTTGGTGAATTTCATTTTAAACACAGCATAATAAATATGACGTTTGTCTTAAATGTTAATGCATACTCCCCTAAATGTTTAGTTCATAGTCTGGGCATACACTTAAACATCATTTTTAAATATTCTTTATTTAATTCTTAGAAACTGGCATATGCACTAATCATTGCATAAAATTCGGGTATTTCCAACACTCAGACTCTGTTGAATTGTGAGTTAGACCACAGGTCTGTTCCATAAAAGCAGTGCTAACATGAATGCAAATTACCTTGATATTTACCTGCAATGCAGGATTTTTCCCACAGATCCAGCACTGAAGTGGGCACCTGCTAAATAGCATGCCCATCAACTTTCAAATAGCAACAAGCATTATCTTTGGTAATTCACAAGTTGATACATTTTTGAGTTGAGTTAACTTTTTCTTAATGAGATTGGTGCTGATTTTAGATCCCCTGTGTGTGCTGCATCAATAAAGACATTAGCAGGTGATTCAGTAGACACAAGGTAGTTGCATGTGTAACCAACACAACTTAGAAAATAAAACATCCTCTATAATCCAACAAGTACTATAACCACCATGGTTGATTCTATTGTAGGAATGTTAGTGATACATTACAAAATTTCTTTGGCAGTGCAGAGGGTGTATAACATGCCAACCATGGAACAACCCTCTATTTAGCACTACAGTAATATTTTGTCAAATCAGCCTCACTGTCATTTCAAATGAATGAAATAAACTACTGTTTTAATTGAATTGGATGAAATCAGCTCTTGGTCTGTAATTTAAACTTGCCAGATATTTAATATGCGTTTTTTTTTGTTTTTTTTTTTTTAAATATCTTGAAGGCAAATGTGAGCAATTATAAGATCTCAGTTTATGTCTTCATATTTATGAATGCAAAGTAGTTTGAAATACGTCAATATTACATTACCAGTGTTCTGTATGACACATTTTGGTTACTAATAAAACATTTAATTGACATTTTCATGATTTCAGTCATCCATCACTGTCACATTAGCTTGAATATTTCAGATCATAAGGTTCCCTTAGCACCTTACCACTGATTAGGAGTCATTTTACATGTTAGTGATCTGTAAATCATGCGCCGCTTCAGTAACTTAAGTACTGAGCACAAAGACAATATTACTAATAATAAGTATTATTAAAATGATTCAAAAACTATTTGTATCAGTTTTTAATATTTACTTGGCACCATGGAATATAGAGTTTTAACTTAAGGTGTGGCTTATATTTTAGGTGTCATTGGCCATTTTGTGTACTTTGAACACAGCCTTATGGTGTTGCCAATTTGCTGCAGAGACTTGAGGCTACCCCTACTAATGCAATGTTGCCTGTGTTTGGCATCTTCTCCCAACCCCTACCCATTCCATAACTTCTTTTAGACGTTCATACCAAGGCCATAGGGCAGGGAGTAAGGACAGGGATAACGTGGCCCTTGACATTGATATCATGTGATTTTTTTTTTATCCAGCACAAAGTGCAGACTGCCCATAGGTCATCAGATAGGTAATGTAAATGCATCAGGCAACTAATTTTATGGCAAAATTGTTAACTGCATGCAAAGACAATATTGTGAAAGATGTAAAGGTTTCTAGTGTCACTATCCATTTAAGGTGTGTGCTCTTGTGCCCCTTAGTACTCTGCATTTCCTTGCCATGTCTATTGTAAATGGCCAGTGTTAATTTCAAGGTGCTTCTGCTGCTTATTTTACTTTTCTAGTACTAGAATGCATTCAAAATTGTTGATCATAACTACATAAAATATTAAGTCATTGTTTAATTCTTAGTTATTTATTTGATATTTCCTTCCTTTGCAGAGGCAAATGCCGTTTGACCATGTTGGATTATTTCTTAACTCACAAGAAATTAGGGATGCACCGAATCCAGGATTCAGTTCGGTATTCGGCCAGGATTCGGCCATTTTCAGCAGGATTCGGCCGAATCCCTGTGCCTGGCCTAACCGAATCCTTAAAATAAGGTGAATCTTTCGCAATGGATTCCAAAATAGTGTAATAGTGCATCCCTACAAGTAATATCTATATTTTTTGTTACTCTCTATCTTAATTTGTGGGCAAGATTTTTTAAAAAAGGAATGATTTGTAACTCAACTTTATTAATTATGACTCTTTATTTAATACCATCAAATTTATTGATATTTCCCTCATCAAAAATGCTTGATAAAGTTTAAAAATGGATTGAGTTCCCAAAGTTTCACAGAATTTGTATTGTGATAAATTTCCCCAGAGTATTAAAAATTTTTATGACTTTTTACATAGGTAAATAAAATATAATGTAAAATAAGAAAAACAAAATAAAGTAGTTAAGAGCTTGATATATGAGATAGAGATTTTTGTCTTTTTTGTGAGCTTTGTGAGCTTTTTTAAACCTCGAATGAGCTCGAATTAAAGCACAACTTGAATTGTTTCATATTTAAGGAAAAATACAAATTGAAAAAACTCGAACCAGTGAGTTTAAGTTGCAAAACCCTAAAATGCAAACTGATTGAGTTTTTGTAAAAAAAAAAACTTGAATCACTCAAATTGATTTTTTTGTGTTTTTTGGGTAATGTATGTGGTATGGTAAGACATAAATACTTACTGCTCGCAAAACATGGTTCACAGTGCACATATAAGTTGCTAAAACATGTCTCTCATAGAAAAAGACTGCACGGACAAACTCAAGGTGTATTGCCTATAGTGCACCATAAGTGCTCATGTATGGAGCATTTATGCTTGGCACAAGGTGTAGAGGACAGCTTCAGCAGGAGCATTGATGAATATATTCTGTGTATGCAACTATTTGCATAATATTAGCATATCCCTACCTACTACAGCAGTGAAGGTCTGCAGTTAATACATTAATTCCATCATACTTGATATGTGTCTTTGGCTAGCAGGGTTAATGCATTACAGAAGACAGTTCCTTTTTAATTTTTTGTACTTAACATATTTTATTGCAGTCTGCAAAATTCTCATATCTGCAGTTGTATTAAATGATTACGTAGTCCTTTATCATGTCCTCTACTGTTTTCTGCAGTGATGGTCTTAACTTGTGACCATTCAACCATTTTGATATTATGGTGCCTTTATGTCTTAGCCAGATAGCAAAGCAAATGATGAATAGTATCAGCACCTAGTTTGTGATAAAAACAAGTTATGTTATTACCTTTATATGTTTTGCATGTATATATACTAATAAACACTTTTTTCTCCATGCATAAAATAAAAGTACCGGGATTAGCTGTAAACCATTGACAATGGGAGATATACCCAAACCTCTGGTTCTATGTGTTAGTCCTAACTCATAAAATTAATTCCCATTTTGTGGGATTGTCAGAAATGAGCATTGTTCTGACCCTTGTTTGAACTCATCAGCTGAAATGAAGCTGTTCAGCGATCTGAAGAAGACAAAGCTTGGTTCCAACAAATTAATCAACTCCATCAGCCTTCACGATAGGCCTGAAAATGGCACACAGCATTCTGACCCTGAACAGCCTTACATTCTCTCTGTAAATGAAAGCCATCATTCTTGGCAAGGAAGATGCTAAATTATAGTCTTTTAAATTTAATTTTCAATATACTTGTGTTTTCGATTAGCGTGCCATGTTTCATAAGGAAAGTAGTACCTTTCAAGTAGTAAAAGCTTCCCCTTATTTTCCTTTCCCTTTGCTGTAATGAAAAGCTAACATAAAGGTAAATATTGGTAGTAAATGACACATGTGGCTAATTCTTTTTCCAAGTAACACCTTAAGCAACAATACCAAATTATTTTCTTCATACCAAAATCAATAACTGGCTTTGAAATAAAAGTAATCCCAGAGCCCAAGGCCACAGATTTTCCTGACAGGCTACTAAAAGTATGTTTTAGTAGCCTGGAGCTTTGCCTGCTAATCATTCACTTTCCTATTGCAACTTACTTGCTGGATATCTCTGCGGACTACTAAAACTTAAAGGCAAACTGACAAATCATCTGCTGAGGAAACATTGTCTGTTTCCATCTTCATATAAGTTCTTTCTTCCAAACAGATAATGGCAACTTCGCACTGTGGCTGTTCTTTGTAAAGTGTGCCATTTACAAGGCAAAGCGCCATTTGTATATTTTATTCACAAAAGCGGTACTTAAATACTGACAGCTTTTTCAAGACTCAGGCAAGAAATGTTAAGCACAATGTGATCTGACTGGACAATGTAATGCTTAAGTTTTTCAAAAGGATAAAGCAAGTTTTTTCATTGCTATCATTGTTGATTAAATTCTTAAAGTTTTTTTATTTAAATAAGAGCAAAAGCCTGCTTTTATGCTTTGGCTGTAGTTGGCATTTATTTTCTTGTAAGCATCCTTCCTTTTTCTTTTACCCAGCTAAATCACTGATGGTACATGTATTTTGTCAGAAGCACTAACATCTTTTTTCTTTAACTATATGAAAATATTTGTCATGCATTTGTAATCATTCCAAAGCTAAAACAGTTTTGTTAGTGTGGAAACAAACCGAAATTCCTTTTAGACATCAAAGGTTTCAAATAAATTAACTTAAATTGAAATATTTTTATCTAATTGTGACTTAAAGGGGGGTTTATTACCTTTGAGTTAACTTTTAGTATTATGTAGAGAGTGATATTCTGAGACAATTTGCTTTATATTTGGCAGCTCTCCAGATTGCAGTTTGAACAATCTGGTTGCTCGGGTCCAAATTAGCCTAGTAACCATGAATTGATTTGAATAAGAGGCGGACATATGAATAGGAGAGGACCTGAATAGAAAGACAAGTAGTAAAATGTACCAATACAATAAATTTGTAGGTTTACAGAGCATTTGTTTTTTTAGATGGGTTAATTGAGCCCTACTAAAAGTTCATTCTGTAACATCTAATGTAATGTAATCTAAGGGACCTTCTCCCCTTCCCAACTGTAATTAAGACCCAACCTAGCCCTCATAGAACATTCCTAGGGAAAACCAACAGACCTAAATGCTTACAAAACCTTTATTCTCCTATATTTCCCCCCTGCTTTTAAACACAACCTTAGTAAACCAGACATTTATTATAATACTTTTACACATATCATCTTTGTACAGGGGGTTTAGTTCTCCTTTAAACATTTTTCTTTAAACATCATACTTCAACATGTTGCAGCATATACATTACATTACACAAACCAGGGAAACTGTAATAAAAGAAAATAGAGTTGTTATATTGTTCTACACATGTGCCCACTGTATAGTTTATGTTCCATATGTTAGGAAATGTAGGCGTGAAGGCAGGTATCCCAAAATTTTAAGATCTTTTGCACCCTGTAAAAAGGAAAAGAAGCTAGCGTTTTTGGGACTTTTTTGACAAACTCCTATCTACTCTGTTGCACTTCGCCTGGTCTGAGGTGGTGAAGCCCAAGATAATGTTCAGTAAAATCTGCACCTTAGTGAGTTGGCAGAGTTACGTTCATTCAGCCAGAGTGAACATTTGCCTGGCATTAGAGTGCGAAGCAACACTAGCATACCTCTCCCTCAATAGCGAAGGGGCGCCTGCCTTCGTTAGTAAATCGTTGAAGTAGCTAAATGATGTCACGCTGGAGAATTTTCTTTACCGTTAGTCCCTTCACCCCTTAGTAAATCTGCCCCCATGTGTCCTCAATACTGAAGTACAGTAACACTGGATTTTTCCTGCCACAGCTGTGCTTAGTATGTCTGCCCCACTACCATTTCTTTTCTATCATCCTGAGAAACAACCAGGCCACTAGGCACTTCACCCAATTAAAAAACAAAGTTGTCATGATCGGCTCCCTAAATCCAGAACAGAGGCTAGGCTCTTTGGTCAAGGCTCTGCTTCTGCCTTTTGCAGCCACCTTTCACTTAGGGAGGAGCCCTCTGCTAATCCAATGCCGTCAGGTCTTAATAAGAGCCAAACAAGAGTTCTGGAATGGCAAAGGGGCAAAGTCAAGGTTTTTGGACGGGAGGTACAGTTCAAGAAATAAACGGTGAGTGTAGTCAGGGAAGCTGGAGTCGGTGTGAGCAGCGTTCAAGGATAGTCAGACAGGCTGGATCGGTACAGGCAGAGTTCAAGGATAGTCAGACAGGCAAGGATCAAATCTGCAGAGTTCGGAATGGTCAGGCAAGCAAGGGTCAAAACTGGAATCAGAATATGCAGAAACCACACCCAGGATACAAGTTAGACCTTACAACGGGCAATGAGTTTGGATTCAAAGCCCCTTTATATATATTTTTTTAAAATTTTGAGTCACTCATCATGCTGTGTGTGCCCTAGTGACTACCAGAGTCTTAGATGAGGAAGAACCATGCCGAGGGCTTCTCTGCTCGCCCACTAGACCACAAGCTTGAGTGACCAATACATACATATGTGAATTAAAAGTAAACAGTCATTAATTAGGATATAAAAAGATGGCCTAACGCATTTCATGCAACTTTGGCGCGATGCGTCGTTTTCTGCACGTTGCGTCGTTTTCTGTGCAAATAAATTCGCGAATCGCCAGCAAAATTTCGCTTGGTGAAAAGTCGCCGAAAAAATGAGTCGCACGTTGTTTTTGACGCGACGCGAGGAAAACGATGCGCGACTCGTTTTTTCGGCGACTTTTCGCCAAGCGAAATTTCGCTGGTGATTCGTGAATTTATTCGCCAGTGCCAAATCGCGGGAATTCGCTGCATGCGAATAAATTCGCCCATCACTAGTTATAGACTAGCAGGCATGGCTTGAACTTTTTAGTTAAGAGAATTTTTATGTGAAGTGAAACAGGACAGAATTGCTCACCACTACTATTTGACTACTAATTGAGTAATAAACATGGTAAGATACCTTTAACTGGAATTACGGAAGGAGAAATTAGTAAACCAATAGGCACTGAGAAAAGAGTACAAAGAGTGTTCAAAGGGCCATGATAAGATTTTAGCACCAAAAACTAAGGACTGGGACTGAGAGTAAAAGTCAAAGTATTTTGAAAACAAAGGCTCAAAAAAAGTCAATCACCTTTTAAGTGCAGAAAAGTATTATCACCATACTACAAGACAATGTTTTTAGAAATTCAAGTGTAAGAAGATTTAATGTAAATTTAAGAAAAATATTGTTTTCTTTTACAGTTAAAAATTAGAAAATTGTTTATGTAAAAAGTACATAATGCTAGGGAAAGGCACATTATTTCAGTTTCTTTACAAGTACAGCTCATAAAATACAAAGCTTCAGGATTTTTTAAAAGACTTTTCTACACTCTAGGCTTAGAAAAATATAATAGATTTATTTTTATCAGTATCTAAAAATATATAGCCCTGCGTTTGTCTGTCATTCCTCTCCATTTCTCTTTTCGAAGAAATCTCTCTAATGTCGATATTTCAGCTTACACAGTACGTCAGCTGTATCATTGCTGCCACCTGATTCACTGGTATGCATGTGTTTAATGATGCATAGATGATTTAACCTTTCAAACTATCCCTCCCAGAGGAGCATCAGCTTTCTCGAGGAATTTTAGTCAGTGAATCATGCTAATTATTTTTTGCATGTTTCATCTCAGCTCAGCCTAATGGCAAATTACAGCCCACATCTATTTTAATGCCGTGCCAAAACATATGTTGCACTAGAAGTCAAGTGTACCTCAGAATTTTTTTTCTTGATGCCTATAGTTAATCCCTAAGTATGTTGGTAGTATTCAAGTATATAAGCTATGTTTGCTATAGGCTTTTTAGCCTAAAATAATGATTACACCATCTTTTAAAAGGGAGCCTGGTCATTAGGTCATTCATGCTACTGATTTGATGAAAGTTAACGATTTATTGAGTGGAAGCTTAGTCCAGTGGTCACAAGTAATCTATAAAGTGAATATTTAACCAAGAGCTTTTCTACATTTAAAAAAAAAAAAAAATTTTTGTTTGTTTTCCTGAATTAAAATAATGTATTTCCAGCACTAACCTAAATCTAGAACAGAATAAGGCAGTTATATGAATATATATTTTGGGAGTTTGTGGCCATTAAATTTACCTTCCTTCTTTATATGTTTTTTTTATAAACTCATATGTCTTGACAATAGGGTTGCCACCTGGCCGGTATTTTAGCAGCCTGGCCGGTAAAAATTATGGCTGACCCCAATGTTATAAACAGGGAAAAAAACATAAATATATAGGAAGGCCAGGATTTTTTTCCAGAAAAAGTGGCAACTATTCACTGACAGATGCAAGATCAGCCTGTAAGTGAACAACAGAGCAGATATTTCCATGAAAATAGATACTTTAGCTTTTCTATGCCAATATCCACTTTGCGTGTTTTCTAACAGGCTGATCCTGTAACTTTCTTCCACTAGTTTATTTGCCAGCAGAGAAAACAACCTGTTCGAAATTAGGAAAAATAGATAGAATGTGCAGAAGGACTGCAATATCTTAAAAATACAGTTTATTATTCAATTACTAAAACACTGGTCATAGAACACAGTGAACAATAATAATAAAATCAATAATAAATATAATCCAGGTGAGTAATCACTTTTCCTTTAGGGAAAATGTAAATTATTGTTCCTTGGTGTAGGTGGATGCTAATATTTAAAAGGAAGATGGTTGTAAGGCAGAAAAGTTATTCCCCAGGAATTAAAACTGGAACCTTTGAAACAATAAAGGATGGCTGTGAGTTATAGTTCAACAAGACATAAAAATTATTTCCCAGGAAGAAAAGCTGGAGGATAATAAGCAGTGGAGGATAGTTGTGAGTTGTAGTTCAACAAGTAAAAAAAAAGTTATTTCCCAGAAATTAGAGCTGGGGTTTTGAAACAGTGGAGTATTTAATTAAATATATCAGACATGCTAGGCCAGTAGATGGCTGAATTTAGAGAGCAAATTATAATGGGGTATATTGGGGTGTTTGAAATTAGCCTAATTTTTCCCAATAGATTAAAGTTCTGTGCACATAATTGTGTGTTAAGTGTCAATGTAAACAGTTTGCAATTTTATTACAGTATATGTTTGTATAACTGTTGTCTATGGAAAATACTGTAGCTGTGACTCGGTGTTGTAATATCTCCAAAACTGCATATACAGTTTATCTATAGAAAGAAGGTTTCCCTACAAGAAAAATACAGCCATATTTTTCTAAAAGTAGGGCAATATGTTAAATAACACTGCATCAAAACTTACTTTCCATGTGACTTAATAAGTAAATGTGTACCTTCATTAATAGATTAGCAGAAAACTACTATCTACTGTTTGGTGGCAATGAGAGACACTGGGTTTATTGAGATAACATTGTGTTGGCAGTATATAGTATTACATTAATCTAATTCCCTTCAAAATAAAGTGCAATGCATTAATTGTATACTGAATAAACATGGCCCCATTTGAGGGGCCCTCCAAAAATTTGATTTTGCCCTCCCAAAGCAGAAACGGTGCCATGAAAAAAACTCTAATGTAGTTTGCTACAAAAATAAAGCATGACAACAATTTTGTCACGCAACACAATATTTACGACAAAAAAAAATTCACAAAATGTTTGGCAGTTTCTCAAATTTTGGTGGTGAAATGGGACAGAATCAGTCATCATTACCTGGGATTAGTGATATGTGCAGAAATAGAATCAACTTTGTACCCCTCTAAATAGGGGTAACATAGAACATCAATATTACATTGCCTAGCTTCCATGTGACTTTGCGCACACAAAGAGATGCTAGGCATAGCAAGCAAGCATCTTTTTAGACAATGCACATGCCAGTGTGGTTCAGGGTGGCCCACAGCAAGTAGCAAGCTTTAGCTATCTATCTATATTACTTGTAAGAGCAAGTAATGGTAGCCACAGAAAAAATCTTATGAAACAAAGTTTTGTATGTCTGTGTGTAGATTGTGGTCAGGCCCGAATTGTGGAGAGGCCACCAAGGCCCAGGCCTAGAGAGGCAGGATTTTAGGGGGTGGCATGCTGCCCAACAACACCCACATTGGGTCAGAAACACTGGGAATGTGCAGGAGATAAATAAATAAATAAATAAATAAATACATTTCCAGTAAGCCAATCCCCAATGCTCCAGTCCTGATAATAAAAATGTGTGCGAATAAAACATAGGGGTCGTCAGGGGGCCTATGGGTGCCCACTATTCATCCAACCTTGACTGTGGTATATTAATCCCAATCAATTTCCCTGTACTATAAATACCGGTGGGCCGGATTGGGCTGGTTTAAAACATTTCATATTAATACTGGCCAGGGCAAGGTGCATCGGCAGATGAGGAAGTGCATGTCTAACATTAAACGGTCAGAAAAATAGAAGGGTGGTTATAACATGTGTGGCCCCTCATACACTCTACACCTGTCAGTAAACATATGAGATTGGTCTTTGTAGGACTTTATGTGAAGATTTAATTTATTGGTTTAGTAGCAGAAGCCTCTAGAGAAATTTGTCTTGAGTGGCAGCTTCCCTTTGAGGTACAGATATGGTGCCTGTTATCTAGAATGTGCCGGAGCTGGGGTTTTCCATAATTTGGATCTCCATACTTTGAGTCTACTAAAAAAATAATTTAAACATCAAATAAACCCAATAGGCTTGTTTTGA
>CM044441.1:67182422-67216638 GCA_024363595.1 Xenopus borealis
GGGTGTGGGGGTGGTCCAGGAGGGAGAGCTTCTTGATTGGCTGCCATGTATCTGCTGGTCCGGGGTGAGAGGGCAAAAAAAAAGCGGCAACTAACGCGAACCCAAAATGGCGAACGTCACGCGACGTTCGCGAACACCCGGCGAGCGCGAACAGCCGATGTTCGCGCGAACAAGTTCGCCGGCGAACAGTTCGCGTCATCCCTAAGAAAAAACACTATAAAACTATAATATTTACAGACATAAGATTATAGCATTAGATTGTGGTTATCAGGTATAGGGGTAGGCAGAATAGGCACCAGTCTAGGGCTCAAAAATGTGGGGACACTGGGCAGTTACCCGTTCAAATGATTTCTGCCTACGCCTAGTTAGGGTTGCCACCTGGCCGGTATTTTACCAGCCTGGCCGGTATTTTTGATGGTAGATCCCAATGTTATTAATAGGAAAAAAAGATAAATATATAGGAAGGCCGGTATTTTTTTCAAGAAAAGGTGGCAACCCTACACCTAGTCCGGGTAGTTTGCTCCCCTGCTGGTCTCACTTCTCTTCTCTTCTCCCCTCCCCTCTATCACTCTCCTCTCTCTTTGCCACTCCCACCCTCCCCTTCCTTGCCCCTCCCTTCTCCTACGTTGCCCTCCCTTTTCTCCATTCCATACATGCTAGTGTTCAAATGCACACAGTGGGTGATGGGGCTTGGCCCAGCCCTGGTGTTTATTACCTTTATACTCAATTTTCTGCTCACACGATTATGTGCTCACACATTATACACCACAACTAGTGATGGGCGACTTTATTCACCTGGGTCAAATTTGCTGTGAAGTCCTGCGATTCGCCGCAGGCGAATCAATTTGTGAAACGCCAGTGAAAATTACCATGGCTAAATTCGCCAGCGTAAAAAAACAAGATGAGTGCATCAAAAACCAGACGCACGCCGCCCAGTTTTCGTCGTTGGCGCCTGGCTTTTTTCCAAAACAAGATGCCCGCAGCGTTTTGCTAATTTTTTGCTATTTCATGAATGTCGTGATATTCAGCAAAGCGAAATGACACTGATTCACTCATCATTAACCACAACACTGTGCAGAACTGAAAAGTTTCTGTACATTACAGTGATTCTTCAGATTGAGATTGCATAGCCCACATTTTTAAAAAGAATGGGTAAAACTTTTTATGTTCATGTTCATTATTCCTGCTGAAATATGCAGATTACCCCTAAAGTAACTGAGGATGTTGAGAATGGTAGTTCAGCTACAGAGGGCTTGGTTATATCACCTTTGAATCAACTTTTAATATGATATAAAAAGTGATATTCTAAGACAATACGCAATTGATTTTAATTTTTTATTGTTGGTGGTTTTTAAGTTATTTAGCTTTTCATTCATTTTAGATGTGGTCAATGACCCCCATTTGAAAGCTGGAAAGAGTCAGAAGTGAAAGAAATAATAAAAAACCTATAAAAATAAATAATGAAAGTCATCTGAAAAGTTTGGTCATTCTATAACATTGTAAAAATTTGCTTTAACGTGAACAACCCTTTAATACATCTACAAAATATAGTAGTATCGTAGGGCATAGCAGGGTACAACCCAGAAGTAGTGATGAGCAAATTTTTATGCAAGCAATAGATCTCCAAATTTTTTCATGAAACTGTATCAAAAATTTGATGTGGAAATATTTGTAACCGAGACAAAAGAAAAAAAAAAAACCCATTGACTTTAATGCATCAGGACAAAAAGGTCACCATAAGAAAACACCTACTGTCTAGCATGTTTGGACAAAAAAATCACATAAACAAAAAACATTGTCACAAGAAAAAACTCCCATTGACTTTAATGCATTTGAGTCAAGAAAAATTGGTGCACAATTAAAAATTTTTTGCATTCAATGCATTTCACACCTTTTTTTCAAAGTTTTGCACATTTTTGGGACATATTGGCTCGCTGTGTGGCTGCTAGAGGTCCAGGAGAGCAAAGGTCACATTGGGACCCTCACTAACAAGCAATTTCAGTATATGCCTGGACCCTTGGCATATACAATATAAGCATTTATTCTGTACAGCTAAATAGTTAAAAGCACACAATTGCTGTAGTATTATTTGAGCAGTACCCCTTTTCAAGTTATGGATAGTCTATGTGTGCTTTACCAGATTATTTCCCCATAAATAAAAAATGGCTTTTAAGCCTTCATAAAATCTTCAAATATCTTCTTTTCCCCCTCCTTTGATAAAAGTTACAGGAATTACAGAATGAAGAGAAAGAATTCAGCAACCATACAGGTAATGACAGGTAATGCATTTGTTACACTAGTCTAGTGACACCTGGTGGCTCAGAAATAAAGATCTTAGTGTTTTTACTTATTGAACCTATTTTCAACAATAGAGCACAGAACAAAATTGTATAACATTAAACCTGTTTCGGAACACATTTAAAGCAATGTATGCAATTCACATCTGAAGGAGGCTTCAGAGACGCAAATCACAAACTCTGTTATTCATAAAATGGGATCAGCAGATATAACAGAAAAGTTTTCACTGTGACTAATTATTAGGTAGCCCTTTTCAGGTGAAATGTAGAAACTTTATTTAAACAAAACATGCTTTATAGTTTTTACACATATTTATAAAGCAACAATACATTCCATAGCACTATACATTAGAAAGATGTACTTATCACACATAAAAATTACAATCAAATACTAGAGGATACAAAAGGTAAAGAAGGTTTTACTAATTCGAGCTTACAATCTAACATATTTATCAAAAAGGTTGGATGAATAATTTTACTTTTTAATGTCCACCCTTAGTGCTCATTTAAACAGCTCTTGCGTCTGAAGTCTGGCTTCACACTACACCTAATACTGAATTTGAAATTCAACACTGGGTGCTGAGTGTAATGTTGGTTGAGCAAATGCAGCTCTGTCTAAGGCAGCCTTGTGGCAGGCATTAAGTACAGGGATTTATTGTGATTTTAATGACACAGAAGGGGACAGGTAAATGGCAGGAGGAGGGTACTCCTTTAGAGCACTGTGGCCAACGATACACTCAGCAATGATAAATGCAGATTAAAGACACAGATACTGTCTTAAATACAGAGCCATAAATCCAAACTTACAGGCAGCTTGTCTAAATTTGGCTTTATCCTATCAGTGGAAATTTGAAAATTAGAATTGAAGGAGTCATCTAAACTGACGTAATAGAACAAAGTGGAAATACACATTTTTGTAAAGTTATCAGGCTTATAATAAGTAAGTGCAACAGAGAGTGAATTTGGGTGTTTCCTTTGGGCCTCCTGAACCACTTATAGACCCATCAGGTCAAGTACCTGCATGTTCCTCTTGTGCTGCTGCGCTTGCAAAGATATGTAAGAGGATAAAAGTTAATTAGTGGCATTGGTGTACCTGGTATCTCTGTGCCCTCTGACAAGTTATTTTATTTAGTCTGGACTGCAGGATCACACTGGTTCAGAAGACCATGGAGAAGTCTTGGAATCATACCTGCTCCCCCTATAGTTACACCACTGGCTATTGATGACTGTGTCCCCATTTTCCACTGTTCATGCGTATTTAAATATTGAACATGAGAGAAAACCTAATTCATTAGGTGGGGTGGGGGTGTCAATATGTTAGGTGAAGGCCATAATAAGAACACAGTTTTTCTATTTTAAAAATGGTGTTGAAACTATATCTACCAATCCTTGTGAAATCTATGGCTGTATTATATCAACATAAGGGTAAAAAGCACAATGAAGAGAAACATTTTTTGTTGCATTAGGTTGTTAAAATTGTAGGCTGATGAAGAAAAAAAAACAGATTGGGTTTCTCTCTATGATTTGCTGGTAAAAGTAAATCTGTCTTGGGTAGTACAAAATGCCAACCCCCTTCTTCCTTTTTGTAATGGGATTATAAACACAACTGGAGCACATGAAGTGGACTTTGTGGCAATCCTGCAAGTGAGCAAATGTCTGCTTTGCCCAAGCTTAAAGGGATTCTGTCATGATTTTTATGGTGTAGTTTTTATTTCTAAAATACACTGTTTACACTGCAAATAATTCTATATACCATGTAAAATTTCATTACTGAACCAGCAAGTGTATTTTTTAAAATGTATAATATTGGCATGCAGGCAGTCATCTCAGGTCATTTTGCCTGGTCTTGTGGCTTCAGAAAGAGCCAGGATGGAACTGCTTTCTGTCAGGGTATTGTTTCTCCAACTCATTGTAACTGAATAAGTCTCATTGAGACTTGGCTTAATACTATTGAGAGCTGTTCTTATATCTACCAGGGAGCTGTGATCAAGCTACCTTCCCATTGTTCTGTTGTTAGGCTGCTGGGAGGAGGGGGAAAGGGAGTGATATCACTGCAACTTGCAGTACAGCAGTAAAGAGTGACTGAAGTTTATCAGAGCACAAGTCACATGACTGTGGGTAGCTGGGAAACTGACAATGTGTCTAGCCTCATGTAAGATTTGAAAATTACATATGAAAAAATCTGTTTGCTCTTTTGAGAAACAATTTCAGTCCAGAATTCTGCTGGAGCGGCACTATTAACTGTTCAGTTATGACATTTTTTCCCATGATAGTATCCCTTTAAACTGCAAGTAATATATTCATAAAAAATGTGTCATTTGGCAAAGTGTTCTGGTGTTGCCGGTGTGGTCCATTAGTACTATAATCTTTATATTGGTGTATGTTGGTTCACACTGTGGTTTTTCTTCCCAATTTCTAGCTTCCTGGATTGGCTTTTCACTGCAACAATTGAGTAGGACTCTGTTCATAAGGTAGCTCTTCTCTCTCAATGGTAATAACTAACATATATGGTTTGTGTGAAAGAGTGGAGGGGTGTATATGTGTGTGTATGCTGGGTTTTAAAGGAACAGTTCAGGGTAAAAATAAAAACTGGATAAATGGCCACATGGAACATAACTGTTCAGTGAGTTTGCAATTGATCCTCAGCATTCAGCTCACATTCAAAAGCAACAATTATGACCCATGTGGCCCTCCCTCAAGTCATTGATTGGTTACTGCCTGGTAACCAGGGTAACCAGTCAGTGTAAACAAAAGAGAGCTGAAAAGCAAGAAATAGTGTTCTGTTCTGTTAGGTTAGACTTGCAGTCACTCCAGTCTTTATACATTACATTTTTGCCTAACTAACTATATTGAAAACATGTTTTATTTTGCACAGTCTACATATTTACCCACTTTTTACTTTTATACTGAACAATTCCTTTAATTTGGAGGGGTTGAACTTGATGGATTTTGTCTTTTTTCAACCCAATTTAACTATGTAAATATGTAATTCTTTCAATAAAGCCAGAACACTTTTAAAAATGCAGGGTATGAGGGGATAATATAATTTTTAAAAAAGGGTACTTAAAGCAAAAACATTTGCAATATAAAAACCCACTAAGGTACAATTATTTACTTTATCATGCTGTTTTAAGAAGGTGGATATAAATGTTACTGCAATGGCACATGTTGACTTTAAAGTACCATTGTCCAAATAAGAAGCATGAACTTATGAGTCACTAGCTTCACAACATTTTGCAATTTTTTAACCTGATCATTCAAATCGAATTTGGATCGTATTCAATCAAATTCAATTCGAAGTATTAAAAAAAAAAAAAAGCTTTGATTTTTCAAAGTCCACCAAATGACTCCAAATAGGTTCTAGGAGGTCCCCCATAGGCTAAAACAGCAATTCAGCAAGTTTTAGATGGCAAATAGTCTAAGTTTAATTTTTTTCAAATTTGAATTGAATTTGGACTATTCCCTAGCCGAAGTACATTAAAATTAGCTAAAAATTGGCAGTTAAAAATTTGGGGGTAATTTTCAATCAAATATGGCTGTTTTCAATCAAATAAAAATCGTTTGAATCATTCGATTGCATCGTTCCAATTGAACGATTCGAAGGATTTCGCACAAAATCCTTCAAATTCCCAGGAATTTTGTTCAAATATTCACTTCGACCCTTAGTAAATCTGCCCCCTAATGTGTTGCAAATTAAATAACATAGTGCTCAGGTTCTTGGATTTATTGGTTATATTGAGGGAAAATTGGCAAAAAATTTAAAAAAAGGAATTGAATTGCATAAGTTAGATATAAACACCAAGGGGCAGATTTATCAAGGTTCGAATTCAAGGTTTAAAAAAAACCCCTCGAATTCGGCCATAGAATTTTGGTTGCATTGCAATCCTTCGAATTCTAATTACGAATTTGAAGGATTTTAGCACAATTCAGTTAATCAAACGATTGAATATAAAAAATTAGATTGAACGATTAAATCGTTTGAATCAAACGATTTTAACCATTTGATCTAAAAATGCAAGAATAACCCTGTTATACAGCAATTCGGTAGGTTCAATCTGGTGAACTAGGCAATCAAATTTTTCGACCATCGAATGGTTGAATGATCTAATAGATTTTTATTCGAATCATTCGAATCGATTGAATTTTTTTAAATTCGATGGTCGAAGTAGCCAAAAAAGTTATTCGAAATTCGAATTCAATTTTTTTTGAAAATCCGATCGAATTTCGAATCCTTCACACAAATTTTGTAAATCTGCCCCCAAGTGTTAAACGGGTTGTCCACCTTTAAGTTAACTTTTAGTATGTTATAGAATGGCCAATTCTAAGCAACTTTTCAATTTGTCTTCATTATTTATTTTTTTTACATTTTTTAATGATTTCTTTTCTTCTGACTTTTTTTCCAGATTTCATATAAAAGCATATAAAACCCAACTATTTTACTTTCTATATTCAAGCATGGAGTTCAGTTATTTAGTTCCCTGCTTTATCTTACAATGTGACAAAAGATATTTCATATTTGATTGCTATTAAAGAGTCACTTTGTGGTAAGGGTGGGGCTAGGTAAACACATTCACAATAATCACAATAGGATATGGGAGAAGAGTTAAATTTTTTTTAAGAAAGAGTAAAGTAACTCTGTATTGCTAGTAAAACTAAAAAGAGTTTAGATATAAAAAGAAAGAGGGTCTGTAGAGTTTTTTGCCCATCTTAATTTGTACATTAAGTCTTCAGGATCAGATATTTATTTATACAGGTATGGGATTCACTATCTAGAAATTAAAAAGTTCCCAATTTAGGGAATACCATCTCCCATAGACTCCATGTTAATCAAATAATTCATAATAAAAATAACTTTTCAGGGTATAACCTAAGCTGTGAAGAGGATCCATCATGTGGGACTTGAACCTACAGTTTTCCAGATAAGGGATCTTTCCTTAATTTGCATCTCCATGCCTTAATTCTACTAAAAATAAGTTAAACATATAATAAACCCAATAGGTTTATTTTGCCACTAATATTGATTCATGCATCTTAGATACCATTGGGTACAAGTTACTGTTTTATTGTTACAGAGCTATAGCTTTTTGCATATAATGGTAATAACATTACATAAATACTACTTTAACTACAGGTACCCTGTATGTAAACTTCTCATTTCACCATAGAATGGGTTACTTACCTAGATAATCTAAACCAAAACAGCTGTATTTTTAAAGGATTGTATTACAAATAAATGTTGTGACAGTTGATGCATTTACAGATCAATCAGTGGAACAGGATGACACATGCCACATGATAGTTTGCTAACGTTATGTTATTTTGTGACAAGAAAACTCTGATAGTCACATATTTTGATAATGATACAAGAGATAAGAGCAGACCTGTGACAGAGTCCTGGAGGGTCATCATTTGTTTTATCATTAAGGAAGCAATTAGAAAGGAAATGTTAAGCTTTTCTTTCAGACTAAGAAGATAAAGTCAAATGCGGAATGTAACAAGTTTAAAACAGAAAGAAAAACATTAAGAATTGACATTTGTATATCACAAAGAAATATCAAATTAACCCAATAGGATCATTTGCCACCAATATGGATTCATGCAGCTTAGTCACCATCAAGTGTAAGGTGCTGTCTCATTATTACGCATAAAAAACAAATAATTTGAAAACATTTGAATTATTTGCTCTATGGGAGATGACCTTCCCATAATTCTAAGACATCTGGATAACACATTTTCATTATTGGAGGCAAAACAATCCTTTTGGGTTCATTTAATTATTAAATTATATTTTAGTAGGCTTAAGGCAGTGATCCCCAACCAGTAGCTCGCGAGCAACATGTTGCTCTCCAACCCCTTGGATGTTGCTCAAATCAGGTGCTTATTTTTTAATTAATATCTTAGAGGCAAGTTTTGGTTGAATAAAAAACAGATGGTAAAGAGAGATTCAGATCAAGTATTATACAGCGCGCCTGTATGGAGTTAATCGTTAGAAATACAATTGTAGATAATCGTTGTATATCGATTTGTTTGCTCATATAACCTTGTTGCCACAGAACAGTGCGCTATCTCTTGTCCTCTCAGAGGCACCTAAGTGGAGTTGGCCTAGTCCCTATTACTAAATTCTGTGGCAATTTGGTTTGTGCATGAACAATGGAAAACTTGATATACAAAAAATTTAAACCTCAGATACTGAGGCGTTGGCGCCGCTGTGAGGAGAAGCCCACGATACTTATCTCATGTGTAGAGTACTGGTAATGGATCCGACCATCCTGGTAAGAACAAGGAGAGGGCCCAGGTTGGGGAGGGAGAACAGATGCTCTGCGCCTGACGCGCGTTTCGCCACGAGGCTTTGTCAAAGGCGAAGATGGCTGCCGCATCTCGCTGTCTTTACAAGTTCACGATTGCAACTATTGGAAGACAAAGTCATGTGACCGCTACCTATTTTGAGTTTAAGAAAAATGATTGCGGTCATAGGAATGTGAGAATACATATTAAGTAAGCAGCTTATTACAGAGTTTAGGCACTCAAATTCATTTATTCAGCAAAAGAATTGATATAATTAAAAAGGAACAGGCTAATGGAGACATAAATTTGTCGTTATAATTCGCAGGAGGTGAATTGATCTATCTGTGGATGTCTTATAAGAAAGGTTATCATTTAACCCATTGAGGATGGAAATATTCGGCTCATAATAAATGACACCTATCGAGAAAGCCCATTTGGTCAAATTCACCACTGGCAAAATTACATAGCTAAATATACCCCAAAAGAGAGGAAGGTTGTTAGTAACAAATATTTATACACATGATTGTCAGAGCATAAATTTAATTGCCTATAAATGTATGTAAAGACAAGCTTTCATTTAGCCCATTTGGGTTAAGGGTATTCAGCTCATAGATCCATCTGCATTCTTTAGATAATAATGCTTGATCTAGATTACCTTTTCTTATGCCAAGAGGCACATGTTCTAATATAGTGACTTTTAACCCCTCTGGGTTGCCATTATGAAATAAATAAAAATGTTTGCCAAGAGGACTTATTTTTTTATGGGATATTTTCTTTTCTTTCTCTAAGATGGGTAAAATGTCAGATCTCAAATCTTTCATAGCCGCAAAAGTGGTTCTGATGCCTGAAATATGTTCCGATATTCTTTTATGTAAAGTTCTTTTGGTTTTACCAACGTATCTTAATGTACATGGGCAGGTAATCATATAAATCACTGCAGTGCTCTTACAGTTATGCCACGATCTAATGTGATGAGTTTTTCCAAATCTATCTGAGATTTTTGTGACATTATCAATATAGGGACAGATAGAGCATGAACCACATGGAAACGTGCCTGGACAATATACGGATTTTCTGGGTTTTGTCTTACTAAAGTGACTACATACAAGTTTATCTGATAAATTGGGAGCACGTCTAGAAGTTAGCTGTGGATAATTTCCTATGTTCTGAGCAAGAGTGGTATCTGTCTGCAGAATATGCCAATGTTTCTTAAGAATTCTTGTAATGTCATTCCACTGATTACAGTAGGAAGTGATGAATCTAATTGGACATTAATCTGATTTATTCTTTTTGGAGATCAACGTGTCAGCTCGTGATGTACTTATCGCTCTTAGGCGACCTTTTTTAATCGCACGGTTACTATATCCTCGTTTTTTTAAACGGTTAGATAGTTCATTAGATCTGTGTTTGAAAGTTTTATCGTCTGAACAATTTCTTCTCACTCTTAAAAATTCCCCTACTGGAATTGATTCCTTTATGCTTGGTATGTGATGACTGGAAAAATGTAGAGTTGAATTTGTAGCGGTTTCTTTTCTAAATATATCAGTTCTTAAATTATTTCCTTCATCTTTGATTATAGTGATATCCAAAAAATCTATTTGGGTTGTACTGAAAGAAAAAGTCAAATTTAAGTTCAGATCATTGTTGTTTAGATAAGACATGAATTCACATAGTGAATCAACTGGTCCATCCCACACAATAAACAGATCGTCTATATAGCGTAACCATTGATTGATGTGGCATGTCCATTTGTCAGTTTGGTCAGAAAATACAAAATATTGTTCCCACCATCCTAAGAACAAGTTGGCATAAGTGGGCGCAAATGGTGCCCCCATGGTGGTGCCTTGTAACTGCAGGTAATAACGATCATTGAATACAAAGTAGTTATGAGTTAAGCAAAATTGTAATAGATCAATGAAAATTTTTGTACACTTACCTGATACGAATACATGAATAATCGGTTTGATTATCCCTTTGCAACAATATAATTGTATATAACTGAATGAATTAGGCCCTTTTCTACATACATATGGTGTTGTGACAATTTGAATGGTGCGACATTCTGTGGCTTCTTCTTTTCTCCTTCTCCTTCTATGAGTTTTGATATAGGTTGACAAAGTTTGCACAAGGCAAGGTCAAAGTCACCATGACATAGGAGTTCATATGACCTAGGTAGGCTTCCTTTCCTAAAAGTGTTCCTCTATTCTTTATTTTTGCTACTTCTGATGTTATGGTATCAACCTGTAGGGTGTTTGGACTTTTATTACCACACAATAAAATAAAAGTAGCACTTGGTAAAAGGCAATTTTGGAAATGTAATATTGGTTAGCTAAAGCAAAGATCATTTGGAATTCGTTCTCAATGTGAATAACTATTTTCTGTGAACATTAGTTGCATAGCGACTGTAAATTTTACAGTTTTCTATAGTGTGCAGTGTATGTAATTAAACTTCTTCATGAAAAAATTGTTACATTTGTTCCAAAGGTTTACACCACTTTCAAGCAGGTCTTAGCTCATCAGGTTTATGTAATAAAAGACACAAAGTTTGCCCAGGTGTAATAACCCATAGCAACCAATTATCAGATAGCATTTACCGATCGCTTGTTCAAAAGCACAAATCTTGGTTTCTGTGGGTTACTGCACCTGATCAAACGAAGTGCCTTTCATTTCATAGGGGGATATGGTATTTTTTCACATTAATTATTCTCCAAGCTCCTTTTCCCTATGTAGTTATTTATATTAGTAGTGATGAGCGAATCTGGGGCATTTAACAGAATTTTTCACAAATTTCCAGAGAAATTCCAAAAAGGCGAAAATTTTAGTTTTCGATGCAGGTGTCCATTTTTGGACGCTAGCAAATTTTCACCAGGGGCATTTTCACAGGCGTTTTGCAAATTTATTCGCCAGCAACGAATCGCGGTAATTCGCCATGAATTCTAGCCAGGAAAATAAATTTGCCCATCACTAAATATAAGTAGTGATACATTCAGCTTTTTTTTTTTGCCAAGATGAGTAGATTTAGGCATAAATCAATCAGCATCACATAATAATCATAACTGAATAATGAACTATTATTGCCATGAATGATGATCCTGAAAATCTAACCCAATTTTGACTTTGTGTAATATATATGATATTTCTAAAAATGTATTGAACAAATATTACAAAATAAAAGCAATATGAAAGAAAGACCTTCCAAAAATGATTTTTTGAAAGTCTAACCAAATGTCTTTCTTTCTTTCTTTCTCTTTCTCTCTTACCTGGTTCATAAAGAGATTATAAAACAAGTCTAAATAAAATTATTGACCGCATTTTAAGGCTCCGTAATGTCTCAATATATTATATTTTTAAACCAAGTGTTTCAACAAAGGCTTTTGTGCTGTGATAAAACTGTGGCTCATGGTGATCAGAAAAGCTCAGTGCAACAGAGACATCAAAGGCAAGGATTCTGTATGAATTTCTCTGATTCACAACATTGGTTTTAATCTCTTTGTCTAAAAAAACAGTCTTAAGACAGTTTTGCTATTTCATCGACCTTTCCCAGAATTGTTTTCAGTCTAAAATTTCAACATGCCAAACCTGTAACTGTTTTGACTGGAGTATTTTGCCTGTCAGGATTAAGTTAATGTTGTTATCTTTGGCTGTAATGGGTTTAAAGCCTGCTGTTGCCTGCCTGCAAATGCAACAATAAATTACTTTACAGTAAAACATGTAGATTTGCTGTCATATTGTTGGTGTTTAGTTAAATTTGGAGTAAAACTGTAAAAGTAAAATATGCATTAATAGATTGAGTAGTATATACAGTTTGCTAGCCTTTAATAACTTAAAATTGCAACATATAGTTGTATTGATATATATTGCACACATTAATAATGTTTGGTAAAATACAGATTCATAAAGTGCTGAGAAAACTTTCTAAGTTTACTCTCATCCTTTGAGCTCTCATATGTGAAGCTCACTTGTGATTTTATGGAACAATATAATAAATGGAGTGATGACACGCTTTCATAAATCAATGCCATCTTCAGTTTTATTGTATGAAGCATATATTTTAAATATTATTTATATCCCCAAAAACAAATACCTAGTATTAACAAAAACAATATATTTCCTGGTTTAGGCTGTCTTGTTAACATTCTCTCAAACATGCATGAAAATTCAATGAAAAATATGTTTGTCATTATTCGGAAGCAATGAAAGATGTTGGAAAGCTGAAGTACTCTTGAGAGTTGAAGGAAGTTCTGTCTTTTTCTTATATCCATTTAGAGACATGGTACTTGGTAACATGTATCTTTTTAGATTTAACATATACCTATGTTAATTTTCCCAATGATCAGGTTTCCTTTGCCAAAAAGGGCATTATAGTTATTTCTGTTTTTTTTCATTATCACTAGTGATGGGCAAATCTGTGGGAAACACATTGGGGTAGATTCATCAAAGAGTGAAGTTAAGAGTGAAGTTCCGCCACTAGAGGGAAATTCCACAGCTCTCAATTAATTTCTATGGGATTTTTAAAGGCGTATTCATCAAAGGGTGAACTTTCACTTCATCCATTGATGAATACGCCTTGCAAAATCCCATAGAAATTAATTGAGAGCTGTGGAATTTCCCTCTAGTGGCGGAACTTCACTCTTTGATGAATCTACCCCATTGAAGTCAATGGATGTCAAAATAATTATGATGCATGTCAATATTGACGTAAGCGACACATTTTATACTCGCGACTATTTGGTCCAAATGCATTAAAGTCAATGGGCTTCCAAATAAATATTTTTTGATGTGGAGGATTGCCAGGAAATTGTCTCTGCAGTTTTGCAAATTAATTAGGTTGCAGCAAAATTCAGAAATTCACTGCTAATTAGTGTCTGGTGAATTCATTTGCACATCCCTATCACCTTTGGCAAGAGAAGTTTTTTGAAAAATAGCAGTATGAATGAAAAGTAGCTTTATAAATACATATGTATCTGATGCAGTGTCTGTATTTAGAGAAAATTAAGATTCTCAATTTGATTAAAATTTATTTGGGCATATACTAATTTTCATTAACAATTATGTATATATTATATAAAATCTTATTGCAGCTGTGAGATCTTGTTTAACAAGAACAAAGTAACATTTAGTCAGAGCAAGAGGAAGACCCAGAGTACCAAAGAGGAATTAGCCATGAGTATACCGCATTAGCTCTCATGTGTCCATGGCCAATCGCATTTAAGATAGTCATGTAGAGCCTAGTTTGTTAAATTGCTTTTATAAAGAGAATTTGAAGTGTGCCATGTTAAGGGTAGCCCTGGATTCTGGGCCACGTATGGCACATGGGTCTTCCTTTCCTGTTACTTTGTTCTTGTTGCAGCTGCAATAAGATATTTAGTATTTAATATTGTATCAATTAATATAATGTGCTGACTATATTCACTCAAAATACACATGAACATGGTGCTTGTCTTCTTGATTAACCCAGAGCCTCTCTGGACACTGGTCCACCACAAGGTTAGCACCCTGCTACTCACAGTTCAGAGATAACTTCTCTTTATCAGTCAGGCCACACAGCCTACTTCCAAGTCAGTTTCACCACAGAACTTTCCCAAACACTGCTTTTTTCTAGTTACAGTCACATGCCCCTTGGTACTCTCTAGCTCTATCAAGCTCAGATACCACCAGAAATTGCAGGCTTCTTCAACACAAAGAAAACAGCCAGAATCCCCAGGCATTGCAGCACACAATTTTTACTTCTACAGGCAGCTTCACTTCTCAGCTACCACTTAATTACCTGATTGAGAAAGAATATTAGCCCTATCTCTTCTAGGAATTTCTCTGCATCCCACATTTTGCACCTTAAATTATGCAAATTATGCCAGAAAATGTGTTTTCCAAAGATACTGTCACAATATTATATATATTTAATGCCATTTGTATAAGAAATTGAGTGGAATGTCCTTAAAACATGCAGTGATAATTATTATACAATATGCACAACATTATATTCTCTAAATACAGACTTAAGCTATTTTACAAAGGATTCATACTAAAACATGTAATTTTGTTTACTAGCCCAAAGCCATCCATTATAATGGAAGAGATTTGTATAATTAGGCATGAGGAATGCATTCCAGTGACTATTACTTCAAGCTTACACAACCATTTTCCTGTTGTAATGCTGTAAGATGGCTAAATCAAAATCACCACTCAAAAAAGGGAAGACCAGGCTGGTTAGGTCTGCTGTTAGAGAGATGTGTAGGGATGAGCAAACTATTTTAGCAGTAGTTTCACTGCAATAATGTTTAGCTCATTCAGTTGCAAATTAATCCAAACTACACTTTTTTCAGTTTTGCAAGCTTTTATGAACAGCAAAACTCAGCAAGTTCACTTATGAATAGTGTTGCTTTGTATAGACTAGAATGAGTCTGGTTCTTATTGACATAATTGATTTTTCATTTAGAAGTATTTTATAGAAATATGTGAGTAAATTCTGGACTGTAAAGAGAAGCTTTAAGGACATAAGCACAAAATACGTCCTTACAGAAGTTTACGTTACCCTTTTAATTTGTTTTTTGTTTTTTGGAGACAGCCATTCTTTCAATCACTAATGGCTTAGTATCATATGTCTACAGAAACTTCTGATTCTGCTTTTAAAACCAAGGGGCCGTTTTATCAATGCTTGTTTTTTTAATTTTTAGCAAGATTCTAGTTTTTGTTAAAAATTATTAATTGTATTAAAAAAAATATAAAAACATAATAAACTTGAATTTAAAAGCATCTAAAAGTTTGTAAGGTCCTGTAGAATCAATGGAATCAATGGAATCTGCCCTAGATAAAATGTTAAATATTTCTTCTTTTCTTTTTTTCAAATTCTGGAGCTTGTAAACTTGTAACAATTATGAGAAAGACATGTTTTATTAATTTGAGGTTTTTATATTCAAATTTTTAATAAATAAGCAACCATTCTAGTTTTTTAAGTTTAAAGTAGAAAAAACAAAGTAACATTCTAACATTTTGAGAAACAGGCGTCTAAATGTGTTATTACATATCTCGCAATTCAGCTTTTTGCAGGAGTAATTACTATATATTACATATATTTAGTAAGGACTGACAGAAACGTCCACTTAACTTCATTGTCCTGACAGTGAGGAAACAACAAGTCAGGTACCTAGGGATAATACCAGTGGTTTTTGTCCAAAAATACAGTTCACAAAGGACACTGGTCAGCCTGGAAGATGCAGTAAAATTGGCCTTATCCTTTACCTAACAGCACACACAAAATACATTTTACAAAATTAAAAAAGTTAATTTGTAGTATGAGTGAAACAAGCTACAGTTTATTGCCAACAGATTAGCCACAACAATGAAAGCTAAAAAACTATGTTTATTCTGCAGAATGCTTTATCATACCTGAGTAAACAACTCTAGAAACTCTCTCTGTTTGTTTACGATAGTAACTGCCATATAAGCTTGGTGTGACATCACTTCCTGCCTGAGTCTCTCCCTGCTCACTCATAGCTCTGGGCTTAGATTACAGCAGGGTGGGGGAAAATGAAGGGACAGAGGTGCAAACTGAGTATTCTCAAGCCCTAGCCCTGAAGGTTTATGCTGAAAACAGGAAGTCTGATACAGAAGCCCATGTATACAGAATAGAAGCAAAGACAAGCCGTGTTTCTTTTGACAGAGGACTCAAAGCAACATTACTTTCAATGGTTTACTGTTGTATTTATATATTTCTGATAAAGCTTATTTAATTTTAGCATTTCCTTCTTCTTTAATACTCCTTTGGTTTGCATCTAACTTTATTTATTATACATTTAGAAATATAGAGGGCACCATAAGGAAAAAATATATTCTTTATTATGGTGTCTGCTTTTTTTTTTATAACTAACGTAATTAAAACCACACAATCATGAATAGAATACCTATCCCCTGTCCACAAAATACTGCAAATACATTTTAAGATGAACTTTCCATTTAATCATTTAAACACACACATTTACATAAAATCCCTTGTTCACGTAAAAAAAAGAATATTCACAGTCATTTTCTTTCATTGATTTAGTAAAACATTATTATTACTCCTTCTCTTCTACTTAATTCTGTTATGGCATCTCCCTTTAGTCTATGAAGAAGAAAACGTACAGGCCTTATTTAGAAAGGAGGTACTAGCTGATTTTATGCCCTATTTTCCAATTTAATTAGCATTTTAATTTGGCCTTTAAATCCTTTTCATATTTGTTTGTATTATTAGTAAAGAAGTTCATCCATTAAAAATTCATCACTTAGCAATGAAGCTAATAGATGTATTACAATAAATTGTTGCAATTCTTACGTAATAGAGAAGCTGAGAAAAAGTAAAAAAAAGTTGTCAAGTTATGTAATTCTAATAATAATGCCAAATTAAAAAAAGATCAATATATTTTTACCATTTACGGCATCATTAAAAAAATAATCTTAAATTGTCTTTGAGAGTAACTTGTTTAAATGTCAGGCCCTTCTTCTATTCAATTCTATTTTAAATGTTTTTTATTAATTCTAATCACTCTACACTCTTGACCAACTGACATCTCAAAACATTTCTAGGATGTCAAATATGCTCAAGAGAAATGTCCGCTATTTGTCTGCAGTTGTGCACATATGTTCTTTGGCCTATTTTTCATAGTTAACGGCACATGCTGAATGCAACATTACAGGGAAATCTGTCTCCTGCAGTTACCGACTAAGTACTTATTTAACAGTAATAATAACAAGTAGTTCAAAAATCACAACGCTGATAAATCTTTTGCATGGCTCACTGGCTGCTTATCAATTAAGCTACAGTTAAGTATGCACTTGACATGCAATAGGAACGTATGGATTTATAGTGACAGTTATTATCTGTGATATTCTAGGAATATATGACGCATATCCTAACAAGATTATGTGCATATTATTATATGGCTCAGTAAGGTAGTTAACATCAATATTTTTTGAATCCTGACAAAAAATTAAGATCTCTGGATTCTTATAAAACGATGGTTAAACCATATGTTATTCAACAGACATCTTTCAAATCTTTGAACTGTAGTAATTTCTGAGTTTCTTACCCATTAAGTAAAAAGAAAGGTAGCTCAGAGTGTTTAGAAATATCTGTTTTGTAGTTGTTCGTAGACCCTTGTGCATTTCAAAGACATGCAGAAAGACCATGATTTTAACCTTCCACCTCAATTGCATTTTTATATCATGCCTATATTGTTGTTTAATTTCTGGTGTTACTATTCATATATTACATTTGTATTATATAATCCACCCTATGATAAAGAACAGAAACCATAGTAGATTTAGATGTAAATGTATCATTAGCTATATGATTTTGATATTTTTGTACAATAAAATAAATCCTTTTTTCAGGACTGCATTGTACAGCTTCTCATTAATCTGAAGCGGCACATGATGGAGAGAGGGTGATAGATAACAACAAAAAGGTTTTGCTATCTATAAGGGCAATGGCAAACATGAGGCTTTGACTACCTTTATTTGTATTGTGATCAATATACCCTCCATGGATAGTTTCCTACTGCTATTTAAGGGAAATTTCATTGTTACCCTTTACAGCACCATCTTAAAGGTGTAAGTGCTTCCAAAATTCATATCAAATAGAAGGATATATAGGTAGCATTTATTTGATTTCTGCCACGAAGAGTAGTTGCCAAATCTATGAACCAAAACACAAAATAATTACCAAATGAATGACTTAGTATTGATGTTAGCACACACACCAGCCAACTGAAAGCACATGTTCGATTTGACCACACATGCTGGTTCATTGCTGGGATTTACCCTCCCAGTCAGGTCTATTGAAGAGTATTCACATGACGTCCTGACTGCAGTCTCACAATGACAGTGCTGACTGCAGTCTCACATTAATAGTTATACAGCAGTTGGCTCTTACATGGATAAATATACAGGGCAATACTGTAATTGTCAAAACCTAAATATGCAGCAACCTGATTAGTCCAATGAAAGTGAATAATAGCCTCGACAAACGTTATATTCATAATTGTATGAATCTTATGAAAATAAAGGAATAAGTGAAACAAGACTAGAACTAGGTATTCCAAAACTGTTATGAAGAAGTACAATGTGAAAATGGAACATTCATAATATAATGAACAATGTATCCATCAATAGTTAACGATATGTGAGGAGACTTTGTTGTATTTAAGTTATGTTGGATGCATTGTCTAATATATGTTAACTTATAGCAAACTTTTCCTTTTTTTCTTTTCACATTTCACCCAACCAGTCAAAATAAAGCATGTGCAGTGAACGTTCATTCAAGGATGATTATCTGATTGTCCCAACCACTGACCAATTTCATAATTTCATGACTAAAATATTCAAACATGTCCAATCGCTTATTTTTGTACACAGAACCTTTAGGATTTTCAAGGGAGCACTGGCCCCAACAATTTTTGTAGCAGGTGGTCAGGAGAAAAACATGGCATTGGAAACAAAAAAGGAAATAAACTCTGATGGATTTTACACATTTATTCTACCTATTTGTTATCTCCTATACGGTAAAAGAGAAACACAAAATGACCACAAAAATACAAATGTTGACTGCATTTTATTTGTATTTCCCATATAGTTCTGATAGCATAGTTCAGTGCTGTCCATCTTCTGTGGTACGGAAGGCCAAATTTGTTTTTGACCTACATAACGGAGGGCTGATAATTGAAGCCAGTATTGACCACTCCCTGTTTTTAAACCAACCCCACTTTAAACCACACCCATGTTACCACAAGACCATGTCTCCATATATTGTGGTAGCACACAAAAAAAATGAATGGTTGGCTCACTGCAGGGATATCACTTATCACTCATATGTGAAAAAAGTTGTCATATTAAGACATGCCCTTAAATCCACATGCCCCTAACAATAATTTATTTCCAAATGCTTAAAAACCCCCAGAATGCCAGGCTTACGTTCCACAGGGCAGGGCACACACAGGCAGAGCAGGGTACACACAGGCAGAGCAAAGCACACACAGGCAAAGTATGTCACACACAAGCAGAGCAGGGCACACAGGGAGCATAGGGAAAACAGAATAGAGTAGGAGACATGGAAACCTATCAGGACCACTCCAAGCATACTGTACTGCATACAGTGACACAGTGCTGGTGTGCCATTAGCATTTTGAATAAGATGTGAACAGGTGAAAAATGTGGGCAGTTTCAGTCTGGGTCTCAGGTGGGAACAGTACAGGGCTTTAGGGGTGTGAACAGTAGAGGTGTTACAAGTGTGAACAATGCAAGCAGATCACAGGTGTGAACAATATAGGGGGTTAGTCTGAATTTGAGGTTTAAAAAATGCAGGGGCCAATTAATCTCTGTAGTGATACAATTTAAAGCTTACACATGGTAAGCAAACACAGGTGGTAGGTGGAGAGCCACACAAGGGGGGCTGCCAGTTGTACAGCCCTGGTTTATTGCTCACCCACCACTGATGTAGCTAGAAATTTCTGGAACAATAGAAAATAATTTAAGGCATGTAAAAATTCTGAAATTTCAATAAAGGATGAACTCTGCGCAGCTTAAATGGATAAGCAGCACCGTATAAATCATGAACCCACGTGTTCACTAACGTAACAGTATATAACGAATATAAGTTGGTGCGCTGTATTGGAAATAACCTGAAAAATATGAAAAAGACACTCTATGGTGTGGTATGTTTGTACTAAGTTAAATGTATTTTTTATACTGAACTACTCACATCTGAGTATCTTTAATAAATGCTCATCAGTATCGGACGTCACAGATACCTATCAGTAAATGCTCAAAATTGTAAAAAATGTAAAAATTCTGGAAGTTCACCAGTTATTTTTTAGATATATACAGTACATTTAAATGAAAATTCTACATCAGTCAGGACACCTACTGGGCTCTCTACATTTCTGGACCTCAAACAGTCACAGGTCTACTGATCTTGTTTCCCTGAAACCCACAATTATCTATTAAGAGTTTTACTGGAATTTAGAAGCAAACTTGAGTGTGATTAGAAATGTTGATATGGGAATGTTGGATCACACATTAATTGGCCTCCTGGCAGAAGATTGAGCAGGGTGTAGTCCCAGTAAATACTGGCAGGCCACCTTGTATATTAAGGAAAGGAAACTTTAAGTTTCAAGGAATTTTTTAGGTCTTCCATAAAACAGTACTAATTTTATTTAAATGTCCTCCAAGCCATTTGCCACCTTCAATATTCTTTTCATCTACACAGTCAGTCATACTTAAGTATTTATTTGTTTTCCAATAAAACTCAGGAAAGATATGTTTCATTTCACTCCACATATGAATAATGAACTAGTAGACACACATAACTTTCAACATTTTCCTGTTAAAAAGGCACACTTTCCAAAAAGCCATTGTGTTGAATTCTTCCAGAGCATTTCTTTAAAAATTGTGAGATAGCAACATGTAACTTTAAATAGGACCATTTAGGAGCATTATTATTGAAGGTTGAAAAGAAAATTTCCATAGTATTGCATGCCTTTTAAAGCTTTTTACCCTTAAATAATTATGCCCCTTATCGTTTTTATTCTTGCTAGTTAGATAAACCTTGTTTAGAATTCATCCTAAACTATATAGTTGCAATATTAAAAAAAGTCGATACTGCTTTATGGAAGAGATATTGTATAACTCTCACTGTCACATAAGCACTAATTGAATGCAACTACTAACATGAAAAATAAAGCTGAAGTTTAAAATAATTATGCCCCTTAATCTACTTTTTTTTTTAACAAATATTTTGTAAAGCTTATTTACATAGCTATACTTTACTAGCATTTTATTTTTAGTTTGTTCCTAAGAATGAAAGTAATCATGTAGCTTGTCCTGATTAGAATATATAAATCTTATTCACTTGAGAATAACTAATACGTTATAGTCACAACCCCACAATTGTTATCTCACAATTCTAAAAGAGCAGTTCTTCAAGCCAAGGTGGGCAAATAGCTACTTTATTAATATAAAAAATCATTGTTCTGTTTGAGAACAGTTCATTTTATTTTTCCTGCCAATGTGTTTTATTGAATAATCAGTTTGTCAAAATAGTTTTACAGTAATGTAATTTTTCCTGAACTGTTCAAATTGTTTGAGTTTTTGTCTGAAAACCCTGAAGGCTAAACCCAATGCAAACAATGAAAACTTCAAACTGATATAGGTGCCTCTCCCATTGACTTATATAGGACCATAACAGGTCTGACATGGCGGCTTTTTAGATTCTGTCACTTTGCAATATTGGGCGTAAAGAAATCTCAATAATTTTCCATGAAATATAAAAATTTTGCCCCAAATAGCCTTCAAGAAAAATCTAAGATTTAGTAAATAACACCCGAAATGTGATTAGATGAAGATTGACCTACTCTATATAATATATATAAGGTTGGTCATTGCAAGTACTGTCATTTCTCTTCCTTAATATTTCAGGTAGCTCCTAAAACTAAAGCAATATATGCACCTCCCCCTTTCTCCTTATTGATCATTTTGTTTTTGGCAGTGTCACAGCTCCATCTATGTCATCCAACTGTGCCTTGTGGGTGGTAGACCCTGTTGTAGTGACAACCCTTGTCCACTGGTACAGTAGTTCCTCAACTGGGTAGCTTAGGCATTTTGGAAAAAGTAATATCATAATAAAAAATGGACCATTAAACCAAAATATTAGTGCCTTAGTGAGATGATATTTGCAAATTACACAGACCATTATTAAAAACCACTGCCTAACTCTCAGTAAGCACACATAAATTACTGATGTAAAACTCTAAGCTTTGATACAGCTTCTTCATAACACTTCTTCATTATACTTGTTTTTTTTTGAGAGGCTTAATGTTGTCATAGAAATGGTAGCAAGGTAGGTAGATAGCTGAAATATATATAAATATAAATATATAGTCCCATGTAATAAAAGATTTTTTATTTTTGTAAGTCCTGTGAGTGCGGGTTCCTTTGCAGTTGCTATACTGTAATATTTTACTCTGCACCCAGGCATTATTTGCAGCTTTATCGAGAGTGCCGGTAACCCATGGAGTTGTTTATATTCATATATATATAAATCAAAGAAGAGAACAGCACCAAGGGTCTTTGCAAGAAACTTGTATTAGAAAAGTGTATGCACAACCGACCTTTTTCTTGCAAAGACCCTTGGTGCTGTTCTCTTCTTTGATTTACACATTTATTATGCGTGCACAAGGGCAGCTGCGAGGCAGCTAATTGGCAGTTGGTGCTGTCCAGTATGTACTATATATATATATATATATATATATATATATATATATATATATATATACCCTCAAATATCCCAGCAGAGTTCTTATTATATGAGATTTCCTGTGATGCCATTGTTTTTTGAATTATATAATCAGAGTTTTGGCACATGAAATGCCAATAATGGACCCCTTTATTTGGCTATGCCCCAACTAGCAACTTGTGATGACATTACAATATCAAGGTGGAATATTGGGGTGATTGACACATTTTTGCTGGCACCACTCACTTGCTGTTTTTGCAATGTCGGTATATAAAAATTCTATAAAAATGTACTTGTATGGGATATCATATTCAGATGGTATTCAGAAAGCACCTTCTTCCGTTGTGTCTATTTTGAGACAATTATTTCCTTTCTCTGTAATGATAAGAAGTAGATTGTACTTGATAGAAATTTATCTGCATAATTCCATATCAACACCAAAATAAAATGCTATTGGGTTTATTTTATGTTTAACATTTTTTTAATAGACAATGTATGGTCTTCCAAATTACAAAAAACTCTAGGCCCCAAGCATTCCTAATGATAGTAGTTCCATAATCTGTAAGATTCTAAAATCTAGCAAGGGGAGTGTATACTGTATTTCTACTACTTTTTTACTATCAGGACATCTCTAACAAGTAGAGCAAGTCTACTTGCTAGTAGTCCCCAATGAATAAAGCATTTTGCCTGTTATGTTTTGAAAGTATACCTTATGCGTGGAACTAATTTCTCAGACCCGGACCCGACCCAAACCCCCAGCCAGTAACCAGAACCGAGACTCGCATTTTACCGACTTTGATCCGCTACCTGACCTGCAACTGCCTTATCCACGACCCGACCAACTAATCGATGACCACCATGAAACTGGAAGTGATGTTGTTGCAAAACAGAAGTAACATTATAAAAAGTGGCTGATAGTCAGAAACGCCCTGTGTGATGTAAGATAGCTGTGCCTGAAGTCAGATGGGAGGGGTAGACGGGAAGAGGGAAAGCTGCAGGGAAAGAGCTGCAGCAGGGGGAGGCCCACAACCTGACCCGCAACCCGCAGACCTGCGACCCAGTAGACCTGCATCTATACCTGCACTTGAAAAGCTTGATTTTTTTGCAGGTAACTCTCGGGTACCCAACCCACTGCAGTACTCTATCACATACATTATCAGAAGTTTGTTCAGGTGCATCTCAGATGCCAAATAATGTATCTAGCACCACACTGATCCACCTCAACATTTGCAAACCAGTCATACTGTATATATACCCATTACCAAAATAGACATGTTTACAAATGCTTAGGATGTTGAGGCAAGCTGGGAATGCATAGTCAGTGAATTGGTACACCTATGAAGTCATTTCTTTCTCAATTGATTATATCTTTAGGAAAAGCATATATTTTAAATGTTGCTGGGTTGTCCATTTATTCAATAGGTCTTCATTCTTTAATTTAATCTCTGGCCTAACTGAGCCACATCAGTGACATATACTTAACAAGCATCATTGCCCCATGTTTATATGTTAAAGCAATTACAAAACTAAAAAATATAAAACATAGAATAAGACTATAAAAATTAAAATATCTTACAAAGAAACTGTCATAAAATAGTAATTATTTTAAGCATTAATGAGCTGATTCCTTTCTTTTTTTCTTCTTTCTTGTTGCACATTCCTCTATCACTTTCATACCATAAAAATCTGTAAAATCCACTTAAATACACACTTAAAAAATTATAAACAGTACAAACACACTTCATTAAAGGGATCTGAAATCTTTTGTGGTTCCAACTGCCTTTAAGGGTCTAATAGTGTCACTGTATGGTATAAAATGTACCCTCCCCATTAAAAGAAACCTTTTAGACAGCAAGTCAAATGGCTTTGGGCAAGATGAGTTTTAATTAGTCTATTTGATGTTTGACATCAGTCTGGTAAAATGCATTTATAGTATGAAGAACCGTGCAACGGAATATCAGTTAGAAGGAAATTAATAGTCTGGAACTATTAGAATCTGACTATCTGAATACTGAAGATCACACTTTCTAAGTCTCCCTGGAATTGTGGGTGTGAGGTGTTGATCATTGCTGCTCACTGATAAGCAAAATATTTCCAGAGCGTGAAGAATTCTGTGGTGTGTGAGAAGGATAAACCATAATCTGCATCAGCACACTAACTTCGCCTCTGCCATTTGCATTGAAAATCAGCTTGAAGTTATGCTAAGCTCCCTGTTATAGCCTCATGTATGTGAAAGGTCTTCCCCTTCATTTGAATAACAGCTCTTATGCATGTGCAAAAAATGCACATTTAGAAAGGGGCTTTCCTTTAATTAGGATGGCATTTAGAAAAAAGATCTTTAAATGCTGTGTTTTTTTTTAAGTGTGTGAATGATGCTAAATTTGATGTATAACAACAGGCATAATAGTTATGCCTTTTCATTTGATTGCTTATTATAAGAAGAGGTACAGTTTATAACATGGCACAGAAAGTTGACTCATGACAAGCTAGATTAAGGGAAAATTAAATCTGACTGATGGAACATCAGAAAATATTCAAATATAGGATTAGTTTTAAACAGCAGCAAAGAAAAAAAGATCAAAAGAAACATTTGCAGTGGTGTTTTTAGGAAAAGGTTAAAGTTAAATCTTTTTGCCAGTCTCATAAGTAAAATGTAATAATAAATGGAAATTTCTCACACAATGCCTTTTTGAAAATAATTTTAATTGTAATAATACTTTCAGAGAACAATATCCTATACAGTATATACACTGCCAAATTAACAATAGAGCGAGGGAGCTTGTGTCCAGCTCCTTATACAGTACCCCTGGCCTAGACCTCCCCCCACCTCCTTCTATATATAGTGCCTCAGCCCTCCCCCCACACAAATCTTTTTTCTTCTAGATATAATGTGATAACGCCCAGTAGGAGTTTTTTTTACCAATCAGACCCTGTCTATAAATATAATAACTAAATTCCCATTGCCCAACAATGCCCTGCAATCTTTAAAATAGAATAGCTCCATCTATTCCTCTATAGAAACTCTAACACAGTAGTTAATGACAAGTCTATACTTTATCACTACTGAACATAACAGGAGAAAATGTGAAGGAAGTATATGTTTGTACAATTAAGGATATAAGTATGGCGATTTCTGACAATTTTCAATGATATCCATCAGTTGTATAATTTTGAATGATATTGTTCAGTTCAGGGATTGAACAGGTTACAACATTCCCTCTGCCATTGTACCATGTCTGCAGTGCATGGAGCATCAGCAGATGATCAATGGAATAAAAGAATGACTGCCATACTGGAATGTCCTCTCATGCCCTCTCCATCTATTCAGCCCATGGGTCATAGAACATACTCCATTGGCCTGTTTATGACTGCCAAAAGAAGATGGGAGTGCCTTTCCTCCTTTCTTTCATGAAATAAAAAGCTGTTATTTATTAAATGGCAGAGACAAAAAATAAAGCAATGATATGATCAAGTTGCTTAATTTGATCTGATCATATAAGCAATCTATTTTATTATAGATTTCTCTTGAGTGTTCCTATAGTTTCAATATTTATGCATCTTCCTCACCTTAACTTCAGACCATCCACAGTAGGCATTCTGGAGGTTTGACTTTAACAGTCTTATTTGTTTGGCCAGAGCATTATTACAGTGACCAAGGACAGTCTCATTTTGACTAGTGAACTGTTAACAAATCTGGGGCTGTCATGTATGACATAGTAATATGTCAAGTATGTCATAGAATTTTTTTCACTGGTTTCTCTGTGTGTAGGGAGACATGAGAAAATGTCACCCCTCCCCTTTGACCCCCCCTGTTATTTTGTACAGGAATTTATTGGTGACACAAATTGCCAGATCAAACCAGTAACAAGTGACAAGAGTGGCTCACCATTTATTAGGTCACACCATACAATAACTTTTATGTAGGTCTAAGAACCAACTTTATGGAGACTGTTGTGCTTTCAATGTCATCCAAAGGCATCTCTCCCCAGCCCATTCTCATTCTCTTTTCAAAGTCCCTTCTATCCGAATGACTTAATAAAAGCTTTATTTTTGCTAAAGTGAGAGGGTGCTGGGTAGTCACAGCAGGATAGATAAGACAAGAAACGTGCTGAAAATGTGTCTTCTTTTAGCAAAACTCTTTTTTTCATTTACATATAGTTAAAGCATTGCTCATTTTGTTTGTGTGAAAACGTAATCTAAAGGAGAAGCTGAAGAAACAGAATGATAGATGGGTCTATTTTCCACAAACAGCAGGGCACAGCAGGAAGTGTTGTAGAGTATTAAGGGTAGATAACCAGTGGGTGGTTCTCTCCTTTGCATGGAATGCAGTGCTTTCACAGAGTATGCCCTAAACAGAAGAGGTTTTATGTTGATTTGAACAGGGAATTGCAAATTGAGGCTATTGTCCACTATCTATCATGGTAACACAGCCCTTCTTTACTCAAAAAGTGTGTACTCTGTAAACCTTAAGTGTAAAACACAATTCTGTTATTTTGCTCTTTAGGAGAAGTTACAGCCCAAATGGGGGTAGTCCCCTTAACAATTAACTTTTTGTATGATTTATATTTGGTTTTAACCGTTTCATCCCCATTTTTTTAAGTTGCATGAGTTTTAGTGATGAACGTGGATTTGTGGATAAATTATGAACATCTGCAAATTGTAAAACTGTGGCAAAAAAGTATCACATAGACAAAGAAGTCGCCAAGACACTAATGCACTCAAAACTCAAATGGTATCTTATTTATGAAAAGACTCGAATTGCAAAATGTGATTTTGAGTCCCAACACCTGAAAACTGGAATTGATCAAGCTTTCAGTGAAAAAAAACATGAATAGGTCCAATCCCTCCGAAAAAAACTCGAACATCAAACGGGCTGTTTACCTCATAACCTTGACAGATTTTAGGTGGATTTCTTTTTTTTGATTTGATCTATTTCAAGGGTCATGGTATAATAACTCACAAATATTCAATTTATTTAAAAAAAAAAAAAACTTGATCAATTCGAGTTTTTTTTAACATGAAAATGTGAGTTTTGACCAAAAAAAGACAACTCGAGCCCTAAGACATCTGCCCCATGTAGAAGTCAATGCCAGATGTTGTTACTTGACAGGAATAATCTGAGTCAGGGTTTCTGGTGGCAACATCCAAAGATCATTTGATTCAGATGACAATTCGTACAATACAAATTGACACACGATTTTGTCATGATGTTTAGTTGCTCCAATTTTTTCTAGAAAAATTATTGATAAATTAGTTGGAAGGGAGGTTGGTCAGATTTGTTTTCATATAAAAAATTAGATTAATTTGAGTTTAAGTAAATATGTCCCATATCATGTCTGTATTTCTGCAATTTCATCAAGCAATGAACATAAAATATATTTGTCTTACTGATTACTGCCATTTACTTTAGGCAGCACAGTGAAATGAATTGAGCAATGTTAAAAGTAACATTAAGAAGTCAGCTTGTGTTTGAATACATTAGTGGAAATCAGGGCATTTTCAGTGTTCCTGTTTTAGGGAATCTGTAGAATTTAATTAGTACAGATAGTGTCTCTGAGCTTTCAGCCCAAAGCTAGATTTAGTTTGCATTATTTGCATGTAATTAGACAAATGTGATAAAGGGCAATAGAACTTGTTAAATGTATCCCCTTTTGTTTTTCTTGGTAATACATCATTCAGAGTCGTCAGGCCTGTCATTACAGCATCACTAAAAGGATGTGGACATCACCCCTTATTGAAATGACCTTTCAAATCAATCACCTTCATAAGACTCCTATCTTTATTTGATGGCTATAGGACAAATGTTTTGGCTTATGGGTAGGAAATGTTAGCATTTGAATGAGATCTGACTGGAAGGGATTCAACTTATGTTTAAAAAAAATGGAATAGTAAATGCCCTTGTTACAATACATTCTGCAGTGGCTGGTACTGCAAATCAAAAAGGAATAATAGCAAGTAAAAGTCAGAAGGGGGCATAGGCTACTGAACCAGTGTCTTATATCTTACTTCCCTTTTAATCCAAACACAATTATCTTTACAAAATACAAAGCAAACATTTTTTTATCAGTACATTATCATAAAACCACACTGCTTAAACTTTGCTATCTATGTTGCTTAACACCATCAGGCGAACACTGCAGTGCTATTAAATTGCTTAATGCTTTTCTTTTAGCAAGCAACACATGTTGGATTCAGCGTTACTTAAATATTTTTAGCTATATTAATCATCTTTATTACTCTATAACATTAAGTTGTGTACAGGGAAAACAAAACTATTGATGCAATTAGCTAAATGCTATTTCTTCATTTCCATGTTTCCATAAGGCTGCATAAATCACATTGTTCATTTTATGCCAAAGTGACTGTCTTGCTTAGAAATTAAGATTGGAATTGTAATAAAATAAAAAGCTATGTTGGGCAAGAGTAAGCTGTGGTTAAAAAACAGTAAATGCATACGCTTAATATAGGCTGCATTGAATTCAATAAGAAATTACATTTTGGTCTCACAAACACTCTGTTGTAATCTGCAACTGTTCTTCCTGAATTTGATTGACTGTGTAGCTGCTAACATAGTTCTCTATTGTGGAGATTTAAAAGATTTGTCTTTCTGCATTTCAGTAAGTTCATACAGTGTCCCTTTTAGGCAGATGGTGCATGAGATATTTTGATTGTTGTGGTTCTTTCATTGAGAGCTGCAGCAATGACACTGAAAATGAAAATGTGATGGTTTTTGAATGCCTAACAACGCTGGTGCCTGTCAATGGCAGCATGGTTGTTTTTGGTTGCCCCAGTTCTGTCTGAGAAGACCATAGATATCAAAACATCCCTTTTGCCATTAACCTTAGTTGTGTAACTATCACTAAACCCTGTAGTGAATCATTTCATCAATAATGCCCGCTGTTACATCATCACCATGAATGTTCCACACTCTACAACTACATTCTTTTAGAAGTAAACAACATAGTCACATAGTTTGGGGGCATTTTTAAAAAATGTCGATGAGCAAGGGGAGGATGTATCAGACAACTAATACAATACCATGTTAATTACTTTGTTGTTACACTATAGCATTTATGTTTGGAGAATATCTAGTCTAAACTTATTAATAGCATTAACTGGATAATGGTGGCAGCAAACTGATGTTCATGTTGGATGCTAAATGGTACAAAGCCTCATTACTGCATATGTGCTGTGACCTACAGGCTTACTTGGTTATACTGTATATGTCCTCAAACCATATAAAGCACCAGTATTACTGTCAGTCCAGTATTGAAATGCTAGGGGTATGTCTAATATAGTGATGGGCGAATAAATTCGACAGACACAAATTTGCAGCAAATTTCCCGGTTTTGCGCAAAAGAAAAAAATTTATGAAACTGTGGTGATGATTCTCTGGTGGAAAATCTGTTGTGTTGTTTTGATGCCCATTGACCTCATTGCAATTTGCGGATTTTTCACACAGTTTCGCCCATTACTAGTCTAATAGCATCCTAAAATGCATAGATTAGGGAAACTCTGTATGAAAGAAACGTAGCACATGTGGGAACAAAATGAATCAGTAGTGTGCACAGGACTTGTACTGTGCATACACAGGACTTTCTGTACAGCTTGAAAGTGAAAGTAAGAAGTTACTGATGTTATGTAATGGCTGCATGAACCTGCTAATAAAGCACTGTTATACTCTCCTCATGCTCGGCTACCAAACACAACAATGATTAGTTGCCCAAAATCCAAAATATATTTTTCTGATGAAATTAACTCTAGAGTGCTGTGTGTGTGCATGGCGGGCACCTTAGATTGTAAGCTTAATTTGAGCAATGACTAAAGCAATTGTGTAACAATATCTGTAAGGAATAAATTGCTGCAAGTAAAAGAAAGATAATACATTTCCACATGGTAAAGATTTCTGGTCTAGGCAAATATGATGGAAGAATGCTGGCCATAATCTATTACAATGTCATAATTTTCTAGGGAAAAAATTTACAATAAAGAATGTTATGGCACAAGCAGAATATTTATATCTCAAATGCAGACATCAGTGCTATGAGAATAGTCTGTGTCAATACTGTAAAAACTGCCATTCACCTTTTCTACCAATGTTTCCTTGCAGTATGCTCTGTACACTATTCTTTGGAAAAAGTCCACACTTTTTCAGATATTTCCCAGTACAAGAATGGGATCTGTTATCCAGGATCCTGTCATCCAGAATTACAGAAGGCTGTCTCCCATAGTCTAGATTTTAATCAGAAATGTAAAAAAACTATTTGCTTTTTTTCCTCTGTGATGATAAAACAGTGCACTGTACTTAATGTTGACTAATTACAATGAATTCTTATTCAGGGGAAAACAAACCAACTGGGTTAAATTAATGTTGATTTTTTTTTTTTTGTTTAGGCTTAGTGATATTTCCAAGCATGTTATTCTAGTTACTTTTCCATTAAAATATCAAAGAGATAGGGACAGTCATGTATACATATACCGTATATTTATTAACCTGAGAACCAAAGTCATGGAAAAAGGGTGAGTGGGAAATGTGGAAGCTCATGCCTTCCAATAATGTGCAAAGAGCTAATAATAAAGCCCTGAACAAAAGTTGCTAGGATTCCCAGTATTATAGTCATTTTGTTACATTAGGTGTAGAATAGGTCAAATATAGGTCTTCCAGGCCTAGTCCGCAGCTTATTGTGCTACTTATTGGGTTACCTATGGACCTGCCCAACTTATATTTGCCTGAAAATCAGGCAGATATCAATCAGACGGATTGAAAATTCTGCATATGAATAGCTTGCATTTCCATCATTGTTATACAATAGTTTGGCCATTTACAGTTTTGTCCTGCAAATTGGTTTGTAATTAATTTTAAAATCAAAAAGATCAGCAATAATCTACTGTATTTTACACAAAGTTTCTTTAAAAAGAGGCACAGGTTACAAGTATACCAAAAGACAAGCTCATGGGCAATCACTAATTAGGTTACATGCATCATAATTCTCTCAAAATGCTCTTGAAGTTGTAGCCCATGGACCCTTTGCAAGAAGAATTTGTGTCCATTTGTGTCAATTTTAGTGCAATATGGAGCAGAAAGTATATTTTGCTGATACACTGTACTTTCATTATTTACAATAGTTACCCAAGTTTAAATGAATAGTAACAAGAAAAATCTAAACAATATGACATATTACTTTCTATCCTGTAAATGCAAAAGCTATTGTAGGGACCCTGAGTTTTAGGTATAACAACAGTTCCCCTTTATATTTGGACACATAAGGGTCCTTTAGTATACCCAGGCAACTGTGTCCATTTTCCTGTGTCCATAATAGTTCAAATGGATTGTCAACTAGGTGGCAGTAGTTTCAAATATAAAAGGGTTTAGCCCCATGTGATCAGGGTCTTTCTTGGGACCTTTCCTCACTGGGAGGTGTTACAGGTCCAGGCTTGCCAGTGGAAAATTAGATAAGAGCTATTTAGTGACAGTGAATATGGTAATAGTCGCTCTAGGAGTGAGAATAAGTACAGGGAGAGTAAGTAAGTTAGTGAGCAGCATCTGCTCCAACGAGGAGAAGTAGTGGGGTTAGGACCCCATGGTGTGTAAACCACTAGATCAGGGACTACAGTGGGTGAGTTGAGGACCAGATAGGGTACCAAGACCCCAGGCTGAATAAAATGGGTGAGGACCAAATCAGGTGCAAGATACAAGACCCCAGGCTGAGAAACCCAAGCCTTAGTGTTTTTCCCATCCAGAGGGATATTGCCTTGTGAGAGTGGTAATTATGCTTTGAATCTGTCATTTTTGCTGCTCTGACTACCTGTACTGGGTTTTGTCTCACCTGTAGCACATTCTATCCCACTGGAGGAATTATTGCTGTATACCACTACACTGTCTAAGCCTATCCTGCTAAATTAACAAGTTACAATTTGCTGCAAAGAAACCTGTCTAATTGAATCTCCAGCTGTACTGAATTACACCAGGTACTGGGAGTTGCAGGGAGGTGCATGGGTACACTGGGGGTCCTGGGCATAAGTTAAGCAGTCTTAGACTGGTCACACACAGCTAAAGTGCACTTAGGGGTGCGCTACACTATTTTTTATTGCAGCATGTTTTACATCAGCCATCTTAAATATGTTAGCTCAGCAAAGTTTCACCAGATCTATTGTATTCAGTGTAACTTTAGATAATATGTATGCCCTACCAATAGCAAGGATTATAGGAAATGGTGACATATTTTCACAAGTACGGCTACTAAGTACTAATAAATAGGTATAGGGGTAATAGTTTTGTTAAACATCTTTTCTCTCACTATTCAAAATGCTGCTTGGAAAAGTGTGACCCTTGTAATCGCATAACAGTTAAAATTCTAAACTGAAGATCTTAAAATAATAAAAATGGTACCAAGACAAAATAAAGACCAATTGCAATGGATTAACAGATTAATACAATCAAAATAGAATCATAAAATAAAATAGACTATAATGTGCAAGAGTTTGTTTAAAGATCCTCTTTTAGACTAATGTCACACATTTTGATATCACCAGTGCAAACTAAGATTCCTTTCTTCAAATGCGCATTTTCAGGCTAAAATCCACTGTGTGCAGTGACAGATATATATATTTATGTCAAAACATAAAAAATGAAGACTAGTTTTGTTAATTAGAACATTATTAAAATGGCACTGCCTTATTTTAGAACATTCGGGATAATAGGTTTCTGGATAACACAACCTATATATCTGCACTTTAATCTTAATTGTATACCTTTCAGCCAGAGCTAGTTCCTGCTAAACCCATTAACTTATATTATTTTATATTTATGTATTATAAATACCTAGCTGGCTAAAACATTTCATGGAGAAGACTGGCATTTGGGATATAATTTCAAACAGAACTTAAAATATTGCAAAATTACATAAAACTGTGTGAAATTGTGCAGATAATCATTTAAATCTTTCTACATGAGAAGATAATTGCTCCAGAAATTAACTGTACCTGGGGTTCATTCATTTGGTCATGGCTAGTTTCTTATATAGTAATGATATAATATTAGAGCTAATTAAAATCAGGTCAGAGTTGCTGAAGGTCAGACATAAATGCACAGGATCACTGAAATGATAATTATAAACAGATTAGGGAGCTTCAGCCTTTTATATGGGGTTATTAGATAATTACTGTGTGAGTTTACAGCTTACTGCAATAATGGATTATCAACTGTTTTTACTATTCTACTATAAGGTTTGTAATATATTCTTTCAAGTCCCTCCTCATAGACTAGGTATACAATATATATATATATATATATACAGCATATATATGTATATATATATAGTGTATATATACAGTGTATATATATATATATATATATATATATATATAT
>CM044441.1:67221408-67305505 GCA_024363595.1 Xenopus borealis
TAGGCTGGGTTTTAGATTTCGGCCCCTTCTCTGATTGAGTTCGACACCCCTGGTTTAAAGAGTTGGTTCACACTCAGTTTGCGTTAAATGTGTTAAGTATTTTATAGAATGAGCAATTCTAAGCAACTTTTCAATTTGTCTTCATAATTTATTTGATATCGTTTTATAATTTGCTTTCTTCTGACTCACTGACCCCATCTAAAAACAAATGCCCTCTAGGGCTCCACATTTATTGTTATTGCTACTTTTTAATATTCATCTTTCTATTCAGACCCTCTCTTATTAAAATCAATGCATAGTTGCTAGGGTAATTTATACCATAGAAACCAGATTGTTGATATTGCAAACTGGAGTGCTGCTGGATAATAAACTAAATAACTTAAAAACATCAAATAAAAATTTAAAAACAATTGCAAATTGTCTCAGAATATCACTCTACATCACACTAAGAGAATAACCCCTTCATGTCCCAAAAAGGTGGAAAATGTACAAGGGTGCAAAAAATTGCTTTTTGAGGGCATGTATTTAGGGAATTCAGCACTGTGATTATCAAAACTTTCAGGAAAGGGATGTAGTTTTGCAGTCCCTTCAACTTTGGGTCCTTGTAATGTATTGAAGAGTGAACTTTTTGTAATACATTAATCGAAATGATTAAGAAAAAAACTAATGAAAAAACTGGATACCACTGTTAAGCTGGCCATACATGGTACGGTAAAAGCTACAGACAGACTTGGTGGGGCCCTACGATGGGCTTACCCGATCGATATTCCCCGATCGTTGATGCATTCCTGCAATCCAACTACCCATAGTGCTTTAATTGTGATCCGATTGTTGGGCTCTAGAACCCACGATTGGATAAGACCAATATCGCTGCCTTGAAGGTGGACATATTGTGGGAGAGATCCATTTGTTTTGCTAAATCGACAAGCGGACCTCTATGCGTATGGCCACCATTAGGATTGTGATTTTAAATTGAACTTTCAATAGCTTACACTAGCCTGACAGGAAGGTTGGAGACAAAAAATCTGTTTGTGAACTGATTGATGGAACAAAAAAAAATCTCTACATAGGTTAAGTGTTGAAAGAAAAAATACACAGTCACAATGTTGTCTGTCTTTGTTCGCTTTTTGTAAAAGACAATCAGTCTGTTCTCATCAGCACTTGGAAGATTAGATCTAATGTTTAAACGTGCTATTTAAACTATGTTTCCAAAACAGGATAGTGTCATTAGTAAGGCCGAGCCGTGTGGTCTGAATTTTTACTGATGCAATAAGCAGGTCTATGTAGCTCATGAAGTGGGGAGATACTTGGAATGACAAAGCAGTTCTTAAATTACATGGATGTTTTCAGACGCTTACATTTTGTGGCATTCATGCAGGCTAAAAAGAACTTTTTTCATGGGTGAATTGTGGCAGCACTTGCAGGCAGCAAAACTGTCTTTCAAAGAGAAAGAAGTTCTTCATGATTTATTTTCTTCTTGACTTCATTGCCTTGCTTTGATGATTCTAAGATGACCATGGATTGATGGATGATGATAATTATTTTTAGTAAGTAGCTTACATTTCCATAACATTGAGGCACTCATTTCACTATGGATCTATTTGCACTTTTGCTTTTTTCACCTGTGGTACTTTTAATAATTGTAGCACACCTGTGGCTGAATCCTAAATTTGTGCTGATACTCCTGCAAAGCACCCGGGTGACACCCCAGAGATCCAGTTAACAGACACACAAGAATGGCAGTGCAAAAGACATAGCCTTACTTTATTTAGCAGCTGACGCTGTAAGAAAGATATGGTTGGAAACTGTGAATTATAGCAGGACAATTTCTAATAAATAGCTTAATACTGTAATAACAGCTCAGTAAGAATATCTCCCGTTATAACCCTGATGTGCACACCTAAGTCCCCCAACATGTTGACAACTGGATATAGTGTGTACCGGTGGTACTATCCAGTATGAAGAACTGGATAGGCTGCAAAAGACACAGCAGCCCATATGAAAGGGCACAGACAGGCTCCAATATACTGTAGGTTATCATCAGACTTGGAAATTGGATTCAGCCTGTGGATGTGGAGACAACACAATATGCAGATGTGTCCCTTGGTGAAGGTATCAAGGGTGCTCCCTCTGAATAGTCAGATGTGTAAAAGCAATGCTGTCAGCCTTACCTACATAGTTACATAGTCACATAGTTAAGTCGGGTTGAAAAAAGACAAAGTCCATCAAGATCAACCCCTCCAATTTAAAACCCAGCATACACACACCCCCACAATTTCACACAAACCATATATGCCCATAGCTATACTAACTGTAGCGTTTACTATCAAAATAGCCTTTGATATTATGTCTAGTGATGGGCGAATCTCACCTGTTTCGCTTCGCCGAAAAATTAGCGAATTTCCAGCGAAATTCGCGAATTGGCAAAAAAATTTGCGAAACGAGTCGCGTGTCGTTTTTTGACACGTGTCGCGTCGTTTCCGACACGCGTTGCGTCAATCGCATCCCGTCGTTTCCGTTTCTGGCCTCTGGCCTCTGGTATGGTGATCCACTTTATTGGTTAAAAGGTCCCCTGATATTTGTCTATAATGTCCTCTAATGTACTTGTAAAGTGTAATCATGTCCTCTTGCAAGCGCCTTTTTTCCAGAGAAAACAACCCCAACCTGGACAGTCTACCCTCATAATTTAAGTCTTCCATCCCTCTAACCAGTTTAGTTGCACATCTCTGCATTCTCTCCAGCTCATTTACATCCTTCCTTAGGACTGGAGTCCAAAACTGCAGTGCATACTCCAGATGAGGTCTTACTAGGGATCTATAAAGAGGTATAATTATGTTTTCATCCATTGAGTTTATGCCCTTTTTTATGCAGGACTGAACCCTTTTTGCTTTAGTAGCTACAGAATGACACTGTTTATAATTACAACTTGTTATCTATAAAAACCCCAAGATCCTTCTCACTTAAGGAAACTCCCAACACACTGCCATTTAGTGTATAACTTGCATTTATATTATTTTTTCCAACGTGCATAACCTTGCATTTATCAACATTGAACCTCATTTTCCAGTTTGCTGCCCAGTTTCCCAACTTAGACAAATCACTCTGCAAAGTTGCAGCATTCTACATGGAACCTGTAGTTCTGCACAATCCTTGCAGGTGGATGAGGCAACTGTGTAATCCCTGAAGTCCCTTCAGCAGCCCTGATGGTAATAGAAAGCAATACAGAACTGAGCACTGTGGAAACATCCAGCAACCAAGCTCCCTAGTCCATAGAAACCACACAGTCTCAAAGATACAATAGATACAACAAGGGCTGAATAAACAATCTCACAGTTCAGAAGGAAATCTGTTTCTCCTTTTACTGCAACTTTCTACTGATAAAGAAGAGAGTCCAAGAACAGTCCAAGTTGTTTCTGCAGAATGTGTTAAGGAATTTGGGTCATATTAAAGCTCTCTGAAGGCTGATTGAGAAGCATCTGAATTCATTGCATGTGCATGGGACAAACTCAGGTGCATTGTCATTTAGGTCCCTGTTGGTTTCTCGGTATTCATGTAGAGTTCCTTTGATTGCACCATCTGCACCACCCACACAGTGGCCCAAACAGCCCCCACCAGCCCACTAAATGCTGACTTTCGATGGCACCTTATAGCAGCCCCTCTGGCATTTGCGAGAACCCACAGATTTCCAGTCTGGGCCTGGTCATCATCACTGTCATCTTCACATTGCTGTTCAGATGTGGTAGGGTCATTCCTTGAAGGGGTCTGTCCTTGTAGCCTTGTATCCTCTGAGATCTTCTTGGTTTAGTGTTCCTTCTTGTCTCCCATTTGGCTTTCCTTAAAGGTAAAATGTGATTTCTGTGCAGGTTTTATCTATCCTATCCTTTCGTTCTGGGCAAAGTTGATATACTGAATTTGGTAGTTGGGAGAAAATAATTTATGATTGTGATCCCCATCAATCAGTCATTGTGTTTGTCTGGGATATCCAAATTCCTAAAAAATACTCAATTGCCTGGCTGCAAATCATGACCTTTGACTTTTTTTAACATATCTGCTTTTGTTGTGTTTGCATTTGTTACCAGCTGCTGTCTGAGCCCTTTCCTATGCTTGCTGGAAGTTTTTCTTTAGCTTTTCCATGTAACACTAATTTGAAAGTGTCATCAGCGGTGGCTTAGCAAGTAGGGTGAGTATCCGCTAGCATTATTTCTTGTGCTGTTGCATGTATGCAACTGTGGCAACATAGTGATATCAGCTCATACACTAGCTTATTTTCAAAATCATATTAGACTAGTCCCTGGATCAACTAATTAGTCTAGTCCCTGGATCAATATTTATGCAGAACTTCCTTTCTAGAGCTAGAAAGGCCTACTGGTAAATAAAGCAACAGAGAGATTATTATATGTTCCCCTAATATAGTTATCATATCACCTCTTTTCCAGTTTGAACAACTCGAATTTGGACAGTCTTTCCACATAGCTAAGATTTTCCATACCTTTTACCAGCTTAGTTGCCCTTCTCAGAACCCTCTCCAATTCAGTAATGTCCTGTTTGAGCACTGGAGACCAGAAAAAGTAATTAAATAGGGCCTTAACAGTGCTGTATACAGTGGAAGAATTAACCCCTTCTTCCATGAATCTATGCCCCTTTTAATACAGCTCAAGACCTAATTTGCCCTTCATGCTGCTGACTGACATTGATTAATTGCTTACTACAGCCAAATTTATTATCTACAATGACTCAAAGTTCCTATTATGAATCTGCCTAGTGCAGTCCCATTAAAGATATAAGTGACTTGGATATTTTTACATCCCAGGTGTATGAGTTTACATTTATCAACATTGAAACGCATTTGCTACTTAACTGCCCAGATTGTCAAAATCATGCTATAAGGATGCTGCATCATGGATGGAATTAATTGGGCTGGATAGTTTTGTGTCATCTGCAAACACTGACATATTACTTACAATACCCTCCCCCAGTGTTGGACGGCCCACAGGGATACCAGGAAAACTCCCGGTGGCCCAGGTGTCAGTGGGCCCTCTTGCTTCTAACAATTTGGCCTATTTCATGTTCATTCCCTATTTCTTTATTTGGAAAAAGAGGCTTGATAATGGAAGAATAGAGTATAGTAAGTAGATCTAAAAGAATAGGAGAATAAAGAGGTTAAGTGAGGAGAGAAGGAATAATAGTTAAGTTGGGCCCCTGGTCTAAGGTTTTCTGGTAGGCCCCTGTCATCCCAGGCCGGCACTGCCCTCCCCTAAGTCATTAATGAACAAGTTATATAAAAGTGGGCCCGATACCGACCCCGGAGGGACCTGATCCTGTAGCCAAACAGATCTTAATTTAGAAAGCATGCTCTGCTCCCCCACTATCCAACATCTTACTTACCTCATCATAAAAAGCAATCAAATTTGTCTGGCATGACCTATCCTTTATAGCCATGCTGATTACTGCTCATAATGCCATTCTCTAGGACAAAATTTTGAATGTGATCCCTTAAGAAGCCTTCAAATAATTTGCCCCCCACAGATGTTACTGGCCTGTAATTACCAGGCTGAGATCAAAATCCCTTTTTAAATATTGGAATAACATCAGCTTTTCTCCAATACATAGGTACCATACCAGATAAAAGTTGAAACAAGGGATTCTCTCTTTGGTCTTTCAATGTCTATTTGCTAAGAACTGGGCTGGTGGATTTCTCAACAGAAGTTACATTGCCAAAAAGCCTAGGAATCCTGCTGGCAGTCATTCCAACCTTCTCTGTCAAACCTTCACTTGTAAGTCTCAAAGTCACCCCTTGGCACATGCTTCTCACTCCAGGTGCTGGAAACTCAATCCATTCATCATCTGGATGCTAATTTCCATGAGGTGGCCTGGACAGCCCATCAACAGTCCTAATTTTCTGTCTTTACTTCAAATTCTGCTCCATATAAGTAATTGTAGCTTGTCTGAAGAATTATCCTCAGCCACACAGAAAATTCTTCACTGTTCTTCACTGTTCTCCATCGTGTTATTCTTTTTTTGTTTTAGATACATGGACTTCAAAGAATGAAAATCTAGAAATCTCTAAGAACTGTTTTAAATGAATTTTCCATTCCTCGTGGTATTTCAGTTATACCATTAACATATATTCAGCAATTCCTGAATATAGCATTTGCCTTGTGATATGCCTGTACAGAATATTGAGAGCTGTCCTTGCTACACAGACCATACTGTCTGTATATCATATTGCCTGAATATCAAAGGATATTGAATCAATAATAAATTAATGTAATGATACATGTCAACAATCTTGACGATGCAGCATCAATCTGACAGACCTTCACATATATTTTCTCTTCCTCATATTTATCTAAATATTTTACCACCAAGACAAGGATGATGTCAAGCATGGAATGTAACAGACAACAGCTTTTATTAAAGGTACTTTATACCCTCTTGTTCAACAGGAGTTCAACAAATAGCTTGAGTGTTTCACGTTTCACCCAGGCAATCGCAGTGACTCTGAATGCAGACACAGAAGAGAGCAGATGTCCACATATTGGCTGAGCCAATATTCTCAGCCTGCACATCAGCCCCATGTGGTATTAGCATACGTTCAATAATCTAATTATCTATTGAATGGATATGGTCTACAACCATTTGGCCTTTTTGAGCTGAATTGAAAAAAGGAGCTACACACTTTATGGTTGCCTTTCTGAGAAGAGATGCAGAGTTGCAGCTTTTCTTGATTTCCTCATCTGCTGATGCTTAAATGAAACTAACTAATCATAATGTATTTTGATATCATTGGATTAAGCTGGCTGCAGCTTTCTTGGTTCACAATTCAGACAACATCACAATATCTTTGCACCAAACAGTGTCTTCTAGCTGTAACCCCTAGCTCAACAGACATGCAGACTAGTGTACATTTCTACCACTACTGTAGAATAGACAATTCCTCTACAATTGCTGAACCCCCATTTTACTTTTCTATTACATACATATGTTATTACCATGGATACCCAGCTTAAGGGGTTATCCATACTCAGGATACTGTCGGTATCAAACCATCAACATAAAACTGACTGACAAGGGCCCACCCCACAAAGTTGTAACCCCCAAATCACTAACCATATTAATTAAAATTAATGTACCTCCTGTTCTCCAAGGCCACATGAGTGACAGCTAACAAAAAGTATATATCACCTCTCCCCAAATCTAGGGAGGGATATCTTTTTTTGTAAATGCATTTTACCCTATTGGTTTGTATGCATTTAAGAAAATAATATTTTATATGGAAATATTGCTTTATGAAATATTGATTAGCAATAAATTATCATTAGTCATAGTGATTCACTATACATTAAAAAAAAAACTACGTTGGTATCCGTTTACCAAAATATTATATAGGGTGGCAATGACACATTTCAGAAATAACCCTAACAAAAATGTGTATTTGCATTCACTTCTGCAATTGTGGATTTTTTTCTGCACATCTCTGTTTTTACTTACTATAGTACCCATGCTATTTAAGAACTCCAGAAATAGAAACTCTCCCGTCTCCATCTATTTTCAATCCACTTCAGTTGCTAGTACAGGTTTATCTTATTGTATTTATTGTTCTAACATAACATATAATATTGGCAATCAATACATATGATCCCTATATATTGTCATTGAATATTCTCATACACCTCTTTTATTCTATATATTAACTATATCCTATATCCTAACTATACAAAATAGATCAGATGCCTGTAAAAATAATCTTAGATTGAAATATATATGAATATATAAATAGACAAATAGATAGATGGATAGATAGATAGATAGATAGATAGATAGATAGATAGATAGATAGATAGACAGACAGACAGACAGACAGACAGATAGGATTATGTGAGTTAAGGTTAGTCTTAGAACAAGTCTTATTATTTTTCAGTGTATTGACATGAGAATAAGAAAAAACTGACATCCACTCTTTATCTTAAAATTGATACCCCATTATTCTAAATATAGAACCATGTGTTAGTGGGTTTTCATTCAAAGTGTTGTTTACCTTCAGTGTATAACATGTTACATTCAAAAAGGAAGAGAGATGATTTAGATGGTCAGAAATGGAAAAAAGAAGCAAGGTGTCTTGGTTAGTTTATGTCTCTGTCATCACCATCTCTGCATTTGACAATGCACTCTTTTGATCTTGATGAGTGCATTCCTCAATGAGGAATTTTACACAGAAGTGCACCAGCAGAAGCTTTCCCATGTGAAGATGTCAAATACAATGAATTTTCATTTATATGCCAAGGGAAAACTTTGGTAATTGTTGCACTGTCACTCCCTGCGGCTAAATAAATGTCTAGAACATAATTTCTTGTGTTATCTTTCCCACTTTAGCATTAAGTTTATCCTTTTACATGTCCATGGTCACATGGCCAAATTACAGAAATAACACAAGGTACTTTTGAAATATGTGCTACAAAAATGTGATTTGTTATCTGGAATGCAAGGGACTGGAAGCAGCTCTGTTGCTCAAGGTTAAGTCTCAGTAGCTTATTTCAGATCAAGTAAAATGCAGTTTTACTATTACAAAAACAAAATCAATTTGTTCAGAATGTCAAATTGTTAGTTCACATAGAACTCTAGACTAAGTCGTACTGCCATATTAAGACCATTCTGCATAATGGTTAATACAAAGTACTACTTTTTAATATTATATCTTACAGTCATCTTAAATGCTTTTACTTTGACACATTTTACAAATATAAATTCATGGAGGGTTGAAGCTTCATTCAAACATTATTTCACAGGTGCAGTAAAAAGCATAACTTCAAATCTCATGCATTGCTGATAACAGATCCTATACCTGTATGAAAATATCAATGATGTAGTATCATCTGAAAATGAGAATATTGTTTGTGTTTATTATCATCATTACCATTGTAACTTATTTTAAGTCTGAGTTAGAGTAATCATACCAAGTAACTGAAAAGAGGATCGGTTATTAGACACTGTGCAAAATTGACTAACTAGATATTTTGGTGTCACATCTGGGACATTTTGCAACTATTCAGCAACAATGCTCTGTGGACACTGTATGCAGACCATAAGCAGACCTTTGTCTTTGCTTTAGGTCTGACTTGTTCTGTAGAGCACCAATGAGACTGTGTGACTAATGCAGTTTTTCCTGCTATGTGTCCAACATGGGCATTTTGCAGTTAGCTGCACATTGATTTACTGGTTCTCTGGGGACACATACATATACAATGTAATACTGTCCCATTCATGAACTAAAACAATGTCCTGCTAATATAACACCATGGATTTCATACAACAGATCTTAAACTAATATTAAGATTAAGATCAAGATTTAACACACCCCCAAAACTGCTAAAAGGCAAAATCAGAAAATCTGCCATTTCAGACCTGTCGAGGTCCTGTATAAGTCAATGCCAGAGGCACCTACCCCAAATTGACATTATCGTGGTCTTCCTTGAGTTTAGCCCAAAAACCTTTCCAAGGTTTTCTGAAAAAAAAAACAAAACTCAAGCAATTCAGAAAAAAATTCATATGATTTGTTTTTGTCCTCGATTTTATCGGGTTTTTTCCCATTCCAATGTATTCAAGTTTATATTATTAATAAGGCAAAATCAGGTTTGGGAGTTTGGTTGAGCTTTATTTTTAATTTTATTAATAAGATACATTTGGATAATAATAAATAATTGCCATTGTTTATTAATAGTGATGGGCGAATTTATTCGCCAGGGCCGAATTCGCGGAGAATTTTTGCCAAAAAAACGAGTCGCGACGCGCGTCAAAAGCGTCCCGCGACTCGTTTCACGAATTTTTCACCGATTCGCGAATTTCTCTAGAAATTCCCGAATCTTTAGGCGAAGCGAATCGCGGGAGATTCTCCCATCACTATTTATTAAAGAACACAGCACTGGTAATACAAAGTGGGTGCACCAAGTTTCTTGGTAAAAAAACAATCATCACCCCAACATTGCCAGAACATTATATACTTATACTTATTCGAGTTTGCTCTGCAGATTTGTTTTAAAAAAAAATCTTAATTTGCTTGCCATTTGCACACCATACGGTGTGCAATGTTTTAAACATTAGTGCTTCATCTCTGGAAACTTAGGAAATGATTGTGTTTTTAAGTGACTACTTATGTAAATACTAGCCAACACTTAACTGTGGCAATACTAAATATATTTCAGTTTATAGGATGTGAAAGCCAATTTGTATTTAGTGTGTGTGCCTATTCCCAGATACCAAAGAAGATGAAAGAGGTTCATAATGGAAGTCATTGTTTGCTCTACTTAAAACAAATAACTTTCTTGGTCCAGTATGTATGAACAGAGAGTATTGTGCGACAACTCTTCAGATAAAAGAAAAATTCATCTGTTGATCAATGTTTGAAGCATGGTACTATGTAAACAGGTTATCCATTTTCAAACAGGCCGTCAACAAGTTGTATTAATTCCCGACAGCTTTACGTGCCATATTATTTTTCCTTTTTCGTCTTTAAAGTGGTTGCTAGACAACATGATACATTTTCTAGTATTCTTTGTTTTCTTACTAAATGAGCCTCAAAAGGCATATGTCATTAAGCCAATAACACTTTCTATGTAAACGATGCACAATTTCACTTAAAAAAGCTTACCAATATATTAAATTCTACATTTCTAACACTTTCTATTATGCTGTTATATATTAACTGAAAGGATACAGAGACAGTAAAATTAAAATTTATGAATATACTTACTTATATTGGTTGTTAGGGATTTGTAAATGGAAGGTAAGCAGACAAGTTTCTTTAATATTTCAATGTCAATACTGACATCATAGAAAGTTAAAAAAAGGTGCAACTGCAAACAAAAATGATGCAAAAATTAAGCATTTTTTTGTTTATGTGTACCCACACAAGGGGAAAATAGAGGCAAATAATAACCAAACATTGCTATTTTGGGGTTTTCAGACATTAGCAAGAAAGGATCTTAAACAGGCTAAAATATTAAAGAAACAGTAACATCAAAAAAGTTTACAAAAAATTAGTTAGAATACAACAAAATACAAACACCAAGACAAATTAAACTTTAAAATAGAAAAGTATTTATTAAGAAATAACTTACAGAAACTCTGCACCCTGTCCTCTACAGAAAAGGCGACAGGGTGATGTTGATCCATGGCACAGCGTTCGATTTCTTCTCCCATATTCACCTGACACCCTTTGTGTTCATGTACTGTAACTGCCACAACCTTCACCTTGGGGTCCATCTCCACCGAAGCCCAGTCCTTGGGGGGTGCCGGTCACAAGGTCAACTCCAAAGCCAAAGTGAGTGATCCCCCACACCCCAAACTCCTTGTTCGGCACCCGACCATGAAATAGACAAACTTTGCCCTGGAGTTGGGCACAGAGGGTACGGCTGTGCTTTTGCACAAAGAACCTTCCTATTCTCCTAAAGCGATTCTCTACTCAAGCTCATTGGTCTCGTTATTGTGCGTGGCATCGGGGATGAAGCTCCCCCGGCTGTCTCAGGCGCACTTGTGCACTACATTGAAATAAAAGTTTTCTGGCAGTTTGGGCGGCCGGTGCTCCCCCAGGAAAGACTTGAAAGACGCAATGTTCGGCTAAGCTGGAGGCAGACATTCACTAACTCAAGCTCATTGGTCCCGTTATTGTGCGCATGATTGGGGAACTCTCCCAGCATGTCTCGTTGCTGCAGCTGGTGCTCCCCCAGGAAAGACTTGCAGAGCCACACGGCATCTCGTTTGGTGATCATCCCGCAGCTGCGACGCAGAGCTCCCCATTCACCTCAGCTTGAGTTAGTGAATGCCTCCCTCCATCTTAGCTGAACATCAGTCTTTCAAGTCTTTACTGGGGGAGCACCGGGCACCCAAACTGCCAGAAAACTTTGCTTTCAATGTCATGCACGAGTGCGCCTGGGGCAGCCAGGGGGGCTTCATTCCAATACCGAGCACAATAACGGGACCAATGAGCTTGAGTAGAGAATCGCTTTAGGAGAATTGGCAGGCTCTTTTTGCACAGCCATACCCTCTGGGCCCAACTCCAGGGCAAAGTCTGTCTATTTCAGGGTCGGGCACTGAGCAAGGAGTTTGGGGTGTGTGGGATCCCTCACTTTGGCTGTGGAGTTGACCTTGTGACCAGCACCCCCAAGGACTGGGCTTTGGTGGAGACAGACCCCGAGGTGAAGGTTGTGGCAGTTACAGTACATGAACACACAGGCTGTCAGGTGACTATGGGAGAAGAAATCAATGGATCAACATTGCCCTGTCGCCTTTTCTGTAGAGGACAGGGAGCAGAGTTTCTGTAAGTTAATTCCTAATAAAGACTTTTCTATTTTAAAGTTTAATTTGTCTTGGTGTTTTTATTTCGTTGTATTCTAACAAATATGCCAAATTTTAACAGCTGTTTCATGGAAGCATTCACCGTCAGCGAAATCAGGAAATTCTGGTTAAAATCCATGCCAGGCGAATAAATTCACCCATCACTACTTAGTAACTGACAGCAGCATAGAGCATGGGCAGTCAACAGAAAAGAAGATGGGAGAGACTGGGGCATCTACTGCTAAAGGTCTGTTATTGCCTTGTGCTGGTACAGAAACATAATTTACAACATTTCTAGCCTACTTCTTTAGTTATGCATTAGTTGTCCTTTAAGAATAAGCAAAGACATATGCAGCAATGGAATATGCAATTATTCTTTTGCCTGCAAAACATTAGGGAACAGTGTCACCAGAAATCTACATTTATATGAAGGCATAACATCCAGTGGAACATGTAAAAGAGTAGCAACATTAACTATGAATATTTTAATTTATGCATATATATATATATATATATATATATATATATATATGCATTCAATATATTTTTATTTGGGACCCTGCTTACCACAACCAAAAGGCTACAGCATTTTCCCAGTGACCACCATTTTATTTATCCTAGCCATTTACCTAAAGACCTTTAAGCCTGCTTGTGGGGACTGTAATTTGGCTTTTCATGGTCCCTTCCTTTTTTTCTTTTGTGATAAAAACTTTAATAATTTAGAGCCTTTACCCTATAGCTAACAACCTGTTCAGTGAGTGCTCACTACAACCATTTTTCATTTTATGGTATGGTATAACTTATCACAGGTATCCTGCAAAATAATACAGCATTTTTAGATGTGTGAAATGACAAATGTATGGGACCTGTTATCCAGAATGCTTGGGACTTGGATTTTTCCAGATAAGGTATTTTCCATAAATTTGATCACTAAATGTTGCCTGTTTAAAATAATTTACACATTTTTTGCTTTACTATTTTTTAAATCTGAATTTTTTAATTAAAATAAAGGTTATTGGAGATTGCCTTCCCATAATTCAGAGCTTTCTAGATAAGGGATCCCATACCTGTATTCTGAAATGTTACAGTTTTGTTTGGGCCTTTGTGCTGAAAAGGTTTAGCAGAAACAACATATTTTAAATCCAACAATTACTTTCACATGTCTACAATATTACAATGAGTACCTGCAGTTTACAAAACATTTCAAATAAATATATTAAGTATAGCATTAAAGATAAACAAACTATTGTTTAATTTCATTCTATGTCTGGACTCCAAATGACCCCTGATTTTATTAGTAATGGAATCTAGTGACATCATTATTTGACAGCCTTGATCTTTAACCCAGTTAGATCTAAACCAGACTTCTTTGGAATGATATAATTAAGGTAAATCCCTAAAAGAAGGGGTAAAACATTCTACTATGAACTGTTTAATGATATTAAGTTACCAAAAGTGATTTAATCTTAACCATTGCTCAGAACAAACAACATCAAAATCCCTGCTAATACCTAGGGTCCTTTTTTGTCTTTGTCTTTAATTTACCTGAGTGAGTTTTAACACCTTCTGCATGTTCCTGCCTCATGTGACCACTATTATGTTAAATATCTTGAAAGAGGTAGGTCAGCTTAAGAACTTAAGTTCATGCTAAGTATGAGGGCAAATCAACATACCTATCCTATAAAAACAGTAAAATCCATTAAACACGGATTAAAGTCTATTTTTCCTTGATTGTGAGCAGATTGTGTCAGGTTATATTAGATATGTACAGTATAGCTTTCTAAGTAGAGATTATTAGACAAGGAAATTAGGGCAAATAAGGTCAGAGAATATGTGATTGGCCACCCTCGTTGGACCTCCATTGTCAGAAAGGATCACCTTGGTGGCTGTACCCTTCTTTATCCTAATTTCAGTGAGGTCACTGTGAAGAGTTAACATTCCATTACATGTATAGATAATGTTATTTCATCTAGAAACAAGGTCTATGTGGGAGGCTATAAATTTCCACTGTATTTTTCTTTACAAAAAATAAAGTGACGTCTTGATGGCTCATCCAAGTGTGGATTATACCATGGTCTGCTTGATGATAATATAGATAAGACACATTTTCCACCTGAATGTGGAATGTCCAGCAATTATACAGGAATAGCAGTTGAGACTCTCCATGTAAAGAACAGGGTATGGTATTCTGCATTAATGCAAGGAAAGTAGAGGATGGGAGTCAAAAAAGTAAATTGCTCACTTTACTGTTGGTTTACTCACATCAACCTCAGAATGAATAGTCACTTGAAATTTCCTCTGCATAAACCCATGCAGGCATTGTAAATTTAAAACGAAAGTAACTTATTCAGTTGGAATCCATTTTTCTAAAATACTCAAATTTATTCTTCCAAATTCAAAACAGCAGAAATCAATACACTATACAAGGTGGATAACACCTTACCTGTTTAATTCCCATCTGGGGATCTCTAGGAGGGTATCCATCTTGTATACTGTACCAATTTCTGGTTTTGATTTATAAGAATAAATGTGTTTAAATTAAATTTAGTAACTAGAATAGTCATTAGAAATTAGTCACTTTCACTTTAAATTTATTGTGCAATAACAATGGTTTCTGATTATAATATTAGTGGGGTAAAAGCATTTGCACAATTTAAGCATCGACCCCTAGACCATTTATTGAATTCTGCAATTCGGTGTTTTAATTTGTAAATTTATTTGAAACACAATTTATAGGGGTTAAAAAAAAAAAACAAATGCAATGGCCTTAGCATAGACACTGTAAATGCAAGTTCAGGAGTTTGTTTACAGATGTGCCCTGTGGTGTTGCTAGCACTGATGAGGAAATTATAACAAGCTATCTGTAAGTTTGGACAAATGGCTCAGAATTATTAGTCTGTATCTCTGCTATTAAACAAGTGGAGAGGGCTACTTTTGGGTAAATTAAATTGCATTGGTCCCCAGATTTCACTTAAAATATTTTCTGAAACCATGATCAGGATGTATTCATGAAAAAGACTGAAAAAAGTCCCCATAAATAAACTACTTTCCAGGTTCTTCAAAACATTTTTATGAGTTTTTTAGACTGATTACAATGAATGGAACAATGTGATTCTCACAGGTATGTGACTTTTGTTTTGAGAAAAGAAGGCATGCAAGAATAATTTATCACATTTTATTTACATGTAAAAATAAGTCAAATCCACTGTGTTTTTTCCTTGAAGATATTTCAACTGTTTTTTTTTTCATTGAAGATGTTTCACCAGTCATCCAACTGGCTTTCTCAGTTCAGAATAACTTGTACATAGGATCTTGCTTTGCTATATATCCTCTGAAATATTGCTCCAATCAGTATAATCTGTTTATAATAACACACAATGATGTCATTAAGTTACGTGTTGATTGTATTATTAAGATTGGAGCTTTGATGTGTTATTAAACCTTCCAGGGAGAGGTGCCAAAACAGCATTGTATGTGGCAGACAATAGATATTGCACCCCCAGCCTCTATTCAAACTTGGTTTTTCAGCTTTTACAGGCTTCTTTAACACCTCTTCTGAACCAGTCACTCTCCCAGTCTAGAATCTGGATTTGGCAGTCTTCAAACTGTGTCCTATTCTTTTAGATGTAGGTACACTGCCGAGTCCTGACCAGAGGAGCTGGCTCTTCTGTGCTGTGCCATGTGCTGTTGGTTTCTCCCACATACAAATCAGAACACTCCTCACTGCACCACACTACATAAACAATGTTACTCTTTTTGTGCTTTGGGGTTGGGTCTTTTGGGTGAACTAGTTGCTACCTCAGTGTATTGCTGGGTTTAAAGCAGATAAATACTTCTAAGTTTTTCTGACACCCCAGCTACATATTGGAGGACCAAGTTTTTTCTCCTGTCCTGTTTTACATTCTCACCGATAGTCTTGGTGTTGTTGCTTCTTTTTCTACCGATTTTCACAAAGGCCCAATCCGGATACCCACACATTTTTAGGGCCCCTCTGAGATGTTCCATCTCTTTTGGTTGATTTGACTCATTTTTACAAATATACCATGACCTGGATGAATGAGAATCTTCACAAACACACATTATATTTCTTAAATAAGCCAGCCTTCAAGAAAAAAAAAACACTTTTTTGTTGGGGGGTAGCTCACATTTTTTTTATCAACCTTATTAAATTATTATTATTATTATTTCTCATTAAATTGTTCTCACCAAGTTCTCTTTATCCTCAAATTCTGTCCACTAGGCCTTGAAGTAGTAAAAAGAATGAGCAGGTTTCCACCACTCATTAAGCACTAGGCTGTATCCAATCTGAATTGGTATTTACATGGTGAAATTATTGCATTTAAACCATTTGATATAATATTATAAGTTGATTCCTTTTTTTGAAATAGGAATATGCAACAGAATACTGAGAGTATCATTACACTAGCATCATATAAAAAATATGTATCTGGCATTAGAATGTTCCATTAATGAATGGCTAAAATCATTATCAAACAATGACATCTGCCAAAATATTAAAGTTTATCCAAGCTTACAACTATTTTTTGTATGAGGCAGGGAAACAGCAAATGACCAAATCATCCAAATGTTTATATTGATTTTCAGAATAAGGTTTGCTTCCATAACTGTTTATTGACAAAAATCCTTTAAGTACAATTTCAGAAACCATTTACTGAAAACTGTCATGCATTTATTAAAAACTTGGTGTGAAATTCAGTGAAGAAACAGTATATTTCATCTGGTATCTATTTTTTAAGCATTACCATATAAAATGTGTGTCAGGGGCCAGATTTTGGTCCTGAAAGATCTTGTACAACATCAGTTTTGAATTATTATATTGCCAGAGCAACTTTTAAACTGTTGCAATTCAAACATATTTCACTAAGATTATTTGAATTAAATAGGTTTCAGCCTGTCTATCATCTATAAATGTGTAAGTTAATGTGACTTCATATCTCACAATAATATTCTCACTGTGCTTTTTAAAGAAGACCCAGTTCACAAAGAAAAGAAAACTCATCTGAAACCATATTAGCACTCATCAAAATAATATACAGAGTTTCAAAGTTCACATACGAGCAAGCGTTTGTAGTGTCACAAATAATGTCTTCCTTTAGACTAACTTTAATTTAGTTACAAAAACAGGTGGTTCCAATTCTTTTAAAATGTAATAAAAGATAATCTAATAATACAAGATTTATGTAGCCATTGGGTAAAACCTAAACATTTCTGAATCTAATCACCGTGCTGGGTACAAACACTAATTGTTTTTAACAAGTGTAAAAAAAAAGAAGGTGAAGGGGAAACAAGGTTTCAAAATTTGCTTTACATCCTATAATATGATCAGAGGCCATGAAGAGGAGACAGAAGACACTCGTTGAATAGGAAGTAATGCAAAACAATCCATGTCAGCTTACTAGTAATTGGTCCTTTGAAGTTTTTGATGTGAGAAGAGATGAACATTCGTCTTTAAGCTGTGCTGAGACTTTGGGCTTGCTTTTGGTTAAAACAGGAATGCACAGTTATTTGAAACCTGACCTAGAGGTCCCTAAAAAGTTTGGCTTACATTGTGCCAGAAGTGACCTTGTGAAGTTAGACAGCTGCTATTCTAACACAAAAAGCAAACTATCATAGAAATTGTGACTTTTTTGAGAAAACAAGACACACCGTCGTAAGCTGTGGTGGTCAGTTTTCATGCTTTAAGGCATTTTAGCATGTACAATGTATTGACCTTAACTGGCTTAGAAAAATACAAGCGCATGCTATTGAAGAATGCACGTAATAAATATTCCATCCAATTAACTCCAAAAAAGCGGGGAGCACAATCAGTATTACTTACTTCCGTGCTGCACGTTCCTTCCTTGCCCCAAACCAGAGGAGACAACGTATATGTAAAAGCAATCCACGGAGCACCTGAAAGTAGTAATAAAATATTAAGAAAGTTACAAGTCCACATTAAAACATAGCAGCATAACAGCCTGTATAATAAAGGCTCATCCCCTTAATGCGTTTCGTGGCCTCTCGGCACTTCCTCAGAAGTGATCCACTGATACACCTTTATACCTAAATTGACCAACAGAAACCCAACCCCTAAAAACATATAGCAAATTAACCATTAGACAGCTAATTTGGTTAGATCCTTAATCATATTTTTTACAGGACATGTATACACTAAATAATGTTACATAATACCTTAGATGCATAATTAAATACATAGGGTCCAATTTACTATATTCACGTGAAGGATTCGAAGTTCGATCGAATGGACGAATATTCGATCATTCGATCATTCGACCAGCGAAGGATTTAAATTTTTGAGTTTCTTTGATTGCCTACTTCGGCAGATTGGACCTACTGAATTGCAATAGAAGCCTATGGGAGCACTCCCATGGAGTCCCTGGAGCCTGTAATTGTGCTAACTGCTACATGTAGGTATTGATCAAAATAGCTAGTGGGGCACGGGAACATAAAAAATCAAAGGATATTAACCAAAATAGTTTAGTATAACCATTTAAAGCAATATAATTCCATATTACATGACATAAGCATGAAGCTTCTGTAACTTTGAATATCTATTTAAATACTTTGGACATGTGTTTTTCCAGTTAATATACTTTGTTCATTTAGATTTCAACCTATCAAAGTAAATAAAAACTGACAGAATTCTTTGCTTTCTGGTACCTGATCTTTAGTAATATTTATTACACACAGATATGCATTAAATAGTTAGTGTTTCATATTACTCAAAGTATTTTAATATTTTAAAATCAAACAATCAAAACAGGAGGCACAAATCAAAAATATTATGTGCACTTATCATGGAGTTATAAAACATGACCTCCCACTCAAACAAATCTAAGATTGTTTGTCCATATATTGTAATATATATTCATGCTGGCCAACTATGGGAAGGGCATCCATGGTTTGGCTAGTCCTACATTCACTTCCATCTGATTCATTAAAAATTATAGCTATTATGTCTGGCTACTTACCTTTCAGAATTTCAGCAGTCATTTGTCATTGAGTACATTATACAAGAATGAAAGAGTACAATAAATTTAATTTGTTGGAGGCTTTTGATGAATCACTCATAGTAGCATATTTAGCTGTTTTAGAATTACTCTAAACAGTTAATGACCTGACATGAAATGACAAGAGTTTTTATTTTTGATGGTGATATGGAAGACTAAACGTTAGACCTGGTATTTTAAACTTGCATTTTGTTAGTCTTACGTTTCAGAAATGTGACACTTGAGTTGATTGGTCTAAATACTCAATTTAAAGTCATCTTGTATACTGTAATGCTTCATTCACTAGATTTTTGACATTACAAACAGAACTATCTGCCAAAATAAAGATCTACCTGACAGCATTTTCTCTTGGGAACACTTGTCTCTTATGTCGCTTTGAGCTCCAAAGCTATCTGAAATATCTCTTGGGTCTTTATTTTATCTTCTCCAGAATTCATTTGGGATGCTGTTTTTCCATTTTTCTCCAGTATGTCCTTTTCAACAAGAAGTTAACTGTTGGGATAATTGAAATATAACACATGCAGAAAAAGAGCATACACATATTGCCAACAACAATATTTTTTAGCAGATTAGAAACCGAGAACTTAAAGAGATAGTGTCATAAAAATGTTTACCCATAACTGAAAAGATTATCTAATTTTAGATTAAGAAGTATAGCACTGGAAAAATAGCGGTCAACTCATATTAAATCAGAAAAAGGTAATTGTCATATTTTCGACATGAAATACATTCAGTTTAAAACAGTTAACACAAAGGTCCTTCGCTTATTGGCGAAATCTGGGTTTGGCCCTTAATGGTTCAAGACTTTTGAAGGACAGTACAATAATGTGCCTTGAGGGATATTTGCAATTTGGTTAATAAGATGTAACTGATAATTAGCATGTGTAATTTGTTATATGATATCATATTCAATTTGATATTGTATATAGTCATCGAGGGATTAGTTATGTATTAGGTTTCCTTTGCATATATAGGGTAATGATTACTTTTTGCCTGGTACCTGGGTACTATGCAAAGATGAAACAATATTCGCTGTAAAAATGTGGGCACGAATGGCCACTTTTCAAACTCAGATTAAATTTGGATAAAAGTAAATTGCCATTTACACATCACTCTGGCCGCAAGACCCCAAAGCCCAAACAATTCAATCTGTATAGTTATTAGCAATACAATAAATACAATCTTAATCACAGGATGTGTCCTGACATATGAGTAAGAACTATTGGGCATCATTTGAATGAATAATGCAGGACAGGAATAAGGAAAGCAATGTATGTATATAAAGGAAGTAGGTTGTCATACATCACTTTTACTAAACTGTGTTTTTGGCAATAATGTTTTCAGCTTTCCGGTAAGAAAAAAATCTTCCGGCCATTTTGATATTGTTAACAGATTACGTTCAAACTTCTCAAAAACTGACACTAACAATCTGAAGTATTTTCTGGGGTCAAAGTACACATATTATGATCCTGACATGAAATCCCCACTGACTCCATCTTCTTTGTTTTTGTTGTTTTGCTTTTTTTTATTCTTAGCTGCTACTTTATTTAAATTTCATTATTTTTTTAAGTATTTGCATTGCTGAAATTTTCTGAAAATGAAGTCAGCCATTTAACATTTTATTTAAACAATATTTTGAAAAAATAATGTTTACAACTACTGATGTATTGGATATATATTCTGGTGGGTTATAATTTGTAGTTGAATTCAAGGAGGTGAGCAGAAATACTTAATGTAAAAAATTTTATCTTGAAAAGCAGTTATGATATTGAGTATCTTGTTTAAAACTATATGAAGGTGATATTTTAGCAATCACATGTTTGCCCATTATATATTCTACCAAGTGTATGAGGTGATGACATGTTCTTTAAGCAAGTCAAAGCTTGTTGATACATCAGCTGCAACAAGGGAGGAATTGTCCTCCAAGCCCTATCCGCTAGCTCTGACCAATGGTTGGATGTTTGTCAAACCACTTCACTTGTTCTCACCTTTTCACATATGGCAGGAAACAGCTTTGTTGTCATGCCAGATAGCCTAGACCTGACCCTCAACCCACCCCTAATCAATTATTAACATTCTCCAGAATAAGAGAAGTATTATGCTTTAAAGTTTCACTGTTTGTGTAACATCCAATGGCATGTTTACATGGTGCTGCTTCAAAAGGCTCTTTTGCAGACTGAGGTAGTTGAAGTGGACAAGTTCTTATGGTAACCTAATTTATAAAAAGATAAATTATAGTTATATTATCCTTAGAGTAATAGGGTATTTTGCAAGCCTGATCTATATAGTATAAAAAAACTCCTGCATAATAAAACAATACACAATACATTGTACTTAGATTATTATGCAGACATAACAGTTTCACTAATTTCAAAGTTCTTCAATGTCATTATAACAAATCACTAATATAATCACAATGGTGCTGCCAATAGAGTTTAATAAATATGAAATGAGGAATGAAAAAAAGCTATCCATTTGCTTGCCATTTGTTTGGACACAAAATAAGGAGATTTTTGACATGTAGGTGAGTGCTGATGTGATCGTTGACCAAATGGATTTTTAAGACAGATATCTTCCTCATTTTTTGCCAGATAGTGGTCAATCAGGCTGATTGGTAGACACATACATTTCTCATCTGGTTATTAAGGGGCATATTTACTAAGAGTCAAATTTGAAAGTGAAAAAACTTTTCGATCAAAAATTTACCTATTTTGATTGAATAGGTCCATTTTCGAATGAATAAAAATTTTCGACTCAAAGGATTTTGCTCAAAATTCATAGGACTTTTTTAATTTTAATTTTATTCGAATATTCACTTCAGCCCTTAGTAAATTTGCCCCTAAGGGTCATCAAAAAATTGTTAGGCCATGAAATAATTGGATTCTTTTATAGAAAAGCAGGTGAGGAAATTAAGTGAGTACAAGTAACGATTCTCAGTTTAAATTAAGTGACATTAAGGAGTGTCAAGATAAATGAGGACTTAGGTTAGGGAGGACTATACCTTGGCAAATATACCCTCTATAGGAGCCTGAATGAAAATTAAAAAGTATACCAATATCTATACTAATTGTAGGTAATCACATTATCCTTTAATATTATGCATGACCAAGAAATTAAAGTCACCATCACAACTGTTATGTTTTGGTAGCCGAGGATGAGTAGAGTATAACAGTGCTTGATTAGCAGGTTCATGCAGCCATTACACTTCAACAGGAACTTCAACTCTAACACTTTAAGCTGTATAGAAAGTACTGTGTATGCACAGTATAACTCTTGTGCACAGTGACACCTGTGTAACCCCCCTCCCTCCTCCTCCTCGGCATACCTGCCCCCCCAGTCAAATGCCCCTAACTTGTTACTTACCCCTCCTTCCAGGTCCTGTCCAGCAGAGTTTACAGGCGCCACCTTGTCTATATCACTCTTCATCCTGTACTGACCGGCATTTTCGGACACATGCACAGTACAATGAATCTGCTGGTGCAGAACTACTGCAAATGTGCTGAAAGTCACGAAATTTCCAAAATTGCAGTAGCTCCATGCCAGCAAATTCCTCCAACTGCGAATGTGCCTGAAAGTCATAAACTTTCTGATCTTTTCTTCGATGATGAAAGTTTCCAGTTTCAGTTTTCAGAAATTTTGTGACTTTCGGAGCATGTAGCTCCGCACCTGCAGATTCCTTGTACTGCGCATGCGCCTGAAAACACTGGTCAGTACAGGATGAAGAGCGATCGTGACGAGATGGCGTCTGTGAACTCCACTAGACAGGACCTGGAAGGAGGGCTAAGTAACAGTTCGACTGGGGGGGGGGACTGGTAGGCTGGGGGGGGAGGGATTTTTTCACATACAGGTTGAATTCTCTTTTAAAGAAATATTATGTATTCTTCACATCACATAGTCCTTGGTCCATGCGTGTAGTTTTCTCATTCTCTCAGTACCCTTATAGGCTCACTTTCTTCAGGCCTATTGCAGTTGGCATCAGGAGTAGGAAAATGTTTTCATGAAATGGATCTTCTCCAAAGTCATATCTAGCAGGAGCAAGATGACTTGCATTCCATATACATCCATCAGACAGTTCAAATGTGTTTGGTCCTTGCTGGTGTCTCACTTTAAGTGGTGCAGTAAATGTAGATATTCCTTATTTCAGTTGTCCTAGTTTCTTAATTCTGTCTAAAGATCCAGGCTGAAAGTGCACTTCTCTTGTTCCATGTTTTCTGTTAGTATAAGCCTTGCATTAGGCTTATTGACATTTGACAATGTCAGCAGCAGATGATATATAGACACAGTATTTTTTATTTGTATTTGCTGCATGGTTTTGCAGTTTAAGGGGAATCCCTTTCCCTAACACTGTATTTTGCATGTGACTGTGCATTAGTAGGCCACAGTGCTAGATTCACAGTCTGTACATTCCCAGCAGTTCCCTAACTGAGAGTTTTAGCCTCTGCCACTGCTGTTTCAATTTAGCTAAAAATTATAATAGCCTTTGCAAGGGTTAAATCCTGATGTAGAAGGTTTCTCTCTCTAATGCGAGGTGAGTTTTCCCCCCCACTATTTAGTCCCTTAGCATTTCATCTGTTAAATTCACCAACTCAAAGGTAACAGCCAGCTCTCAAAGCTGCTACAAATTGTTCTGGGATTTGCCATTACGTTGTCCAAATTGGAGGAATTTATATCTTTCAGCAACCACATTTACTCTTGGCACAAAAAAGTTCTTTATAGCAGTAAGAGCAGTTTCATAAGTCTCATCAGGTAATGGTAATGTATAGAATATTCTCTGTCTGTCTGCTTCCAAGCAGTGAATAAGTAAAGCACGCTTTCTAGCAGCAGAAATCTCCCCTTGGTCAGCAGCAATAATGTCATTTTCAAAAAAGCTGCAGGCTGCTGCAGACATTTTGGTAGTTGAGGATGAGTAGAGTATAAAGGTGCTTTATATTATTAACACCACAACAACATCTCAAATAAGGCATTCCATAACCTCACCACTCTCACCATGAAGAACCACATACATTGTTTCAAATGAAAGTTCTGTTCCTCTAATTCCTTTAATCCTTTTTATGGATAAAAAGATCCCCTGCTATCTGTGTATGATGCCCTCTAATCAGGAATGACTGTGTAAAATAAAAATATATAAATACTTATTTTTGAAAGCTTAGATATTTAGACACCTTTATGCCAACTTGATGGGAATATGGAAATGAGTTTTCACAGCATCAGAACTTTTAGTGAAACCACACTAAAAATAATTTCATGTTCTCGTGGAAATCAAAAATATGTGTTTTTGTGACAGGGCAAAAATGCCCTCCACCACCTATTTAAAAAGCTGTCTGTATGCCATGTTGGAAGAAACTGGCAATGCGGGAGCCTTTGTTCTATGATTAACATTTGTATGAGTTTATAGAGCAAAAAATGACTTAACTGCAGCAGTGCAGTATCCATAAGTAGGGTTGCCACCTGGTTGGTATTTTACCGGCCTGGCCAGTAAAAATGTGGTTGATCCTGATGTAATTAATAAGGAAAAAAGATCAATATGTAGAATGGCCAGTATTTTTTTCCAGAAAAGGTGGCAACCCTATCCATAAGTCATCATATATTTACTACAATTTCTATCTCCCCAGTGTGCAATTGTCTTTATTCTAAATGCTTAGTGCTAATAAAATAATCATATGTAGAACTATGGACATATTCCATATTGATCTTTTAATCTGAATGTAATAGGTACTAACTTTGTCCAGAAGCAAAAACCCAGAGCAACCAATAAGATGGTTACTTTTAAACAGGTGACCAGTAAAAGCTACCAACTGAAATTAATGCAACAGTTCCCAACTAGTAAACTAACTTCCTTCTCTTTTCTATTTTACATATTTTGCAGCACTGAGCATCTTTGTGTGAGAGTTGGAGGAAGCAGTGGAAAATCCTCTCCCAGTGCTTTTAATTGCCTTAGTAATATGCTAATGCAGGGCATTTTACTTCATTTAAAATTTTTCAGAATGTTGCAAAATTTCACTCAAAGTTATTGGAGTCAGTCAAAATTACATTATGATTAAGGCATTCTCAGCTCTGCAATATCATATAAATTGCACTTCATTATTAGAGAAGCTCCTTTCTCCTATCCTACTATCTGTATGTCACAAAAAAAAATATAACATCCAGATATGCTTTCTCCCAGTTGATCAGGCCAGAAATTCTCAAAATAAGGAGCAAGGAGAGGGTTTACATGGGAAACAGATCACATGAAGAAATGTTGGTGCATCTTCATGACAGTTCACTGCCGGTGAAAACACAAAAAAGATGACATCCACTCAAACCAGAATCATGTAATTCCACATGAAGTATGTCCCATTTTAACACAATGGTTAAACATTCATACTGTTATATACTGAAACATTTAGGGCCTCATTTCTATGTTACCCAAGTTAGCATCATGTTTAATTTAAACGCAAAAACTATAGTATGTCTAAATCTGTCTAAACTTGTATTTTTATCATATTTTATGCACTGTTCTTAGATTAACCAAAACCATGTTTCCAAGTGACATGTGGAATAGTAATAAAATATAAATAGTTATTCCTATGTTGTCTAGAGTGAAAACATATGTATTGTCTCAGAAGAGAAGAGCATTGCAAATGGGTTTTGAGCAGTGGAAGGTGAATAGCTGTCTGTTCTGTATTCTTCACTATTGACATAAAGTAAAATGCAGTTAATGAATAAATAACCAAGAGTGGTTTCGAAACATCAGATTTTTTTGTGACTTTGAATAATTCCCAGACATAACTCTATTTTTAAGATCAATCTGTTTTTTATTTTGGTACATACTTTTATCCACAGAACAACTTAACTTTCCTAAATTTATTGTCAACAAGTGTCCAGGGAGAACCGCAAAGTCTGAAAGCAGGAAGTCAGAATCTTCAAATTTGAAAAGAAGAAGGCATCTCCAATTCATTAAAGTCTCTTGGCCTAAAATGTTAAAAATCTTAAAATCTAAAAAGGAAAATTGTTACTCAACATGTAAAATTGGAAATTGTTTAAAATATGGGTATGCCTGCATTTATATTTATTGAAATGACAACTCTAAAATGTATTATTATTAAGTGACTATTTTTTTGTTATATTTGGGTTAATTTTTATGTTAACTGGCTTTTGGAATATTTCCAGTTTGAGATTATTGGTGGGAGCTTTATAGCTAAAACTTGAAACTTTGATGCTGTATAAACTAAACCCCTAAATTATCTTTTAAAGATGAGCACAAAACAAACACAAAAAAAACTTTGTGAACTGTGCCTGCAAACAGTGATTTCTCACTGTTATACTGAATAGCGATGTTTTTACAGGATTTTATGGAAAGCAAATAGAGCAATATTGACCTATGGCACATTACAGAGCCTAAAGTCCATAAATAAAAATGTCCTAGAAATAACTAGAATGAGACCAACTGCTGCTCTGTAACAGAGTTGGATAGTGATAGAATAGGTCCTAATCATATCTCTTCCTGGCCCAAAGAAAAGAGCTAGCAATGTAATTATGTGTGCTACAATACATCAGTATTATGTTGGAAACCATCAGCCACATAACATTTATAATGCTGAGAACTCTGCTTTATACATCTGTATTATTTTTTACTTTGAATAAATGCTAAGATGTAGCATTAAACTACTACAACAAATGAAATACTTTTTTCTCCCACTTGCATGCATGCATTTTCCTGTTGTTGTCTGTTTCTATGCTCTAATGCACTCTTCTGTGGGAAAATGTGAAGCTAATTTAAGGTCAAAAAGAAGTACCAAAAACACCTGTTGACACTCAAGGGCTTACAGAATTTGCAGGTGGTCAAATGGCTTCTTTGGGGAGTTTAAATGAATGAAAGAATGGGATAACATGGTCATTGTTAGGTATGTGTTGAAAACCTGGTGATGTTGCTTACTTTGATGATTTAGAAGATTTTTGTTCCTTTTAGGTGGGAAATGACCACTTCTACTTTTTAAATACATTTCTCTGTTGCTTCTCTGAAGTTTTACACAAACACCATGAACTCTATAAAGCATACAGGAATACTCAACAATAATCTTGACTTATAAGTCGACAAAAAAGATGAATCACAGTTTATGTTTAAATCATATATATTATTGAATAGTTTTGAAAAGATAAAGAGCACACAGCTGGCAAAGATATGATTATTATTGCAAAGATTATGATTGATAAGTTGTGGAAATTATGAGATAACTATTGTTAGAAATCATCTTTCAAGCATGGTTAAAATAATAACAAATGAACAAGAATTAAAATAGGATCAGCCTTCTTTTCCCCTTTATCAGTTACCCTAGAGATCAGAGCTCAGGCCTATATTTCTACTGCAATAAATGTCTGAAAAATTTGTAAAGCATTGAAAAATTTACAAAATACATTGAAGTTAATAGGTGACAATTTTTTTTTTTGATTCTTGTGACTTTTTCCCCCTCACTCCAAATGCATTACAGCCAATGGGTGTTTTTTCTTGTGCTGACTTTTTTGTCTTGGTGACCTTTTGGTTTTGGCAATTTTTTGTCAAATACATTAAAGCCAATGGGCATTTTTTCTTGTGGTGACTTTTTTTTTCTCTGCAACTTTTTTGCTGTGGCAGATTTTCACCATAGTTTCGCAACAAAATTTGCAGATGATGGAATGCAGAATTTTGCCACAAATCCTTGTCTTCCAAAAAATGTGCTCATTACTACTATTCACCAAGTTGAGAAGAAGTACTGCTATCTGAATGCAATATCACCTTTTTAAAATTGGCATTTATTGATCACATTTTTGTGTTTTCACCAGTTAAATTCTGGGGATGGGCAACTGAGGGCAGTGGTCTCGATTTACTACTTATTTCTTTCTTTCAAATGTATTTTTCAGCTCTTCTTATAAAAACCTGCCTCATGAACCTCAGACAGGGCCGGATTTACATAGTGGGCGCCCCTAGGCCCACTACCGTTTGTCCGCCCTTTATTCGCAAATTTTCATCATCAGGACCGGAGCAATGGGGATTGGTGCATGGGAAATTTAAAAAACTATTGTATGTCCTGAGTATCCTCAGTGTTTCTGAACCAATGTGGGTGTGGCTGGGCAGCATGCGCCCCATAAAATCCTGCTACCCTAGGTCTGGGCCTAGGTGGCCTTTCCAGAAATCCGGGCCTGACCTCAGACATTTGAGAATTTACAAGGAACTGTTAATTCAGCCTGAAAATGTGACTAACATTTTAAGCAAAGAAAAATTCTTACAAACATGTATCCTCCTTTACAGCAGGAATTTAAATGCACATTCAAGATCAGAGACACTGTTCCACAGGCAAAACAGGGTTATTCACTTATCTGAATGGCTTATTAACTTTCAGAACACTGCTGTTTGAATTAATTTAGATGGCATAACAAGAAGCTAGCAAAACTAACAAATATCCACTTCTTTGGCTAAGTTTTTTTGGCTAGGTTTTTCCCAGGTGGGCAAAATTGGGCAGAACCAATTATTTGGGCTCCAGTTAAACCACAAAATTACATATGAGTTCTATGCAGGCCTATAAAGAATGGACCTAATATGACTAGTGGGGTCTTTCAACTCAGCCTGATAGATACATGGCCAATTCCAGCCCCATACACAGACCAATAAGTTTGAAGGGCAAAAAATGTGGCCATTATAAGGCCAGGTTAAAAGTAAAAAACTAAATAAGCTTTGCATAGCAAAATAAATAGATAAAGATAATATAAATGCATGATAAAATATGGACATTCAATGTAATGATAGAAAATGATGGAACCTGTATAAATAGTATAAACATTATGAGTTAGGATTAAGCTTTAAAAAAAATGGCACGACAAAAAGGCATTTATTAATTATAATCAAGAACACTTTGCTTGTTTTATCCTTAAGCAAACATGCATATCATTCCACTCAAAGCCAGATTTAGAATTAGATAGATTATAAGGCAGACATCATGGAGCATGAGGAGGGTTAAACAGATTAGGCTCAGGTGAACTTGCTTTAGTTTTGATTCACTTCATTGCACTTCTATAATAGTTATTAACAAGCTTAAGGACCGTTGGGAGCCTAGTGATAGCAATACATCACCGTAAAATGTGGCAAATCATTATGCAAATAGAGATGGTCTAATAATTTCCAGTCACACATAGTTTCCATACTAATCCATGGGGCTGGAAGAGGTCACGAGGTCTGCAAATCTTTCATCAGCACCATAAAAATGGTGCCTCATTCTTTTTAATTAATGATTCTATAGAATGACGAAAATGTGAAAGATAGAGAATAATGTAAATTTCATGCATGGCCTCTTTATTTTAATAGCCCTGTTGGCTTTTTAATAGTTTCTGTCTCACTGCCTTGTAACATTAGTATTTTTTTAAGCAATCAGTGATTGGCATGTCTAAATGCATGTAACATTTTTTTTATACAATATCTTTACACATTAGAAGTTTAAACATTAAATGTGTTTGTATTAACTGTTTGAAAAGAGGGATTTTAGTTAGAACTTAAGAAGAAGACATAAAATTTTTATTTAATTCTCCATTCTTTTTTTCTACTGCAATAAATGTCTGAAAAATTTGTAATCGGCGAAAAATTCGCGAAACGAGTCGCGGGACGCTTTTGACGCGCGTCGCGTCAAATCGCGTCGCGTCGTTTTCGTCGCGTCGCGTCAAAAAACGTCGCGCGACTCGCTTTTTCGGCAAATTTTCGCCAAGCGAAATTTCGCTGGTGATTCGCGAATTTATTCGCCAGCGGCGAATCGCGGGAATTCGCCGCGAATTCGGCCCTGGCGAATAAATTCGGCCATCACTAATTAAAATTGCAAATATTGATGCCTTGGAGTTCATTTATAGTAACAAGTGTTGTATCAGGCTATAACTTTTATTTTAACACATTATGATAGCTAGTTCTTTAGCTAAATTATTGTCAGTGTGACATAGATGTGTTTTCATTGCTGTGTGTCATTATACAAATATATATATATATATATATATATGTTTTTTTTTTTTGATTTGGGGGGGGGGTTATATCACCATCCAAATCCCATAATACTTATTTGCACCATGAAACAAACTGATAAAAATAATAAAAGCATTAGTTCTGCAGTAAGAAAACTTAAGGGATCATTTACTTGCTTCTTATTTTGGACACAATTTCTATTTTTTTCACCCACAATGCAGTGTTTTCCACATAATTCCAGTATCATTGGGGAAGTTAAGGGGGCTGAATCTAACAAAGTGATGCATTGAGCAAGTTGATGCCATTTCCAACATTCAGTGTGAAAGTGACAACCATTTTTGGCACAGCTGAACTATGCATACTGATGTAGGTCACTGTAGGAACCCAGGAGATAACTCCTGGTTCAGAGGTGGAGCCAGCTCTAAGATTCACCTGCATCATTATGCTCAACAACATTTACTTGGAATTTTCAGTATCAGAGAGGAACCAGCAAGGTAGAGAAATCTAAATTAGGACAGATTAGTTTGTTCATCTTCTGATAGATCTAACTACACAATGACTGTGCATCAAAGATTTAAGGGCTTATAAATTTCATAAACTGACAGCTTAGTAAACTGGGCTATATGTTTACTTTTTCATTAAAATAATGACAGAAGTAACGTCATAAGAGAGGATCTTAAACTAGACATTCCTTATGAGCCGCAAATTCCGCTGTTGTTGATGTTTTCCAAACAAATTGCTATTTCACCTATTCAACACCACTTCCACCCTGATAGCCAAACACTGGAAACCTGGAGGCCCAATTCAAAGCGAACAAATACTTAAAGCTATGGATACCAGGGCACACATGGAACTAATGGCAGCACATAACGAAAACAGACTATCTACCTATAACGCAATCTGGCTACCATGGGTAACATTCAGAGAAAAACAAGAAAAGGTGAACATAAACCCCCAGCTCTAAGGAGCTTTAAAATACCCTTTAAAGATAAAACTTTCTTGGATGTGAGGTCTACGACCAATCTTTCCCACTCTCTTTCCCCTCTCCTCTCTCTTATTTCTACTTCTCTTTCCCCTGTTTTAGGTACGGCTGGAAACCTTCCGTAAGTTTAGGTTGCTTTTTGTTTTCTCTTCTCTCTCTCTTCCAGTTAAACGCCATTTCAACCTTTGTTGTAACTCAGTAACATGTTTTGGCACTTTCACGTCTCAGATACCACTGACTGACAAAATGTTTTTTTTTTACAACTACTATGGTAATCTTGTTCCCTGGTGTAAAAAGTACAATAAGTATGCAATATTTCATTCTATGTTGTCTAAAGCATATCTGACTTGCAACAATAAAAAGAAGTTATAAAAAAAAAATTAATGGCAGAATGTAGGAAAAAAGTTCATACTGGTTTTAAACACAAATTAATTAAAATAAGGGTCAGACAGGGCCAGTTGGACCCAGGTCTGCTTCCCTGCCCAAGTCTCCCCACTGAAGTTAAGGAGTTGGGCAGAGGCAAAATGTACACTATGTGGGGAGGTAGACATTGGGAGGAGGTTCTGGAGGTTGCGACCCCAGAGGGCCACACAATGCCCCAGTCAGATGCTGATAACTTATAACCTGTAACTAGTGATGGGAGAATCTACCCAGTTTCGCTTCGCCGAAAAATTTGCGAATTTCCAGCAAAATTCGCGAATTGGCAAAAAAATTTGCTAAACGAGTCGCGGCACGTTTTTGTTTTTTATATAGAATAATGTTTACCTTTAAAATAAAAACCAAAACCTTAGTTGCATAGACCATCCCCCCTCCACAATAAGTAAATATAGCTCTGTACAGATTAAACTGATCCATAAATATTTGACTTAGAGCTTTCAAACTATCCAAAAACATTCTGTACATTATTACGAAAAATTTGCTAAAATAAGGGGCAAAACAAACTTGACAAAAAAGTACACCTATAAAGTTGGCTGTTTTTCAACTCTTATGAAAATAAGTTCAGTACACTGTACAGTACAGAATATAAAGCTATATTTCACACTCATTTTGAGGACTGAATCTAAATATACACAGGGTACCATGCTGAAACTGATGCAAACAGGTCAGAAGTAGTTAGGAATAAAAAAGACAGGATGTACTTAGAACTGGTGATCCAGCTATGGGGCCTGCTTTACAGAATGTTTGGAACCTGGAGGTTTTCAGGATTAGGGGCCTTTCTGTAATTTGGATTTATATACCTTAAATCTACAAAAATTTAAGTTTTCGAGGTGTCACATTTTCAGGTAAAAAAACTTTTTTCGAGATTTGTTATACCCCAACCCTGGAAATAGCTTTAATCCAAAAATAGACCATCTAAAACTTGTTGAGGGTAGGTAGGAGTCAAAGTTCCCTTGAACCATGAATATGTTAATAACCTTCATGATGTTCATGCTTTTTTTGGAGGGGTTTGCCCCTAAAACTCGATCAGTTTGAGTGATTCAAGTTTTTTTTGCCGAAAACTCAATCAATTTGAGTTTCTCAACTCAAACTCGTAGATTTGAGTTTTTCCATTAGAGTTTTTTTCTTAGATAAGATACCATTCGAGTTGTAAATTCATTCAAGTTAATTCTAGGTATAAAAAACACTAACATTTGACTCTTGATAAACAATCCCCTACAAAAGTCAATAGGATTGTTTTACCTCTGATAAGGATTACATTTATCTTGGTTTGGATCAACTACAATGGACTGTTTTATTATTACAGAGAGAAATAAAATATTTTTAAACATTAGAATTAATTAAATTGAGAGATGGCCTTCCTGTAATACTGCTATTTCTGTTAATGGGTTTCTGGATAAAGGATATCATACCTGTATAACTAAGACTTGTTTATTATTATTTTCTATTTTGGGGTAACTGTCAATACATTTAACTGTTTATGTGAATTTTTATGTCTGAGAGTAAAAAAAAAACAGTTATCCCAAAGTGTAAATACTTGCAAACGTTGCAACATACATTGAAATCATTGTTTCCTATCACTTTCTTTGAAGATTTGCTGAAATGAAATACAGTGTAAGTGTTAAATATGTTGATCCTAGCAATGGGTGATATTTTAAATAATTGCAGATGGTGGAATAATACTTGTAATTGACAGAAGTATCAGCTTTAGAAAGTGTTTTGACAGGCGTCATTGTGCAATGATTAATCACCGCTAGGCTTCCCTGGGCATTCTAATTTCCTTTCTCTTTCAGCTTATGGCTAAAACTGGTATATGAAGCTGTAGCTCCAGTTACACTGTCCTCCAGGAACTGTCCTTTTATTTTCTGATTGTATCAATTAGAATCAAACAAAGCCATGTTTCATGGCCATACATTAGCAACATATCTTTTTCTTTTATTAAATGTATTTTAGAGTTTTTTTTGTAGCAATGGGCATCTTTTAAAAATTATTTTAAGGCTTAGAACCTTAATAATTAAGAAGCTAATGGATTTATTTTCTACCTTTAAATTATCCTATACATAGCAGAATTTGCTATATAGGTTCTTTGGCATGTACCAATCAGGACAAACTAGGGTTCTTCGCAAGGCACATGGTTTTGGCATGAATAATAATAAGCTACTTAATTATTATTTTAATACATTGTATACATGCACTTAATTTATCTTTGGAACCTGCAACCTATACCACAGTGACTTGCTACACAGAAAGAATTTCATATTAGTGTCCCCAGACTGACAGAGTGGGAAACGGTTATACCTCTTTTATCCACCTGATAGCTAGCCTGTCTGTCAAGAGTAGAAAAAGGATATGGAAAAGGAATGTAAGTGTTAGAAAAAAGGATCAGCAGAGGTGGTATTGTGCATGGAGAACTCATTGTAGTCTCAGTTATAAGCTTTGTCAAAAATCACAGATATCCTATTTATTTACAGAATGCAAAGCTTCTTTATTTTTAGGAACACTCACCATTTATTACTCTACATTTCCTTCTTATATCGATTCAGTAAAAAAAAAACATAAGTCTGGATTTACATAACAAATAATTGAACTTTTGATTGGCCAAATACATTGTTTTAACTTGAGGGGTCAGGGGCATTGATGGTAGAATTGTCCCTTTTTGCAGAAAATTTAGCAAATTTCCTGTGAAATTTGCGAAACACAAAAGAAAAAATGAAACAGGACACACGTCTATTTTATCCTATTGCATTGGTCAATGTTTGTTCTGTAAATTGTCACTAGCATCTAAATTGTTGGTGGCATAATAATTGCCTCTGGCATTAAAATACTTTTGACGCCGGCAAATTTTTGTGCCCATTTCACGAATTCGTGCCAGCCAGATAAATTTGCCCATCACTAGCCAGGGGTATTGAAGACCCAGTAACAACCCACATTTCCTATCTCTGTACCTCCTATCGGCCTCTTGATTCAAATGCCTGCAGGTGGGTAAATAGGGGGATCAGTGTCCTTTACTGCTCCTTCTGCTACCTATTATCAAAGTTTGTGGAAAATGAAAAATTTTGAGTTTAAGGCTCCAGCTGCACTGAAAGTAAATTTGACAGGTGGCAGGAGAGTTTAACTTTCAGTCGCTCAGCATGCTAGTGGGTGAAGTTTTAAATGTCCTGCCACCTGTGAATTTATTTTCAACTCAGACTCATGAGCCAGATCTTCATGCTAAACCATAGCTCTTGATGGTCATTAGTGTATGTTAAGTGATTGTTTTAAGGACTGAGAAATTGTAAGGATTGTGAAAAACAGCAGGGGAGATTGCTAGGCCAAGAAAAAAAGAAGAACTTTAAAGAGACTGATAGAAAAATAGAAGGGAAGGCAATAGAAAGCAAGAATCAAGCAAAAGAGAATGGTAAAGGGGAGGGATATGAGGGTAGGAGATAATGGAAGAATAGAACATAAATGTATGATGAGATGATAAGAATGTAAAACATTAGTAGAATAGAAGAAGAAAGGGAAGGGCATGTAGGCAGCACAAAAAGGGAGAGCAAAACTGCAGGAAGGGGGGAGCAAATGAAAGAATATGTGAATAAAGAAAGTGTATAGTGACAGTGAGGAGCAGGAAGCAGGAAGAAGACAACAGGAAGAAAGTTCAGAATGGCATAAGAAAAAGAAAAGGGTGTGAGAGAAAGAATTATCAAAAAAGGGAATATAAGGGTAGATAACAAAATAAAAGGAGAGAGAAGACAAACAGAATACTTAAAAAATAAACAAAATTAGCAAAATATAATGAGAAACAGATATGAGAAAAAAACCTTTATAGCGTGGTGCATTCTACTGAGTCATGAAGGCATTGGTTACCAAAGTAAATGACTGTGGTTTCTGAATTATGTGTATTCTATAGATGATGGCTTGTATTCCAGCAGTGTATGAATGGATATATCCAGTGACCCAACGATATGTGGAACCGTCCCTTGAGCTGCAGTGGGAAAAGGTTACCCATTAAACTCTTGCAATTGTCAAGTGAATAAAAGGGGGTGGGGCAGGGAGGTCATGGTTTAAGCACATGGGGGACAGGTACCACAAATATGTTTTGGGTCCCAGGTAGGTCACCTTATACATCTGGCCAGAGGGAGGTCAAGTTATCCATCTGGCCAGAGGTGTACTGAATACACACATACTGTGATATTTTATCTTTCTGTTATGAGTCTATTAAGTGTAGCAAATAAAAGAATAATAAAGTTGGCAGCTACTCTGCTATCTGGTGGTTCAATTTGTATTGTTGCATACACACCTCTTGTTCCCATTTTTAACAGCCTCTATGCTGTAGCAGTTTTAAGCACAGTAAAGCCCTGCCTTCCAGTCATTTTCATGAGTTACAGGAGAGGGTCTGCCCTTATTTATTTTATGTTTTTTGGATCATTATTTTCTTTCCAAATTCAAATACAGGAATGCAGGTAATACACAGAGCTTGGACTTGTACAGTTATACAGTTGACTATAGCACAATCTGTTAAAATGGTGTAATATACAATTATAAAGCTGAAAATACTTTCCTTTTGTCATTTAGTGGTAAAATAATTAGATACAGGCCAGGGCTAAGGTAATGGGTGTATGTAGGTTCCCTGGCAAGGCTGTATTACATACAATTACTAGATAAAATGAGACTACTTTCCTTGGTAAACATTGTTGGTTCTCAACCCTTTGAAAATAATACATGTTTTAAGAAGCACATGGTTCCTAGTGATACCTTTCCTTTATTAACAATCCTACTTGGGCTGAGGTAGCTTTAATGAAAATAAGTGGATAATGTAAACGAGGATATACTGAAAACACTTGACCTGTTAGTGACACTAAAGGACTGGGACTTATCACTACTATTATATTGCCTTCTCCTGTTACCATGGATTCTAAAGCTGTTGCTTTTGTTGTCTTTCTTCTTTCTTTGATAGTCATTTAGCCAAGGAAAACTTAGAAAATTGTTGAGTGACTGCTGCTAAATGTATTTATCAAGTAAGAAACCACTGCCTAATGACTTGCTGTCTTGAGGATTACAGCTTCCTATGTCTTTACAAGCAAAGACTAGTAGTCATTTGTCTACAGAAAAATCAGGGGAATTATAATTCTTGGCCCTTTGCCTAGGTCATTAATGTATGTCAAGTAACAACACAATGCACAATTGCTAGTTATGAATTCTAGGCTTCAGTGTAATACTTAAGAAACATTTATTTAAATCACCATTGTAATAAGGAATTAGACATTCTTATTATTTTATTTTAATGAACTTAAGTAAAGCGCATTAGGAGGACTAGCAAAACTGAAGCTGAACTTTCATAAATCCCTTTTTAATAGGATATGTCATATTATTATATTAAAGCTAGTTTAATTATCTTTATTTTGGTAGGTTGTTAGCTAAATGACTTTATTAGGCAACACGTGTATAATGTCATTTAGCCATGTTATATCACTCAGAAGTAATTTATACTTCAAGTTCAGCAAAAACATATGTTGAGCATAAGCTTTAAATTAAAGCTTAAAGCACTTTTGGAAGTTTTATTATTTTGGACATAATCAATGTTACTGTGTTGTCTTTGAATTTTCCAAGACAATTCTAGTTAAAGGATTTTTACATCTGCAGGGAGATATTTCGTTATCTTATGTTTTAAAAGTAGACTAATTTCTTTACATGTCTCCAATGCATTACTTTTTACTTCTGTTTCAGTGATACATATAATGACGCTTTTGTATTCTTTTATAAATCACCACCTGCAAGGGGAACATCTTAGCGATTCTTTGGTACAATCCAATAATTTATTTCATGGTAAAGGGATTTACATTTAACATTATAATTTGTTGTTTTTTTATGAAATCTAGGTGACAAAGAAAAATTCTATATTTTATCTTAGTCAAACTATTTTTCCTCCACTGGTATCAAAATGAATGCAGCATTTATGTATATCAATATATCTATATGAAGTAAATGCAAATATAAATAAAGTGAAAATTAGCACTGGAGTATCAAACATAAGTGTTTAAATTATGGATGTTTTTAATCCAGGGTTCAGTTTCAAATAAATCCTAACACTTTTTACAGGGCTAGGATTCATCCTAGGCAGGTCTGTATTGAGGTCTGGTGTCACCCTAGCCATCAAAAGTTACAGTGGTTTTATGTTGTGTGGAATGTCATCTCATTCAAGGGGCACATGATGACAGTTAATGCCTAAATGTCACTTCTGATTTTTCTGAAAATGGTCCCTATATTCCCTAAATTCTTGCTCACATGATGGTAGTTTTTCTTTTGTACACATATTACGATTCAGATTTAGTTCCATATTTAAACAAGGATTCAATATTCAGCCTAATTCAGAAATTATATGATTGCTGCATCCCCAGTACAAGTAGTTGAGTTGATTATTATAAGAAAAAAAGCACTACCATATAAACATTTCAGAGTAAAAGCGGTCTTTAAAACAGAACAAAAATATATTGAGTTTGTGATGATGCTGATCAGGCTTCAAACACCATAACGATTAGATGTAAAATTATATATTGATATGTGTAAACTTAAATGAATATTCATACACAGTCTGAAAATACTTTATTTGAAGCATAAATCAGAACTGGTTGTCATGCTCAGCTGGAATAACTTTTGAAAGCTACATGCACACTTACATATTTCAGGCAAAATTGTTATCCCAAGATGACATACTTTAAATGATCCCTAAAATGTTTAAAAACAGCACAACTGAGTTTTATTCCCAAGGGTCTAACCAGTGTTTTAATGCTCCTTTAAGGGTTATGGACATGCAAACTGTATGTTTGTCATATTCCAGAGAGGAAATAGTTTAGTTCCTAACTTAAGAACTAGCCTAATCACACTCCAGCATCTACCAAGTGAAATTTGAAGGGGGACTATTAGATGTTTTTTTATAGGCAAAATGGGTTTGCATTAGGGCTGGTGCAGACAGGGAGATTCAGGGAGTTTCTGTCGCCTGCGATTCTGCGAGTCCTGTTTAAGTCAAAAAGCGCCAGCGCCAATGCACACTGATTTCCGGAATCGCACGAAGTTGCTTTGTGAGGAAACTTCGGCGATTCCGGAAATCGCCACGCCGCATGTGCATTGGCGCTAGCGCTTTTTGATTTAAACAGTAGGCGGACAGGGAGAAGGCAGTTCGGGGAGATTGTCGCCTGGCAGAAGAGGCGACTAATCGCCAGGCGACAGAATCTCCCCGAATCTCCCTGTCTGCACCAGCCCTAATACTATTAAAAGCCCACGGGAGTCCAGCCTTTTCTTTATCAATTAGTTTCAATTTTTCAGGATATATTATTTAGAGTAAGCAAATTTGTATCCATTAGCATATAAAGCTTTGCAGATGGATGAGAATTATCTTGTTTTTGTAGTGGCCAAAGTGGAAAAGTCCTGGAAAAGTAGAAGGGGATCAGTCCTCCAACAAGCTACTATGACCTTAATGTGCCTCTATAATTACAACAGTAAGATTATTTGGCTTAGTGTGGTTGAATTTTCACAGTAGGAAGTTCAGTGAACATCCCCTTTATCATGAGTCTGTAAACAATGTTGGACGTCAGTGAATTTATGGCATTGATACTAGAGTCAAAGCATAGCTTTTAGGACAAATGTCTACTGTTTGTTGATAATACTGACTCACAATTGACCATTTCTTGAATCAGTTGTAGAATATAGCAGAGAATCTGCTCTAATGCTGGCCATAGACGCAAAGATCCAATCGTTCGAATCATCGAACGATCGGATTTCCCCATCTCCCGACCTGCCACTAAACTTCAGATCAAATAAAGTAGCAAAAGCACAGATCAGCCGACGTTCTGCCCCTGACAGGGATCGTATAAAAGTTGTATGATTAAAAACCTAGTGACGGTCTCCCTCTGAAAATCGTACGATCTGCAAAAGACGCAACGATATGATCGCCAGCCGACAGAAATTTTCTAACCTGGCCGATCGATCAAACAACCGATAAGCATGACACGACAAATGTCGGAACACTCCACACACGATCCGGAAATCATACGAATCGAGGATTCATACGATCGGATCGTTGCTTCTATGGCCAGCTTAAGTCCATAGCTTACTCTGAGGGGTAGATTCATCAAAGAGTGAAGTTAAGAGTGAAGTTCCGCCACTAGAGGGAAATTCCACAGCTCTGAATTCATTTCTATGGGATTTATCAAAGGGTGAAATTTCACTTCACTCATTGATAAATACGCCTTTCAAAATCCCATAGAAATGAATTCAGAGCTGTGGAATTTCCCTCTAGTGGCGGAACTTCACTCTTTGATTAATCTCCCCCTGAGTATCTATCCAATTATTGACCTTTGGCCTTCAGGATTTTCAGTCTGCTAGTGAATTGTTTTTGTCTTACTTGTGAGGTGGTGGCTCTTGGTTAGCCAAGCAGTACAAGAGCTGTCCAGATAGGACAGTAAGGCAATCCAGTTGTCAGCCAGAAGGCCTGGCTCTAGGCAACATAAAAATAATCACACTGATTTCTGGAGTTAGAGTGTGTGGGGAACAGAAATGATGGAAATTATCACTTTATCCTCAATTTATCAGAAGCCTTGATTAATTTTACATTATATTATATGGTAGAAGGCAGTAAGTGGCAATGGATCACGTTGCTGTGCAAAGCTCAGTTAAGATGCCGCCATCTTGTGGGTTTGAATCCCTGAAAGTACCTATGAGTCTACACTACTGGTCTTGGTAATCTCTTAGCTGATTAGCTCATTCATGTTTCAGTTTTCATATAAATGCTGATGATACTCAAAGCCTCCTCTCCAATCCAGGCCTTGCCCTCACTTTGACCAGTTGTCATAGACTGCTCAACAGAAATATTTTCATTTGTGTTCTCTCATTGTCTGAAATTCAGCATGGAAAACTGAACTTGTTATCTTCCCACCATCTATTTCTGTTTCCTTATATTGTTGAAAAACTTTTCCCCACGTCTGCTGCCTAATAGTGACTTTTGACTCTACCCTCTTGATCATTCTTCACATTCCAATGCTTACAAAAGAATGCAAACATAGACATATTTTCTGTTTTCAGCCCTTCGTCACCAATGCCCTTATCATATCCCATATAGACTTCTGCAACATACTGCTCTATGGACTCCACCTAAATTTAAACCTCTCCAATTTATCATGAACACTTGTGCAAAATATATACACTTCTCATCCTGCCCCACAAGTGATCTTCCTCTTTGTAAGGAGCGGCACTGGCTACCTGCCAGAATTCACTTCAAGATTCTTGTATTGATTCACAAAACACTTTACAAGATGCACCACCACACATGGTCTTAATGGGAGTAATTCATAGCTTTTTGGATATTGGCTGTCTGGAAAAGGTACCCCATATCTATATTGTAAAAATTAATTATCTTTACTACTGAAAGGGCAATGTTACACAAGATTAGTCACCCACAATACATCGTCTCTCCTACTGGCAATTAATCACCTCAGAAAGTTCCCCACTGGCGTTGCCGAAAAATTTGCAAAACTGCGTAAAATTTTTTATTTTGCTCCAGATGCATTACAGTCAATAGGCATGTTTTTTATGGTGAATTTTTTGGCCAAGTGCATTAAAGTCAAAGGTTTTTTTTTCCTTATGGTGATTTTTTGTCTCTGCGACATTTTGTTGCAGCAAATTGTTCCGTTGCAATTTTGCACAAAAATTTTTAGATGGTGAAATTTGGAAATTCGCCACGAACCCATGGCTGGTGAAAAAAGTTGCTTATCCTTACACATGTGGGCTTCATTCCAAAGTAGGACCAGGTTTTCTTGCGATTAACATTATCGCTGATGGGGAGGATATTAGACACAGGCATTTAATCTCCTAGTGAACCATTTCCCAAAAAGTTATTGGGACTTTTGTTTCCTCGTACATTTGGGCCAACATTTTACAGCCTCATATGACCCATATGTGGTGCTACACCCCTTTTTTTGCTTCCCTTGTGTTTCCCTTATTGTGCCTTCAGGATAGTATAACATCATGAGATTTGTCAGTGATTAGTAGCTTCAACTTCTCTCTACAAAAAAGCAGCAGGGTTCATCACTTCCTAATATGGTCAGCTGGAACTCCTGCAGGTATGTGGCCTTTAGCATTTTCAGGAAACAATTGTAAGTCATACTTATTCCCTTTGTGCACAATGGCATGATTGGAGACAGGATTTAAGTCACGGCTCCTGTACAGTATATTATTGACTATTACTACATGCTCAATACATCTCAAAAAAATCAACTCTTAGGGGCTCTCATTAAAAAGACATGTGCTAATCAAATATTGCTACATTGAATAAGAAGTTAGGATCCAGCAGCCAACTATTATTATTTTTATCCTCTCATTTATGTAGACCTGACGCATTATGTGGTGCTTTACAGTGAATAGTTTACTGTTAATATCAGTCCCTCAGTGAAGTATACAGTCCAGTTTTCTATTACATTCACATTGTTTCAAACAGTACATTCACACAGTTTCATCAGCCAGTTCAAAGGTGGGTTTCATAGCTTTACGAACCAGTTAAGGATTTCTCAGTTTGGGTAGCAATAAGAATGCAATGTATACAAAGTGATGAGTTTTAAAAAGGGGATATATCTTTTAACGTTATTTAATTATTATTTTCTGTATGCTAAGTGCATCATAATGATATACTAAAATTTGTTTTGCCTAGTAATATGTTTTGGTCGATACATCCTAGATGATTCGCTACTAACATTTTAATTCACACAATGCCCATTTTTCCTTTATCCTCACCTGAAAAAATATTCCGATAACACCAGCTCCATGCTAGTTTAATAATGTGTTTCAAACACATGCATGCACAATGAAATGCTAGTTAATATGGAGCAGTTCAAACTATGGAAATTAGATACAAGTAAGCAGAGTGAATTATAAATGGTTATAAAAGTATTTTATATAAAGTCTTTACACTGCTGTTCTTTGTTTTTCTGTATTTAAATCTAATTCTGTGTACACTGGAAAGCACAGAGGGGAGAGACAGAGACACTGTATGAATTATGTCTTCTATTATTCATTGTGCTAACTGGGGAAGAAAATAGTATGACTGACATTCTTTTTTATTTAGTGCTGTTTAGTGACTAGCATGATGATAAGTGATGGTAATTTTCCTTAAAAACCTTAATGAGTGGATCATTACTATAGTGAAATGGTTAGAAAACTTTAATCCCATAGAGGCACAGCTCCATGCTTGGCTGTGCAATAACCAGACAGAACTCTCAATGAGATTCCCAAGCTTCTGTTCCCTAGATAACATTTTCTCTCACTCCACTTTTGCAAAGGTAATGAGGAGGTAATGAGGCTTGACTTGAATTTTTTCAGCACTTGATTCTCTTCATTCCCCAGCAGGTTCCCATAGGATAGAGTAAGATGTTGGATTTATATAAAAGCTGTGCTGATAGATAGATGGGGGAGCTGAGCCATGCTATTTGGTTTTGGATTCTGCCTGTATGAGAAAGGGGTTCAGATAAATTCAAGGTTCTTTCAGCACTGTCAATTCAGTCTGATAGTTTCCACAGAGTAAGACAATTTGACGATATGCAGGCCTTGTCAGACTTGGTGAATGTTTATTTTTTCACATTACTGATTCTAAACACTGACCTTTCTATGCCAACTTCCTTTCTTTTTTTTCTCCTTTTTAACATTCTAGAGATGCTGTTTTTAAGCAAGTAAATAAAATAAATGAACAAAAAAACACAAGTAATGCATTAGATCATTAGCTTAATTTAAACTGAAAGGGCTTTGTTGTAAATTGGGGGTGGGAAGGGACCTGGGGACCTTTGCAAAGTATTTTGCTGGCAAGCTTGTTGAGATTTGATTGCTTTTGTTGTGATAATCTGAAATTAATTTGCACTTGAACCTATCTTTCTTCTGGGCTCAATTTAAACACTATTATAATTATGCGCCCTGCATGAAATTGAGAACAGACATTGATATGACAAGGCAGAATATTTTAATTCCCCAGGTACTGAAGGCTTTTTTCCCCACTTATCTCAGAAGGTAATAAAACAAAATGTTCCTGTGCACAAGCTTGAGAGAAAGGTATTTGCCTGAGGGTAAACAGTAATAATCAGTGTATTGCTACATTTCTACTTGTGTACTTTCTCAGTAGGTCAATCTCTTTCTTTTAAAGTGATGTTAAACTTCTGCTAATATTGGTTGATTTGAATTTGTAGACTTTAGGAAATACAGAAATTATATGTTTTATTCAGTGTTAGCTGCTTGCATCTAAAAGAGATTTTATCCATTATATCCATTTTAATGGGTATTTAAAATGACTATTAAGGCTACCTCCTAATGTCAGCAATTGATCTTTTTGGAGCACTTTTCTTGTTCTCAGTATGAGATGTAATATCCTTATCAGCATTCTTTTACTTTTAGCCCAGATTAGTGTTTTTGGTGGGAATCTCATTAACTACAGTAAGCCTATCTCCTTTTGTGTTTTTTCCTTTGGAATTGTAATGCACAAAAAGGCCACCAAGGTCATTGCCCTGGGCAAAAATTCTTTGAAAACATCATTCTGCTTTAAAGAAACAACTCTCTATTCAGAATAAAATGTTTAAAGATTTAGAACAAAAGGTACAGTTAAACTTACAGTGGGCTGATCATGTTTGAAGGTTGCTAGTTCGTGTTTTCACAGGGAGAGAAGGGTCAGTAATCTGATTAGTTGCTCATGGAATGGTACCCCATGAACATTTTTCTTAAAATTAACATAAAAATAAATGGAAAAAAAGAACAGCTACCTTTATATACTGGGTGCATTTTACAGTATCAGTCAATGGGAAATGAAAATCAGAACTTAAACAGTGTCCAATCATTTTGTGACCACTTGTGCTAAGGCTAATTTTGATGGTCCGTATAAAGAAAAATTTAGATTGGTCTGAACAGTGATTTCCTATGGTGAAGCCTGATGTGGCGAAGACACAGGCCACCCATGCTGAAGTCTTGCACACTTGCACATTTTGTTTTTCTATGCTGCATATTCTTGTGGATTTATCTAGACTCATTCAATCATGTTATTCAATTCACCATCACATACTGACAAGCAGGGCTGGCAACAGGCTTGCATTCAATGAAACAGCCTTCTGTAAACAAAGCCAGCAGTTTTATTTCTCTTAAGATACAATCAACTGATCTCATTATTGATTGAATGTTTTCTTGAGCTTGGTTTCCTGAAAGCTTGATATGGGGCAATAGAGGTGAAAAAAGATTGCTGCAAAGCCCTGGAAATTTAATGGCTAACTATTAGTTCACAGTCAACGAAGGTGAAGCTGAAGTGTTTGGCAAGCGAATTAGATGCTGTCTTTGACTTAATCTTTTCCTTGGTTATCTGGAATCTGTTTAGAATCCTCCCAGGCAATTTACAATGCCTTCGTGTCACTGATCTTTATCATACAAATGGGCCTGAATAAGTGCCTATGAAAAATTACTTTCAGAGTGATAAATTCCATTCTGTTTTTTCTTCTCAATTTTCTTTAATTGGGTAATCCCCATCATAAAATACATATGCAGGCAAAGCATCTAGCTGTACAATTTATCTCTCTCCCGCTTGCTTTTTCTCTCTTTCATGTATATATATATATATATATATATATATATATATATATATATAAAATAAAAAATATTTAGGAGCACTCACAGGTATAACAGCAAGTGAATTTATTTAAACTTTCACAAAATAGTTAACTTGCTTGAATTGCTTGAGCTTGAATAAAAATTCTTCAATTTTGGACATAGTAAAAATCCAGTGAGTGGCATTATTTTTTACTCCTATATATATATATATACACCACAATAACAGAACACATTAACGGGTCTTGAAAAGAAATTAAAGAAATTAACATTTTTTTCTTTAACGTTTCGGCTTGTCATTTGAGCCGTCTTCAAGACTAGGAGAATATTTTAATTTGATGGTCGAATGACAAAGTATTTTCTACTTCGAAGTTTGACCCTTGATCAATCTGCCTCTATATGTCATACTTAATGTGATGTTTTCAGTGCTTGTGTGAAGCACTAATGCATTCTTAATTCCATCCAATATGGGTATTTTATCTGACAATAAAATGTAAGATGTGCATGGAAAATAATTACAATAACGAGCCAAGAAATACATCCTAATTACAAATATTCACTATTCTAAAACATAGATGTTTTAATGAAAATGACATGGCTGACAAAACACCATTTTTCATGAGAGACAGTCTTTCAGTGAGTTTATCAAATTGTCATTCCGTGATTGTTGTCTAAGTGCTGACATGGAAATGCAAGCCGCAACAATGCTTGTATTGTTTTCTTAGCAAGGAGCATGAGGATGTCAGAGCATATTTGCTTTGAACTCTAAAAGGCTTGATTCTAAATTATAGTAAAGCAAATTCAATACAAGGGAGATTGGTATAAGGAACTAAAAGTATAGGACAGGACACCCTTTAACTATCTATATCACTCCCTCAATATGTACCTTGTTGCACTTAATTCTTCCTACACTGATTCTTACAACAAACATTAATGAAGGCAATAATATTTCATCAACTTGGAAATACATTTTTTAATTGTCAGTCTAAAGGAAGTGTGGGGGGGCTTGCTGACTATTTTAGTACCATGCACGTGTGTGTGTGTATATATATAAGCCTGGCACCCGTATCTTTAGAATTTGGTATTTGATTTGATATTTACACATGAGCTTGACTATGACTAGCAATGGAAACAACTGAGCTGAGTGGCCTCTCAACACACTGATTGGTAAGCTGTCATTACGATGAAGCAATACAGAGTCCATCTGCAGAGTTGATTGCCCTGATATCTCCTGCTTATAGTTACACAATATTACATTGCTACTACTACAGACACAATGCATGGCTTTCTATGACTAAAGTGTCTTAAGACACTTAGGGTTAACACTGAGACTATTAGTGATATGGATGGCATTTGGGGTTAACAGAAATCCAACACATGGTGAAAGATTTTTCAAGGAGATTATTGTTTTATATTCCTTGTGTTTTTTTTTTTGGTTTGTGCACATGAGTACACGTAAATAAGATTAAAGTGATAATACAATACACATATTAGGAGCAACTCTAAGGTGCTTTGACAATGGTTCCCACGGGGATGAACACATAGAAAAAGTGGTTATTTTTGACAAAACATGTGGATACACTTTGGTTTTTGGATTTTTGAGTACATTTGGGTAGACAATAGGTGAAGGGACTTTGAAGTTTAATATGGGTGCCAGTGAATATATTTTTTGGGGGGAGGGTGTGAATATCCATAGCAACAAAGGATCCAGGATAGCTGTAAAGATAATACACCACAGGTCTATTGAAATCTTCCCAGGTCTAGCATAGTAACATACATAGAGGGTAAGTAACGATAGATGAGGTTATTTGTAAAGAAAATATACAAGGATGTTAAATACAACACAGGTTGTTTAATCCATGTCTGCTCCAGCATAGTAATACACAGATAGGGTTAATGATAGAGAGCCACTGTGTTAATTAATCAAAGGGAAAGCCTTCCAAAACGAGACAATGGCAAATTTTCACCAATCAAAATTTTTCTGGCTTTTCGCTAATTTAGTCACCTGTGTCGAATCGCAGGAATCCGCCGCAAATTCGCCCCAGGCGAATAAATTCGCCCATCACTAAAGTTTAGGAACAACATTTGCTTCTGATAATAATCTTGATGGATAATTATACATTATTGTTACAATGTTTCTTGTTTTTAACGTTTTTTTTTATTTATTATGAGTGATGTTGGAGAATATGGAATATGGAATGCATGTATATTTAGTATAATATTTTATTGGTTTGTGAATGACGTTGATCATGTGATGCAACTGTTGGCTTTCCTGCCAGTTGGTAGTTAAAAGACATGCTCTAAGTTGATTTTGGCACTTTGAGAAAGGCCTTAGGCTAGGCCAAAACGTTAGTCTCTGTTATTTTATCAATACAGTTTGTTTACATTTTTAAGACCTGAGTGCTGATCTTTTTGGAAGTATATATATATATATATATAATAAAACAGTAATGTTCAGAAAGTGAAAAAGTTATTTATAAAAAGTTATTTAAAAAAGTATATATACACATACACACACACACATACACACATGGAGTAAATGTACAAGAAACAAGGATATATAAGTGCAAACTGCCTTTAACCCATTATGCATAAAGCTCCAAATTACAGAAAGGGCATCTCCATATTAACCAAAATTATTCACTTTTTAAAAATGTATTTTCTTTTTTCATTTAATAATAAAACAATACCTTGTACTTGATCCAAACAAAGATATAATTAATCCTTATTGGAAGAAAAAACAGCCTATAGGATTTATTTAGGGGGTGATTTGGTAAAATCTGAATTTATCTCTTAGTTTATAAAAAAAAACACTGGCAAACTCCCACACCATTGAAAAACTCAATTTAACTCGAATCCTTAAATTTTTGTCAGGCTTTTTCCCAAATCACTTGCTTGAATTTTTCCCAAATCACTTGCTTGAATTTTTTGTATTTTTGCCCTAAACTGTCAGGTTTTCAGGCTAAACCCAGCACAGCACTAGAAAAACTTGAAAAAAGGCAGGCACCACTACGGAACTCCAAAGTCAGATAAATCAGTTGAATCCATGAGCCAAAAATATTATCAAAAATACAAAATTCTTTATTTTACATCATGTACAAAAAGCCTGACACATTTTGTGTCCTGGGACACTTAATCATGGGCTCATGGTCTGGGGCATGAGCACCGGGACCCACCATGGAAAGCGGTAAGAGGTAAGTTATACTAGAGAATCTATGCTTTTCAAAGTTTCATGTTAAACCCAGCACAGAGCACAAAAACTTAAAAAACGTTGAATTGAGAAAGGTGACTAATACAGGAACTCGACAGGTCTTAGATGACGGATTTTTGGATTCTGGCTTTTTTTTTGAGCAGAGATTGTATTGGATGAAATGACTCAGAAGTTCAAACAGAGAGGGTATTCATCTGACTTTCTTCAAGAAGAAGCTTGTAAAGTAAAACAGACAGATTGAGTATCCATAATAGTAGACTCCAAATAGCAGGACTTAATCGTATTCCATTTATTCACACAATCCATCCTGCAATGTGGAAAGTACACCACAATATTAATAAACATTTGGGAGTTCTGGCTAGATAATACTGTGATTTAGAAGAATTTCCCACTAGTGATGGGCGAATTTATTCGCCTAGGTCGAATTCGCGGCGAATTCCCGCGATTCGCCGCTGGCGAATAAATTTGCGAATCACCAGCGAAATTTCGCTTGGCGAAAATTCGCTGAAAACGAGTCGCGCGTCAGTCGCGCATCGTTTTTGACGCGACGCGATGAAAACGACGCGACGCGCGCCGAAAACGACGCGACGCGCGCCGAAAACGACGCGACGCGTCAAAGTTGACGCGACGCGCGACAGACGCGCGACAAAATTGACGCGACGCGCGACAAAATCGTCCCCGCGACTCGTTTCGCGAATTTTTCGCCGTTTCGCGAATTTCTCTAGAAATTCGCAAAAAATTCGGCGAACCGAATCTCGGGAGATTCGCCCATCACTATTTCCCACACTTCTGTCCGACAGATGACCCGCAATTTGGGGATCACCTAGTAAAGGCAAATTTGGGGTCTGCAATGATTGTACAACAGGTCTGGACTGGGAATAAAAATAGGCCCTGGCATTTCAGGTACACAGAGGCCCAATCAGCCCACACAGAGGCCAAAACAGCCCTGTCTATGGCAACTTACAGTAGCCCCTCATAGAACCCACAGATTGCCAGCCTGGGCCTGTTGCACTACAGCGGATTCTTGCTCCTATTTGTAATCAATGTTTTGTGTTCACAATGTAGTGCTCACATGTCATTAGAACTTTGTATGTCACACACCCATATTCAGAAAGAAAATATGTTATTATATGTTATGCAACTATACATGTTTGACAGAATATGCAATTTATCTTAGAAAGGACCCATGTGGCCTATTGTATGTGGGAGAAACTACTCAAGCTATCAAAAACAGGATTAGCCAACACAAACTCACAATTCAAACTAGTTATTTTAAGCTGCCAGTACCAGCTTACTTCCATGAGCATAAACATAGTTTTTACTCGTTGAGGCCATTCACCCATTGAGGAGATTGGCCAATAGGCTTTTATATCTACACAAAAGGAAAACACTGTAGATCCATAAAAGAACCATGACCATCGTACTGCATTTATATAATTATGCTCATGGTGGTAATGGCATATTGTGGGATAGAGTGTGAAGAAAAGTATATCCTAGGATTTGTATGAAAAAGGTAACCAACTGTTAAATGGTATAGCTGTGGGTAATGAGATGATGAATTTGTGACCTGCAAAACTTAAACTCGGGTACATGGGGTTCATTTCCCTGTGTCTAATTAAAAGGTGAGGTTGAGTGTGGAGAAAGGGGTTTTAAAAGTGTGGTCATGTTTGCAACAAATTGTGACTTAATAAAGGTGCCTGAAGTGCTGAAACATTTCCATGTATGTATTATGTTTTCTCAATAAAACTGTAACAATCACTCACCCTGGTGGTCCAGGGGTCTGTGGGGGGTTCTCCTCAGTAGCCAGCAAAAGTTACTAGGGTGTGTGCAGTGCACACTTTTGCTTTTTATAGGCGCATTGGCGCTGGCATAATTATGTCTGTCCGAAATGGCATGAAATTCAAACCCGAGTGCTCAGTCTGCAGTTCATTGCCCATTATAGGTTCTTCTTGTGAGAGTTCCTGGTGCTTCTGTTCTGTGAATCTGTGGGTTCTGGCAAATGCCAGAGAGGCTGCTATAAGGTCCCATATAAAGTCAGTATTTAGTGGTCTGGTGGCGGCTGCTTGGGCCTCTGTGTACCTGAAATGCCAGGGCCTATTTTAATTCTCAGTCCGGACCTGTCTCCCACAGATGTTATGTTGTATTACATCCTGATATTTCCCGATATATATTAAGGGACAGATTTACGAAATTCACGTGAAATGATCGAAGTTCGATCGAATACAATCGAATAACGATCGTACCTATTTTTTGTATATTCGGATATTCTAATTTGGCCTCTTCGATCATTGAATACCGAATTATCGAATAGATGGAATAGGTCGAATGCTTATCGAATTTCGAGTAAGATCGAAGGAATTTTGGGGAATAATAGTAAATTTGCCCCATAGTGTATATATATATATATATTTATTTATATATATATATATATTTAGCATGCAGTGGTGTGACAGCACTCCAAGGACGATTACAAGAGAGTCCAACAAGTCAAATCAAGTGGAAGTTATATTGTGATTCAACGTTTCGGCTCCACACAGAAGCCTTCGTCAGGTTTTCCCTGACGAAGGCTTCTGTGTGGAGCCGAAACGTTGAATCACAATATAACTTCCACTTGATTTGACTTGTTGGACTCTCTTGTAATCGTCCTTGGAGTGCTGTCACACCACTGCATGCTGCATATTGTTTTCTACAGACTAGCACCCAGGCTATATCTACACTCTTGGTCATGCGTTCCTGTTTTTGCATTATATATATATTTATATATATATATATATATATATATATGTATTTAGTATAGTGTGCAAACAAAACTAATTGTAGTGTTTCAGTCATTGCATTGTGATGTTCCTTCTATGCAAAATAGACATATATTTTTTTTTTTCTATAAAAAATTGGCAAAACAATTCAGAACTGCATATGCGTTTGCACAGGGCAGAGAAGAAGATGCTTTGAAACCAACACAGCTACTAGTGCAAAGAGAAAAATTACAAAAGGGTGGTGTAAATTCAAATAGAGGGTCACCCACCAATGTTCAGAAGTAAGCAATTAGAAACACTGGTGGTACAACAAATTAACTTCCAGCCTGGGAGGAGACAGTATCAGGGTTATTAACAAAAACCCCAGACAGCAGTGCAAGAGCCTGTCCCATAGTAATCATGCAGGGAACTTCTGTCCAGGGTCTGGCTGCCCTCACAGTGTCTTAAAAATCCGGTGTGAGGTACAGAACACAGTTTTGGTAGGCACAGGCCAGCCCTGTCCTTATCATATGGCATGATTCACCATGGGACATTTATATAAACAATAAACCTAAAATTTACAGGTTCCACAAAAGCTTAAAAGAAATTAAGCATCATTGTTAAACTGACTCAAACAACTCTACATTTAGCAAAAAATACAGTAGAAATACAGTAGTTGGGGGAATGGATTTCACACTTTTATCAGTGGCATGTAATAGCCTTATTATTTTCCAATTTGCTTTCACATCCATTGACTTATATTGATTACCAGGAAGCCTCTGAGTTTTGGGATTATGACAGACCAATTGATCATAAATCAACTCACTCCTAATTGAGAGAAGACTGGCAGGGAAACTTATTTACAGTTAGCTTGAACCATTCATAAAAGCAAAGCATATATATTGAATGACCTTCCCCCCTCCCCCCAACAAAAAAAATGTTAACGAGTGCTTTCAGGTTTAATTAAAGGGAACACTGTCATGGGAAAAAATGTTTTTTTCAAAATGCATCAGTTAATAGTGCTGCTTCAGCAGACTTCTGCTTTGAAATCCATTTCTCAATAGAGCAAACAGATTTTTTTATATTTCATTTTGAAATCTGACATGGGGCTAGACATATTGTCAATTACCCAACAGCCCCAAGTCATGTGACTTGTGCTCTGATAAACTTCAATCACTCTTTACTGCTGTACTGCAAGTTGGAGTGGTATCACCCCCCCAGCAGAACAATGGGAAGGTAACCAGATAACAGTTTCCTAACACAAGATAACAGATGCCTGGTAGATCTAAGAACAGCACTCAATAGTAAAAACCCATGTCCCACTGTGTTCCATTCAGTTACATTGAGAAGGAAAAATAACAGCCTGCCAGAAAGCAGTTCCCTCCTACTAAAGTTCTGGCACAAGTCACATGAACAGGGACAGCTGGGAAATTGAAAAAATGTCTAGCCCCATGTCAGATGTCAAAATTGAATATAAAAAAATCTAAAGTAATTCTTGGGTGCTTTGACCTTTGAATAGGCCAAAATTCGATTCAAATTAAAAATTTCGATTTGAATTTAAAAATTCAACCATTCGAAAATTAAAATACTGTTGTTTTAGCCTACTGGGGACTTCCTATAACCTTTAAGGAATGTTGTAGAAATTTTTCTGGATTTAATCATTCGAATCATTCAAATAGAACGATTTTAATTTGATTAAAATCGTTCGAAAATGGTCCATCTTTGATCGAAAATACACTTCTGAAAAAATGTGATGGTCAAATTTTGCAGTTTTTTTCACTTTGAAATTTGACCCTTGATAAATCTGCCCCATAGTGTGGAGTTATGTTGATGCTTGGTTTGTTAGTCAATATAGACTATACACCCATTCTTTCGGGCTTTCAAATATGACAGGTTGTCTGTAGCACAGCAGAAACATGATGCTTGAGGGGTTAAGTGTTACTTGTCTCTTGGCTTACTACATGGCTCTCTGTACAGACAAACAAAGATGATGTCTAGGGTAAATCCGTCACTATAGCTGATGACATGATGGATTGCCTTTGTCAATGACACCAGAATAAAAATCACTCTGCTACTGATAAGGTGGATGTGTTTCCTTACTCAATAAGAATGATTGTTTTGTTTTATTTTTTCATTTTCATTCTCTCCACTCATAACCTTTCTTTTTTGCTTTCTGTTTTGTTTCAGTTTAGCAGTTTTTAAAAACAATTTCCAGAAAAAGTAAAATGTTTGCACATCCATACAGGCATACTACTTTATTCTTATACAGTAAAGTGCTTACACTATTATCATTAACCTTCCATCAACCATCTAAATGGTTCAAATTGGAATACAAATTGCTGACGTTGGCAATGGATTGCAGTTTAGGAGACTGGAGTACAAAAACATTTTACAAATTCTGAGGTTACCAGAAAATGTCTTTTATAAAAATATATGGTTTTCAGGGGTCAACTTGGGTGCTCTTTTCTCACAAAAACTACATGCCATGTGCATCATTTGCAGTAGTTGAAATGTCAACTATGAAAGTTTATACAAAGAATATTCATTTTGAGGTCACTAGATAGTTGACTAAACCTATGTACATTGGACATCAAACTGTTCAGAGGGCCCCTAGCTAATGTTCCTTCTAAATTCTTTTTGCCAGTGTTCACTAAGAATATGCATTAAGAACACTTTTCTTCCATTTATAACGTTTTCCATTTCCTCAGTCCCTGAGATTAAAATTACTCAGTGCAGCATTTACTTTCTTGGAAGCTATGGCTTTAGCTAAGCTGGACTGTTATCCAGTATGGAGTAAGTCATCAGATAAGCAAACAGGCTCATTACAGTTTGCATGTAACGTAGCTATAATTTTAAAGGGTCAGTAAAATAAAAAAATGAACTTGTTTTAAAGTAACAGAAATATAATGCAGTGTTGCCCTGCACTGGTAAAACTGCAGTGTTTGGTTCAGAAACAATACTATTGTTTATATAAATAAGCTGTTGTGTAGCCATGGGGCAGCCATTTAAATGAGAAAGGCTCAAGTTACACAGCAGATAGCAGATAAGCTCTGTAGAATAATGTTATCTGTTATCCATTACTTATCCTGTGCCATATAGCAATTTTTCCATCATTGCTACCCAGCAGCTTGTTTATGTGAACTATAGTTATGTTTCTGAAGCAGACAGATCAGTTTAACAGTGCAGGGCAACACTACATTATATTTTCTTTACTTTAAAATACTTTCATTTTTTGGTGTTACTGTTCCTTTAAGAGTCATCTGGCAACAAAGCAGTTGAACCCTTACTGTGCTTTGATAGCCTATAGGTGTCAAGTGACTGATTCAATTTATCTATCATTGTTCACCTGTGAATATGTCAGATTACAGCCATTAGCATGCTTTGCTCCATGGGGTAATTTGTCACAATTTTGATGACTTCCCTCAGTGTTTAATTACCAAGCAAAATTGAATTGAGGGCTTAATTGTTTAGATTTCAAAGGACCCACAAATGCAAATAGAAGGTCAATAACAGATTGTTGTCTTAACTAAGAAAGAAATAACTTTGCTACTACAGTGTTAATATGGTTTTTAAAAAGCTGGATGATCAAAGTGGTGGTTTCAACAACTTTGTCTTTGAAGAAGGTGTTTACTTCATTATTACTTGTTACAAGTACTAAGTTGAAGTAAACAACTCAGTTAAAAAGTGCCCTTCCTGCTTTCTTCTCAAAGACTGGTAAGGCCCTGGACACACATACAGATCTTTGCCACGTGTTTGCTGCAGTCCACAACGCGGTTTTTAAAAAAGCCGGCCATTGCTTTAAATTCAATAGCAGTTTCAACCTTTAAGCAATACTCATTTTATTTACACAGCGGTCAGATTTTTTAAAACCTTGACACAGACTATGCGGTAAAAACTTAGGTGTGCCTGGGGTTTAAAGCAGCATAGGTTGCAGAGTTATTACAGTATTTTTTTCTGAGAAAGATAAAGGCACACAAATATAGTTTTCTTGTCCATCTATATAAATATATGAACCAATAACATCTATTCATGCTGAGTGTGTTTTTCTAGTTGGCAAGAAATGATATTTGAAAATAACAATGACAATTTTGATGTGGACTGTAAAGATACAAGGTAAACAAATTATTTGGCACAGTGGTCTAAAATAGTAAACCATTACGTGGGTAGATGTAAATAAGACTGTAGATGTAATTAATATTGTATAACTAGTTTGAAAACATTATCCAGTTAGCCATAATGTGTCTGTATATTTGAAACTATTTATTGGGATTCAAGTTTATCATCTTCCTCTTATCATTTATACTTGTCACTTTTGGGGCAAGAATGGTGTGAATGTGAAAAAGTCTTAATGAACAAAATTAAGTTGTCATGTAATACTGCATAAAGTGATATCAATTCAACAACAGTGTAATAACAAAGTGACAACTTTGCTCATTTTTCTAAAACTACTTGAAGGTGGTCTAAAAAAAGAACTCTTTTCTATATGAAGTTTTATTAAATGTGCTTAGAATATGGTAGAAACTATCATTTTAAACCTATCTCATTATGGAAATGAGATATAAGTAACTCTAAAATCTTGCATTAAATACACAAAAAGGTAAATGTCTTGCACATAGTTTCCTGTTAATGAGAACAGAGAATTTGCAAAACCATAGGAAAATGTGTTAAAATTCATGAAACGCATTGAAGACAATTGGAGAGTTTTTGTGGTTATACTGTAGTTTTTAACAAAATACAATGAAAACAATGAGAATTTTATTAGTGTGTTTTTTCATGGTAAAAAATTTGGCTGTAGTTTCACAAAAATATTTGCCACAGATCCATGCCTTGCAAAAATGCTGCTCATCACTGTATCTTTAGAAAGATCTGTGTTAAGATTGAAATGTTGATCAGACAATACAATTTCAGTATTTTTCACAAAAGCCTGAGAGTGTTGATATTTTTCAGTTAAACAGAATATTTCAGAGACAAATCTTTTGAAAAGAGTGGATAGTATAAAAAAACCACAGCCAGATTCCTTGCTTACCTGCTATGGTTTTAAAGTTTTAATCTGGTCTGTCATTACTGAAAAACCTGGTGGTCTGCATTTTAATCATTAAACTGACCAGTTTCTTTATTGCCTGTGGTGTGGCATTGAATTGTAAAATGTTTTTAAACATCAATAATGAGCTCAATGTAAAAATGTTGGTAGTTTTGTCTTTAACAATAAGCAGTTAGCACAACTAAACTGAAAGAAATTACTTTAGTGAGATACTAAAAACACTGCCTTTCTACTCATAATGACATTAAACAAATGCAGATGATGGATTGTGTTCATCCTTTTTTTTCTGTTCTTAACATGTAGGAGGAGACCTATTTAAAAACAAATCTACATAAAAAGTCCCAGATAAAAAGACTGGTGTTCAAGAGGCCTTAACTCAAGTTGACCTGTTACTCAAATGTGTATATTTTAAATGTTTGCATTATCTATCTATCTATCTATCTATCTATCTATCTATCTATCATCATCATCATCATCATCATCTATATATCTATGTATTTTGACATTGCACCTAATTTACCAAAAGGTATAAAGTAGTACTATCACTGAACCAGGGTTTTATAGTGTACCTAACTAATTATGCATTATTACTTAGTTATCTACAAACACCTCAAAGCACAAGTGCATATGTATTCAAAATTATTTATAATCATATATGAAGAATAATTGTAGTATGAATAGTTTTTATACAATTTGTCATTAAAATAACATGATATCAATTAAAATAAATGTATCTTTTATATATTTTTAGTTGAAGAAACATGTCTGACATGTCCTGTACATTATTTTATCTTTTGTACTGCAAGGTATGTATAGCTGGTATATCTCACTTTTTTTGAACATCATTTTTTATTTTTTAGGAAAATGTTCTTGAATTGAAAAAGTTCAATTAGAATTTTGCAAAATCTTTAAACCCAACTTACGGGGAAAGTAAAAAAAGTCAGTAATGCAAAAACTATTTAATATAGCTTTTTGCGAATACGGAAAATGTTGAGCGACCACAGTAGAAGACTGTTTGCGAATTTTATAGTTTGCGCCAATGCACAATAAATGTAATAAAACTTCTTACTGAAAAAGTTATGTTTGCTCCAAAAGATTGCGACATCTGCAAGCACTTAATTTCGCAATGCAATAACAAGAATATTACATTGTGGATTTTTTTTCTTATTGGTGCATATTGTTTTTCTGTTTGAGACTGTAATTACATTCCCCCCCTTGTGTCTTAAGAGTACAGGACTAAAGTCTTGACCTACAGTTCTAAGAACTGGTCACTTTCATTCCTAATGCTAACCTGGAATGGTGTAAAAAAATTACTGTGAATAGTAATTCATCCTTTAGAAATCCCATGATCCTAGTGCTGCAGTTGCTGCCAAAGATCTGAATGCTTTTTCCTAAATCTCTGTAATCCAATAAGCTTTTGTGTTTAGCAGCTTGTTTTGAAACTTGTATAGCACCCCAGCCTGTGTCTCCGTATGTTCGTTTGCAGGCAGGTGAGTGCCTCAGGGCCTTATTATTATTCAAGCTAGGGGGTTTTCACAGCCCGGACCAGAATGTAATTTGTAATTAACTGTCATTTACTTCTTTCTGCATTGAGTTGTTGTTCAAAAGACAATGAATCTGAGCTAGCCACTCGTTACTGTTTGTTGTAGGTGTAATGTCTCTTAGATCTCACTGTTTCCATGCCCTTCAGGAAAGCCCTCTACCACAAAAATTAAGGAATGGAATTTTTTTGTTAAATAAATGCAAGGTGACAGACACAAATCTCAGTTGTTGGGTTATTTTACTGAATTACCCAGTGCTGCTTAGCATTCCACTAATTAATGCCTACGTGTTTATGGCACAGCTGAAATAAATTACATAGACAAACAAAGCTTCAGATAAAATTCAAATCAATGAAAACCATTTCCCTTTTGCTTGGGTTATTCAAATACCCTGAGAGAAAGTCAACAAGTTATTCATCAGCTGTTAACACCTAAGTCCAAAAGGTGAACATTACTATCAAATGAAATTTAAATAATTAAGAAAGACTTGCTTTTAACACCACCCAACTCAGATTTGGCTCATTCAATTTAACAGACATAGTTTCTCTATTTGATCAAAATAAGTTAGTTTAGTTACATGAGATTTAATGAAATCAGTGATGCAACCTTACCTCCTCTGGCCCCATAAAATATATTCAAATATATACCCACAATTGTCCTGAAGATAAACTCCCCTTTTGATGTAACAGATGTATGCACAGATTATTCTGGCACATTCTACATTGTGAAAAACTCTAAAGCTAATTAAATATCAACCCCTTTATTTAGAGAGCTAGTTATTGTGTTTAGCAAATGTTAACTCACCCTTCAACATATTTTTAATAATAGGAGGTCGCTGCTCAATAGACCCTAATATAGATAGTGTTAAGAGAACACCCCTGTTAGTAATAAATCTTGATAAGTCAAAATATTGTGGATAAGATACATTTCCTGTAAGGTATAGGCTGGACCTTTATTACAGAAGGTACATAAAAAAAAAACTATGACCTAATTAACTTTTAAACACAAGGCCCAGATCACTGGATTGTCATACGCTAATTGCCAAAGATGTAGTACCAAATTAATGTCCTCTACTCCACTACTGCCCCATATTTTGTCCCCAGAATTGAGAGTTGCCTGTGTCAGGTGGGGCTTGATTCAAATGAGGGGGGAGGGGGAAATTCATGTTGATTTTTGATCCAGCAAAAACCAGCTTGCCTGGAGGCAAAAGTGCTTATAAAGTGAGTAGTAAGAGGCATGCTCTTGCACCCCCTTAGTGCACCTGCACTTGCACCTCCATGGGACATGAAAGACCCCTGGCATGTTTTGGGTCAGAGTCCTTTATTTATTAGAAGAACTAACGAATAGTGAATATTTTAAGGTCATAATGACATTTGAACAATAAGATACATTGCATTGAGATACAGTTACAGACTGCTGAAGTAATTGTCTTTATGTATATGTTTTTACCCTAATGCTCCATTTTCCATGGGGTAGCATGGTGGCTTGATGCGCTGGAGTCCTGAGTTCAACTGCAGTGAGGGCTCAATCTGTAAGGACTTTGTATGTCCTCCTGTGTCTGTGTCAGTTTCCTCTGGGTACTTCATTTTTCTCCAGTTGCTCCCAAGCTCCAAAAAAATACATGCAGAGTAATTAGGTTATGACTATATTGACCATAGTGAATAGGACCTAAAATTGCAAGCTCCTCTGGGGCAGGAACAGCACAGTAAAATGTGTTGGTGCTGAATAAGTAATGCAGGAAATAAATTATAAATAAATAAGTAATTAGGCAAATGGACCAAAATAAAAAGATATTTGTTCAATGGCTGAACAAGATATTTCTTTATCAAGGAACACATTAAAGGCTTCAGGCTCTCTCTGAAGGGCATCTTATGTCTCTCAGAACTTGTTTTCTTTACCTTTCAGCCAGGCCTGGACTGGCAATCTGTGGGTTCTGGCAAATGCCAGAGGTGTTGCTATAAGGTCCCATAGAAAGTCAGTATTTAGTTGGCTGGGGGCTGTTTGGGCCTCTGTGTGGGCTGATTGGGCCTCTATAAACCTGAAATGCCAGGGCCTATTTTGATTCTCAGTCCAGACCTGCTTTCAGCTCAGAAATAAAATAAATAATAATGGTTGTGTCCTGTCATATCCAAGCTTATACTTTAAGCAACATACTGGTATGGTAGAAACCCTGAAATGCCTACTGTGTTTTAAATGTTCTGATAGCAGAAACCACCCATCATGTTATACTAACCCACAAATATAATTTGGATCCCTAAAGCTAATTCATACCCCCCCCCCACAAATTATTACCTTACATGAGTACCATGAGTACTCTTGGATCAATCCCTGCCTAACACAGACGTTGATTCAAGGGGCATGAAACAGGTCTCCACACTCTAAAAAAGGCCTGCCATCACACATAGTACACAAAATGCAAGTGTCTTTGAACAATTAATTGAGCACCCATATGTCTTCATGGCCAGATTATCATAGTTGTAAATGATGATGTCACCCCAAGATGTCAGTATATCTTGTGAGCAATCTAGGGACAATACACTTACAGGGCCACATCCAGTCACAGGCCTCCATAAGGACATCCTTGTTCTAGATTAAGAACAAATAATATGTCATCAATATATACTTTGATTTCACACCCAGGCTCTTGTGAAAAAAATGTAAAGCTATGCATTCACTGAAATGCTTAAAGAATAGAACAGTATGCAGCAAGGAATAGTAGCAACAGTTCATAGTTTCTGGCATGATAGTTATTTATCTTTTACTTCTGATTCTTTGCAGCTTTCAAATGGGTGTCACTGTCCCCTTCCAAAAAACAAAAGCGCTGTAAGGCTACAAATGTATTGTTATTGCTACTTTTTATTGCTGATCCTTCTATTCAGACTCTCTCCTATTCACATTCCAGTCTTTTATTCAAATCAATGCATGATTGCTAGGGTAATTTGGGCCCTAGTTACCAGATTGCTTAAAATGTAAATTGAAGAGCTGCTGAATAAAAAGCTATATAACGCAAAAACCTTCAATAATAAAAAATCAAAACAAATTGCAAATTATCTCAGAATATCACTCTCTGCATCATACCTAAAGTTATCTCAAAGGTGAACAACCCCTTTAATATGATGAGTTATGAGATATGATCAAACCATATCTTCCTAATCATATTCCTTCATAACCCCAAGAAATGTAAACGAAGAAGATAGCTTGATATGACTGGTCAATAAACACAAATTTAAATGTTTACAGAGTCAAATTACTTTAAAAGCATTATTATAGCCTTTATTGTTAAAGATGTGCTTTACTTTGTACATGTGAATGTTAAGGTTAAGTTTCTCTGCTCCTTATGAATATGTTTGTGTTTCTGTGTGTTTGTTTTACTGGGCATATATCTATAATTGTGAAAGGAAGGTGGAACAAGTCCTCTTCTGTTGACACTATGAATAAAACTCCTATGAACAAAACTCCTAGACAAGAAGACAATGATTAAGTAGATTAAGTATGTACTACATTTAGGCACAGGCATTAAAGAGGTATATAATTTATAAATAAATAAGTTTTTGTCAAAAATACTTGCAAAAAATTTTTTTCTCCACTTAATAGGGATGGCGCGAACAGTTCGCCGGCGAACTTGTTCGCGTGAACATCCGCTGTTCGCGCTCGCCAAAAGTTTGTGAACGTCGCGCGACATTCGCATTTTGGGTTCGCGTCAATTTGGCGCTTTTTTTTTTGCCGCATTTTTTTTGCCCTCTCACCCCAGACCAGCAGATACATGGCAGCCAATTAAGAAGCTCTCCCTCCTGGACCACCCCACACCCCTTGGACCACTCCCCTTCCCTATAAAAACCGAAGCCCTGCAGCGTTTTTTCATTCTGCCTGTGTGTGTGCTTGGAAGAGATAGTGTAGGGAGAGAGCTGTTAGTGATTTCAGGGACAGTGTATAGTAAGTTTGCTGGCTAGTAATCTACTGTACTTCAAACAACTGCCATCTAGCTGTGTGAGCTTGTTCACATTCTGTCTAAATATCCATAATATTACCCTCTCCAGAAAAAGCACCTGAGTGACTTTTTTCAAGCAGCCATAATATATTTTACGTAATCCGTATCCACCGCTGTAGTAGTGTATACGTTGACCTTGTAGCCATTATTTGCCCTGTAGGCATTTTTTGCCCAGTGTGTTCTTCAAACAACTGCCATCTAGCTGTGTGAGCTTGTTCACATTCTGTCTAAATATCCATAATATTACAGTCTCCACAACCACCTGAGCGACGTTTTTCCCTTTACAGCACAAAACGCAGCGCTGTGTCAACAATGGATTTTTCAGATACATTTTTGCCCTTGATCCCCCTCTGGCATGCCACTGTCCAGGTCGTTGCACCCTTTAAACAACTTTAAAATCATTTTTCTGGCCAGAAATATCTTTTTTAGCTGTTAAAGTTCGCCTTCCCATTGAAGTCTATGGGGTTCGCGACAGTCGCGAACCATTCGCATTTTTTGTCGCAAGTTCGCGAACATATCCGCGAACTTTTTTGCCGCGGTTCGCGCCATCACTACCACTTAAAGGAATGAGAAACTACTGTCCTAGCAATAGAGCATGATAATATTTTGTTTTCCTCCTAATCATTTTGCTGGTTTTGATTTTATGTTAGCAAATGTTTCATATTAGTAGAGAGTATACAGTATACAGAATTTTCAAAATTAAAATAATGTATTATAATTTGTAGCATTAACCCCTTTGCATTATCAAATGAGACAAGAAACATCGGCTTTAGCACCTAGTGTAGAATCACTGCTACATGCCAATCTAAGTGTGATTAAGCTCCCTTTAGTGCCATAGTGACATCACCAACAGCTCAAAGCTGCAGCTACTCAAGAGTATTAGAATGCATTTCATGCTTGGCTTACTCAAAACTGCAGAGCTAAAATTTACACCTTATTTGATGTTCTTCTCCCTGCTGTTAATTGGTAAAGGGATATCTGACCCTTTTGATCTCAGTTACAATCCTCTAAATGCCCAAGTCTGCTAAACTGTTCAGCAGGAGATGCTCAGCAGTTGCCCAGTAATGTGAAGTCTTTTTTGGCTTTCTCGTCTTTGGTTTACATCCAAGTTTCACAGGAATAAGAGATGACAGTTGTTATAGATATGCTGGTTTAATTACTTGTCAGCTTATAGCTGATATCTCAGCTACCCAACGTGGAAGCTTAACTTTCTTGTTGTAGCTTACAGCAGGACCAACTGCTAGAGTATATTATTTAATATGTGAGTGCATGCTTTAAAAAAAAAAAAATAACATAGTCTGTCATCTAATTGAAAAGGAAAGAAAAATGATAAACCAGACTTAAAAATTACCATTAAACAGACACAACTCTTCATACAGTATATGTGTAAGTATGTTATTTTTTATAGAATATATACCATATTCTCTCACAGAATTTGCATACCAATATTAGTCATTGCTAATGTTATTAATATGTCTTGTAAAATTGCATTAGATGTGATGTAATTTAGTGTTATGCCCATAGCAGTATTTATTTGATTGTCATTAAGGGTTACTTTTAAAGTTGTTAATATTTTTAATAAGTCACATAGGCTTAGGTGGAAGACACCTGTCCATCTTTCTGCTAATAATAGAACCCATGTGCAACTTCCAGGGATTCCAACGGGCTATAAAGAGAAGTGAAGTACCAATAAGGGTTTCCAGGATCAGGACTGTATTTGGTATGGTATTTGGTACTTTGTGCCCATCAGTGTATGAGCAAATTATGCAGGCAGAAGTGACAGCACAATGTACTGTACATGTTATGTCACCCGCCGCAACCCACACCTGATATCCCCACCTCCCACCTCTACTGCTGGATTTTGAAAGAATTTTTTTGGGGGGAGGGGGGGGCAAAAATATATTTACCATATTAGCATCTGAGAGCTTCCCCCTTAAAGTTTGTGCATAAAGCACAGACCCTCAACTGCCTTTATGATACATACAACCCTGTCCAGGGCTTATAAGGATAATGTAAGGTGATTAAAATTATGTATGTTACATACAGTAAGAATTTACTGTATGTAATGACTACAAAATTTAATTTTAAGTGACATAGCCATCCACAATTTATTATTTAGGGTCCCCAATCAACCAGGTTCCACTCTATTCTTAACAATTAAACGAATGATTAAATCTGTAAACTGTGTCTATTTGCTAACGAACGTATATAAACAAATTTATAAATAAAAACAGGCCATCCCAGCATTTAATAATACCTTTTTTTGGTCAACAAATTCCAACCATTATAAAGTGCAATTATCTATGTTGGCTTTCAATGGATTTGTTATTTTGTTAATTTTTTTCTGCACTTTTTATACTTTATTATTTGATTCTTCTGTATATTAATGTTGTAATCAATTTCGTTCAAAAGCGTTAGTAAAATAAATACCTATTGATTCTCAATTCTTACACTTCATAGATTTTGCTTGCAATAAAGTGTAGCAAATTGTTATCTACATTTCTATAGATGGTTATGCCAACTTGTTCTTTAACATATTTTCTATTGCAGTTTAACAGATTATTGGTTACTATAGTTTCCCTATTACTTAGCCTAGCAAAGATCAAAGCTGAGCACAATAGATTTAAAAGTTCTGCTATTGGATGAAATGTCTAAACTTATAGAAAAAATTTATTCGGTACTTTATAATTTGCTTATTGTTGTGCTTTATGAAATATTATAACTTAAATACAGCAGGAAATGTATTAGTATATTAGAAACTAACACAAAAAAATGCTGAAAAAAAACGAAACCCAGCATGAGTTGATTAACTCATGTTGAGTTTCCTTAAAGATTTCTCAGGCCCAAAAGCACTTAGGCCCTTAACTCCACAATGCACTTGGTTTTCCCTTTATTTAAGGTACAACAATGAATTTTTAAGGATCTTAAATGTGACTGTGTTCATAACTGAATAAAAGAGACACCAATACCTTTTGATGCTGCAAATGGGGGTGGTCCGAAATTTTATCTATTGTGCTATCAGACACTTTAACCACTGGAACACATGTCCCTCAGTGATCAATAAGGAAGGGACATGTAGTCCTGAAACATTTGATTGTGGTTAAAGTGTTTGATACTACCATGGAATAAATTTAGGATCACCCCCATTTGCAGCATCAAAAGGTATTGTCATTTTTATACTGTACATTCACTGTTGTGTGGCTTGGCCAGTGCCATTACCTTTCTCCCCATCCATACAGAACTATTGTGAGTGTTAATAATTGCACAGGAAACATATAGATATTATATGGTGAGATAAGTGGAAAAGTGAGCAGCAGAATTTAATACAAACTGATAGGCTAAAAAATGGTAGAATATGGCAATTCCCATTCACTGCCATAGAAAGGTATTCTTTGGCACTGTGTTGTTTACATGGAGGGCGATTTCATCTGGGATGTGCCACCACTCATAAAGAGTAAATTGTAGTTTTTTAGGTGGGAAATAATAAGAGGGGGATAAGTATTTTGTTAAATTCTGACAATGTTGCACATATGAAAGCACCAGGATTTTACTAAGGAATTCATGTTGTTTAGGACATTGTTAGGAGAGTCTGTCGCACTGCGCTGTGAAGCTGCTCTGAGCAGCTGTTGAGAAACTAAAACTAGGGATTGTCTCAAAGCATCAAGCAGAAGATTATTTTATTTGGGTGCAACTTGTACTGGTTTCTGAGCTGTCATGCAATGAGAATCTGAATTAAGTAGCATTAAACCTTGTATTTTGATATTAAGGGGCAGATTTACTAAGGGTCGAATTTTGAAGTTAAAAAACTTCCGAAACTTTCTAATTTTTTTGGGGAGCATTTGTTTTAAAAAATGGACCAAATATTTCAGTTTTGATCGAATTTAAATAATTTGAATCATTCAAATGCATCGTTTGATTTGAACAATTCAAACAATTTCAACCAAAATCCTTTGAATTCCCAGGACTTAGAAAACATTTCAGGGCAGGCGCTACGAGGTCCCCCATAGGCTAAAATGGAAATCTGACAGCTTTAAGGTGGTGAAGTGTGGAATTCAAAGGATTTCAAAGAGGCAGTATGTCAAAAAAAAATTTAATTTTCAATTTTAGGCTATTCGATAGTCCAAAGTAGCCCAAAATTACTTCGAAATTTGAATTTAAAAAATTAGAATTTTATTAAAAAATTCTCTTCGACCTTTAGTAAATGTGCCCCTAATATTCTATGTAATGTTTAGTATATTTTTAGTCAGTCCCTACTGTCAGCTAGCTAAGCAGACAGAAAACCGATGGGGAGCTGCAACTGAACATGATTATATGATTCAGATAATTAATATTATTTAAATTATTCTTTATTTTATATAGCATATTAATGTATATATTTGTATTCTTTGCTGTAGTTACTTTACTTTTTTGTTTAACTTTAGCTTCAGTAAATACCTCTCCAAACATAAATTGACCCTACTTCCCTGGTGAATCAAATGAATTATGTGTGTCTAAACAAAATATTTTATGCTCTCTTTTAATTTGTTGTGTGCACTTGTTTCATAACTTTTGTGCCCACACCACTGCACAGCTCTGAAGAAACATTGTTTTTCATCTCTCCTTTCAAGATGTTATTACATTATAAATTATTTATTAAACATTTTTTTAAAAAATAAAATTGCATTATTGTACATTGTATTGTGCAGAAAGTACAGGCCCAACATATCCCAGTGTTTATGGGGAATTCCTTTTAATTTCATTAAGGTGTTCAGAAACAAAGTCACTCAATGGAGTATATAACACTGGATCAGAATGTAGAATGTCTTCACACAGCTAAATTATTCAAAGAAAGCAGTTAAATATATTAAAAAGTCCTGAATAATATAGTGCATACAATATAAGGGCCTATTGTGCCTCTGGAAGCATCCAAACTAGCGTGACTAAGAGAAAGTTAATGTGATTTGATAACCAAAAAGGGCACACATTTTGTTCAAGCTCATGCTTGATTTTAGGTCACTGAAAAATAGATTGCTCCAGTTCAACTCCATCCATTTGATACCTTTGATCTTAATTGTATCAGCTTTCCAATGAAGAGATATAAGTATCATCAACTTTACATAATCAGGCTGTAACAGACAGAAGGCTTTATTGATTTCATACTTTAGTGAAGCAAAGATCAAGGGATGAGAGGCAGTGCAAAAAATATTGTCTCAACATTACCCATGAATGAGACTCATCTATATGTATTTTGCTTCTGAATAAAATCATTTGAATGCAGAATCCCATGTATCTAAAAATCCTTCTTTATTTCTTAAACTTAGGTTACTAGTAGTATATTTTATTTACCATATTACTAATGAATTAATAAGGTAACAGAGGATGATACATGTAATGAAACAGAGTAGGTAATAATGCTGCGTATATGAATAAGATACTGAATTTTTTTCTCTGTGATTAGTAAAGAGCGACAATTTATGCCATGTATAAGATTTGCTGTGAACTTCCACATTTCACCAGTGTCAAAATTTTTGTAAAACTGCTTAACAAAATTTGCCCCATGGTAGAGTCCTGCAGCAGGTCGGGTACCTATGGGTTACCTTCAAAAACCTGTTGCTCCCTGCGGGTTGTGGGTAAAAGTTCCGGGTACGGTTATAGACGCGGGCCGGTGGTTCTGCGGGTTTGCAGGTCACAGGTCTTCTCAATAGCGATTTTTACTGATCACACCTACTTCCGATGATGTCACTTCCTGTTATGATGATAACACTTCCTGATTCTTGATGGTCAGCATGACAGCACTTCCTGATTCTTGATGGTCAGTAGTTCACAAGCCAAAAAAAAAGTTAACAAACGCATATGTCATTTTATCCTGCCACATCAACCAAAGGGATCTGATCCATCCCATGGCCTATACATTGTCATGGTCGGCACCCAATACCAGAACAAGCACCAAGCACCCTGGTCTAGGCTCGTGCTTCACCAGTAGTGTGACCGCCTTTGATTTCGGGAGGAGCCCTCAGCTACTCAGATGCCACCTGGACTTAAACAAGAGGTGCAAGGCAGGAGTTCTGGCCAGCAATGGGGCACGACTGTATAAAAGTCTATGGTCACGATACAGGCAGGAATAGGCAGATTCGTGGTCAGACAGGCCGCGTCAAGGCAGGCAGATAGCTAGGAGTCATCAGGCAGGCAAAGGGTCAAACCGGGTGATCAATCAGATAGGATGAGGCAGAATTGGTAGTCAAATAACAGGCACAGGGTAATCAAAAGCCAGGCAGGGTCAAACACAGGTAGTAGATCAGATCAGAAGCTTAACAGCGCAGGTTAAAGGCACCAGGAGCAAATCCTATCATGGGCAATGAAAATTACACAATTGCCCCTTTAAATATTTGAATTTGGCGCCATTGCACGCTGGCGCCTTTAAATAGTGAAAGTGCGCGCCGCGCACACTAAAAGAAGCCGGCACCTGGACCACCAGGGTGAGATTTTGTTACATACATACACATAAGTAGTGATGGGTGAATTTATGTAGGGCATGTGTGTAGCAATATACTGAGGGAAAAGTGCATGGGATTTTGCCCGCCCAAAGCAGCAATAAGGTGCCTCGAAAAAACAGCCATAGACTGCAACAATAATTTTTTAATATGTGTCAAAAAGGTTTCACAAATTTTTTGCTGTTTTGCAAATTTTTCAGAAAAGTGACATGGGACATATTTGCTCATCACTAAAAGCAACTAAAATTAAAAAATGTTTTAGTTTTATGTATTTTCATGTGTTGTTTCATTAAAAAGGCATTCCATATTGTCAGGATCGCGCCGCCCGGAGGCTTACCTGTAGCTCCGGGCGGCACGTCCTCTCCTCTTCGGCGCATATCCACAATGGCGGCGCCCATAGCCGCCACGTGGATATGCGGCACCGGACAGTGACGTCATCGCGTCGTTTTGGCGCGAGATTTGACTATTTAAAGGGGTATTGAACGCCATTATGGCGCCCAATGATAGGATTACATGCTATGATCCTGGGTATTGCTATATTGATATATATTGCTATATATATATATATATATATATATATATATATATATATATATATATATATATATATATATATATATATATATATATATATATATATATATATTGATATATATTGCTTTTTGATCCTGTTCCTGTACTTTTGTTCCTGTTTTCCTGTATTTTTGATCATTGCCTGGACTTTGTGTTTATTCTGTTCCTGCTAATACACTTTTTGCCTGGACCTGTCTGACTCCTGCTTGATCCTTGCCTTGCAGTGTTATTGGACCTGTGAACCCCTAAAGCTTCCTCCTTGGTCCACTTCCTCCCCTGGGCGCCTAACGAAGGCCAACCCGTGACACATATGAACACATACATTCTAAAGTATATCTAGTTTAACCAATTAGTGTGTGCCCCAAACAGGTCTATAACTTACCTTCAGGGCAATGGCACACCAGGGGATTAATCACCAGCTGCTTCTGCGAGCGACTAAAAGCTGTGTAAAACCATGTGCCGCTTCAGTCTCCCGAAATTACTTGAAATTTCCTTTTGAGAGCAATGGCACACCAGGAGATTGTTCAGCAGTGATAAATCATTGCTTCTGTGGGCAACAATTGGACTTCCAGGAGTATGTAAAAAAGCTAATTAGCTTTAATTTTAAGGGTTCCTAAATTTCACCCTAAGTAAACCCTGGGCTTTTCTCCACAATTCATATTCATTAATTTGGGCTTTTCTCCACAATTCACATTTATTAATTTGGGTTTCTAGAGGAAAACGGCAAAATTTGTAAATGCTGCCGCGTCTCATTTTGGATGTGGGTGCCGGCATCCAAAAACAGACACCCGCATCCAAAAATGGACGCCCGCATCCAGAACGCAGGCGAATTTCTGGGCAGGCAAAATTTTTGTGGTGTTTCACAAATTTATTCGTCTGTGGCGAATTGTGGGAATTCCCCGCGAATTTTCTGCAGACGAATGAATTAGCCCATCGCTATTGGTAACCTATAGCTGGAGGACAGCAATTAAGGAAGCTGTATGAATGAAGGTCACAGACCAATAAGCAAAAAGGATACCTAGCAATTGTAATGCATATTGTCCCTTTAAACGGGGTAATGTAATGAAAGGCACTAAGTTTGCCCAGGGGCAATAACCCATAACAACCAATCAGCAGGTAGCATTTACTGGTCACCTGTTTAAAAGCAAGCATCTTATTGGTTGCTATGGGTTACTGTCCCTGGGCAAACTTAGTGCCTTTAATTACATATGGGGGTATGACCTTTATAACCACCTTATAATTTTAGAGAACTCCTCAATTGACAAGTGCTATTGTCAAGATAACACTGTGCCCCCTCCACAAACAACAAACCCCTTAAAACCAGACTGGATTCTATACAAAAGCCCTAAAACTTAAATGTCTTTCAGTTTCCACAACTTTTTCATTTCATGTTTTATCGAATAGCCCAAAATCGAAGAACTGGCCCTTTAAAATCCTTCGACTTCAACCACCTTAAAGGGCAGTTATTGGTTAAAAATGCTATCCCCAACTAAAGGTGAGGGCTGGTAGAGCCCACATTCCGGTTGGGGATAATAGTGTTTTTTTTTTTTTTAAATGCCCACTCATTCACATGTGCATAATGACAAGTGGTCCCTAATTGAGACAGCTTTTCATTATGCGCAGTGTGGGAATAAGAAATCCATTTGTTTTAAAGCAGCAACTGCAAATATGTAAGGGTCTATGTGAGCAGATTTGGGGAGATTAGTTGCCCCAGCGACAAATTGTCTTTTCTTCAGGGCGAAATCCTCGAATTGCCTTCTCCCTGCCCTCCACCCGCTAGACTGTAAATCGCCTGCGGCAATGCACACAGGGGCATTCATTTTCTGAAGTTGCCCAAAGTTTCCACATGAGGCAAGTTACATTAATGTACGACTAGTACTAGTTAAATGCAAATGTCTGCCTTGAATGAGGATGATTACAATACACAACTTTACGGCTTATTCTGTCCTTGTCCTGAAAGTTTTCTTACAATAAGCACTAACCATGATAAATCCATAGAAGCCTTCATAAAGTCAGTGCTTTTCTGAAATGAATAGAGCAGCAACAACATTTTGAGAGGTACAGTATATGTATGCAGTAGGGATGTGTAAGTTACGAAAATCTTGACCCGCACCTGACCCTAACCCGCTACTCCTCCACCTGACCCTTCCACTACCCTCTTTATATTCCCACTCACAAAAGGGGCAGGGCCTGCATGAGTCTATAAAAAGTTGCATGCAGAGGCAGAAGTTGAAGGCCCATCAGCCCGAGGACACTGTGCCGAAGTTGGTCCCATCTCGCCTGACCTGCAGAACAGTACACATTTTATTTATTTGGTATCTGATTTTAGTATTTTAGTATCTAATTTTCTGATTTCAGTTTTGAGACATAGTTTAACCACAGCTTATGTAAAATACAGTATCCTTTTTATGATGAAAATGAAGGCATATTACATCTTGAATACTTTAAAAGGCATTAACATTACTGAGAAATTTTAAAGCACAGCTGCATCTGGAAGCTGTTTGACATTGTTGAAGGTTTCATTCTGATTATGGTCAATAAAATATAAACTAAAGATGACTGTCTTGGCTCGCTAAACAACAAGGTTTTATCACTAATTACAATCCTTTATCACCAGTAGTTTAATAGGTTTATTGTAGGTTGTAAACCATTGCAGCATGGGAGTACAGAAAAGAAATAGGCTTTGCATTTGTGACATCTTCATTACTGTTCTGTGTAATTATTCAATGATCATTAATGATAATGTTGTCTTTAATTTAAAAAATTAGAAAATATAAAGTTCCTCTGAATAAGATTCATTAAATCTGGCAACTAGAAATTTACTCTAGTAAAATTTACTGAACATATATTGAACACTATAAGTATTTTGGTGGTACACACACATGCACACACAAACATAAAAAAAATCTTTTTCATAAAGCAGTTTGCAAAATTTGTTGGCCAGATGTCTCATTCAAGCCTAAAATGAGAGCATAATAGAACAATAGAACAGTAACCCCAAATTTCTAAATGATATCTTAGATCAGTTTAGTTGAAAATTTTTTTTATCAGTGAGATATAGTGATGGGCGAATTTATTCGCCAGGGCCGAATTCGCGGCGAATTCCCGCGATTCGCCGCTGACGAATAAACCAGCGAAATTTCGCCAAAAAAACGAGTCGCGCGTCGTTTTTGACGCGACGCGCCTAAAACGACGCGACACGCCGTAAATGACGCACCGCTCGTCAAAGTTGACGCGACGAGCGTCAAAAGCCAATTTTTCGCCGATTCGCGAATTTCTAGAGAAATTTGCGAATCTTTCGGCGAAGCGAATCGCGGGAGATTAGCCCATCACTAGTGAGATAATATAATTTAGAATTTGTTGGATGCATTAGCATTCCTGTAGACTTCATGCTTATACACCTGAGAAAAATTATGTGTATGAGAAATTTACAACAGGCACTAAGACCGTGTGAAGGATGCAGAATCTATGCCACTTCTAAAAGGTTGTCAGGACCTGGTGTATACTGGTAGAATGTTGAATATTAAGCTACAGGAGGCATTGTGGCTTGGGACTGGCTGAAAAAATCAATGACATTTTCTTCTCTCTGTATCCCTGGCCCATGCTGACTATACAGCTGCAGGCAATAGGCTTATTAAAGGCTGTTTAAGACTGACGCCTCTAGTAACCTGTGCTGGATCATTCAGCTCATTGTGGTGACCAATCCTCCTGTTTTATGTCCTTGCTCCAGTTCCTGTTCCGGTGCTTGATCCTGTTTCATGAATCTGTGCTTATGTATCCCATATGTCCTATTCCTGACCTGTATTCCCCATATATTGACTCTTTGGTTTTGACCATTGGCTTAATATTTGACATGTTTTCAGCCTATCTTCTCCACAAGAAGATTGAGAAAGGGCCCTATGATTATGTTGCCATAATTTTTTTCTGTTTGCACAATTGAGCTAATATATATCACAATGCTGAAATAACATCACAGCTGACAGTGTGTGGCAGTTAATGGACTTTTCAGCCTATCTTCTGTGTTTTGATTGCCTTCTGCCCAGAAATGAATTTGTACTTGTATGTCTGCTCCATATTTGTTGGTTTGCCTATAAAGTTTTTATCTTAAATCTTGTCCTTGATATCAGTCATATGTTAGCCGTGCCCAAAAGACTTTTGACACTAAATTTGACACTAATGCCGCTATTAAAGGTGCCAACAATTATACCACTCCAGCAAAAATGCTGGGTTTTAGTTTTTATCCATATTGGTGCATCACCAACAAATTGCAGTAGTGTACCCACAATTATTCTCTTTCAAGCAAATTGTGGGGCTAATTGAACAACTTATATTTCTGTCAGCAGAGATCTGCTAGATCTGCTAGATTTCATACATAATCTATATTATCTGTAATATTTTGAACACCGTGGTTTCCATATTTGGGTTTGAGTTTTTTCCCATGGAGAAAGTCAGAGAGGTGGGAACAAGTTGTTACTACGAGGGAAATGGTGGCACATGACCAAATAACGGGTATTCATTTACTCTTCCTTTAGTTACTTGAATTCAAATGGCACCAATTTGAGAGCCTATACAGTAGGTACAGATGATAGGTTTAGGTTTACCTTTAAAGCTTTAAAATTCCACTAGGTCTGTGCTCACTCAGTTGTCACCAAATACAATGCACTGCTTTATTATTAAAGATAAAGTTCAAATCAATAAAAATTATTTGTTGTTTAGACCGCTCTGGACAATGGGCTTTCAGATAAAAGACAATTTTATGAGCTCTTTCAGTTAACTTAAAAGGAAGGAACTTTTTTTTTTTTAAATAACATTTTAAAAATGTTCTGTAGATTAAATATTAGTAAGCTCTTTTTTTAATTCCCTGGGCCAGTGTCCCTTTTGCCTATTAATTAAACAAATGCTGTTTTGTTTTTTTTTCAAAATGCATTAGTTAATCTTCTACACTGAAATTGGAAGAAATCATTAACAATAAATGGAACACTGCTTATTTTGAACTGCTTCTCAAGAAGAATCACAGTAACTATAGACCCATAAGTCCCATATCAATAGTAGGGAACAGAACCATGGATATTGAATTCTTACAACTGAACAACTTGGAAGATACAAGTCAATGTTAGTTTATTTGAGAAAGACAATTTTACAGTAATTTGATGGAAATCTTTAACCAACTAATTAACTACACAGCATTTTGCACTCTGTGCATGTGACATTAATAAAATGAATGTATCTCTTTTTACCACTTGCAGGACTTACTAAACTGTGACTGATACAGCAACAGGTTTAGTAAGGGGCTTATTACTAAAACTTAAATTAATCAATTTTTTTTATGAAAACAAATCTGACCAAACTCCCTTCCACGATTTTAACTCATTTATCAATAATTTATCTTGAAAAAATTGGAGCAACAAATCAATTAAAGCAAGTTTACACTGCAAAACTCAACTTTTTGGATTATCATCTAAAACCCCAAATTTTTAATATGATCATGATACCAAGAAACAAATTCAGGGACATCTGCCATTGACTTCTACATAACCTTGACAGATTTGAGATGGAGTATTTTCCGATTCAGATTTTTAGCAGTTTTAGGCAATGATAAATCTCTAAAAAGTTGAGTTATTTTTTTATCAGTATATAATTCCTCCTGCCATTTTATACTTTTGTTTAAATCTCCAAACTACACCACAACCACTCCAAACTTTCACCCAATAAACCCTAAAAGGAGGTGAGACGTGCCACCAATACGTAAACCAATATGTAAAAATACAGTAATAAAAAGGACAAATAAGCACAAACATTATAGTATTAGTATAAAGTGACACAAAATATACCTTGTGCTACAGACAATACAAAAATAACATAATATTGGAAAAGAAAAATGTTATATTTATATGACCATAGTACATATATCATGCAAAAGCTCCTAAATTAATACCGATTCAAAAACCTGCAGGAACAAAAATAGAATTATCAAAGTCCCACAATGATAAGTGTGAAATGTCCTTACCTTTATTCATTTTGGTCCCCTGTCCCTCTCACGTCACACATGCAATGACTTTGACGCTGCTCTACGACGGGCTGATATTGCTTTGTTGCACAAATTCTATATACAACATGTTCTGGCTAATGTTTCAGTACCCAAGCTGCCTCAGCGTTTCTGAGCTTGCACAAGCCATTCCTAGCTGAATTGTTCATTTGGTTTTGTAACTTCCTGACTGTTCCTGACTACTCTGACCACTTGCCTGAACTTGACATTGCTTTTGTCTGTTTCCTTGGTGCTGCGTTTCTGGACTAACGTTCTGCGTTCCGGGCCCCAAAAGGGCTTTGGTGAAAACCGGGGTTGATTGGACTCCTACTTGCCAAAAAGGTTAGTACTAGCAGTCTCCAGGACTCTTTAACCCACAGTATGTAACAATAAGTCAAAAACCCACTAAGTGCTTCAGGTCCATAAGGTAAAATAAGTTAGTCATGGTGAGTAAAACCTGGTTTTATGAAGCAAATTGCAACTTACACCAAAGTTGTTGAAGTGAGGCATATTTATCCCTGTAATTCTGCATACCTTATATAGTAAAAACCTAAACCAGAGTCATTTTGTCATATTCACTCATTCAGGTGAACATTAAATAAAAGGGTCACTCAGATGGGGTCTTTAGCAGAGCCACACAAAAGATTATATTGCCAGTTCTGGAGTCTTATTCTGATAAAAGCTTCATTGCATCATATGCGTAATAATAGTGCTATCATTCTTCAGTCCAAAAATGCGCTGACCCATAATGCATGCAGATGTCTGCACATCCATGATGGAGACCTTCACGTTAGACAAATCCAAATAGAAGAGAGGGATGGTAGTCAGTATGAATTTCAAATGAACTGTGTTCAATTACTTTATGGTTGCTCTGTGCTGCAACAGCTACACACAATCCAAAATTGAAGAAGGAAAAGGAACTTCAGCAGAATTGCTGCAAATAAACTTTAATGCTGATTGTTGGCATACAAGACATGTTTCGGGTTCAATACCCTTTATCATGTTAGACACAAAGATACACACATTTCCACTGATTAAGGTAAGAATTATTTGCACTTAATGTTGGGCATGAACTTAGTTTTTATTTTTCAACCTTATCTACTATGTTTCACATTTATTTGCAGATTTTGCTGTTTTTTCCTACATATTATAAACTGTTTGTTGTACAGGTATGGAACCTGTTATCTAGAAAGCCAGAAAGCTCCTACTTAAGGAAAGATCAACTCTAATTGACTCAATTTTATCCAAATAATTAAAACATTTTTAAATGATTTACTTTTTTCTCTGTAATAATAAAATAGCTTAATGTACGTTATTCCAACTAAGATGTAATTGATCCTTATTGGTGGTAAAATAAGCCAATTGGGGCTGTTTAATGTTTAAATGATTTTCAAGTAGACTTACAGTATGAAGATCCAAATTACGGAAATATCCATTATCTGGAAAACCCCATTGCATAATAGGTCTGATACTTATATTAGGTATTTTTATTTAAATCTAAACAGGTTTATTAATAATAATTATAATTATATTAGTTGGCTAAGCCCAAATTTCATTTGACCAGAGAGTGACAATGATAATGGCCACATATTGCTCAAAGTGATGCAGTGACCTCCTGTGGAAAAATCAGTCTTTAGCTGTCAAATTGTCTCCAAAGTTTACATGCATTTATGCATTTTATGGTAGCTAGAAGGGTTAGTCATGTCAACAATGTCAGATTTTAATTAAACTAGTTCTATTTTTACTTTGTTCACTCTACACTTCATATTAAAGATTATATATTTAACACTACTAAAAGTGTCTCCATTACACATTTTCAATTGAATAATGTCAGACTGCTTACAAGCATATCATTGCTTTTCATTCCATGCCTTATTCCAACAGAGGTGTAAAATGCAATTAGTTAATAGTATTATCTTTAACAAATGTAATACAAAGTCATCAATAAATAGCGTTCTCTTTTCAGTTGCTTTACAGATAACATTGATCTCAATACAGCATGTTCTGTACCCTTTAGCAGAGAAACACATTTAATGGATTATTGGCCAGATACAATAATGTTTCTGAGAAGCAAAGTAAATGAGCTTGCTTAAGGTGTTCATGCATAATTAGCAACATGTTTTTTGTGCTGAAAAAATAGCTAATGGCTATAAAGATTTCCACCTGAATGTAGAAGAAAAGGTAATAAATATTCGTAGTGAAATTATAATTCAGGTATGGGATTCGTAATCTGGATACACATTACCTGGAAAGCTCCAAATTACAGGAACGTCATTTCCACAGACTCTATTTTAATCCAATATTACCAATTTTTTTAAATTGATTACTTTGTAATAACAAAACAGTACATAGTACTTTATCCAAACTGAGATATAATTAATCTTTATTGGATGTAAACCATTCCCATTGAGCTTAATTCATGTATAAATCATTTTTGGGTAGACCCTATGAAGATCTAAATTACGGATAGAGTCCTTATCTGGAAACCCCAGGTCCTGAGCATTTTGGAGATGCTGTTTTGTGTGATCTTACTGCTTTTTAAGTCTGTTGATTGCTGTATTTAGCTTATAAAGGATTGGGGCACAAGGACCTTGTCCGGAGTTAACAATGGAAAACCAACTGTGTATTAGAGGACAGGTTAGGAGGGCTAAAAGCTAAAATTTTAAAGTTAAAGTCATTCGATCATTGAATGGTCGAATTATTGAATATCCAATAATTCAATCTATTATCGATCTATTCAATGCGGCCAAATTTTCGGTATTCTTTGATCGAAGTGGCCAAATTTGCATATTCGAATATCCAATAAAATCATATGATCGGAATTTGAGCGAATTCGAGCGAATTAGAGTGAACTGCGATCTATTCACGTGAATTCGTAAATCTGCCCCTTTGTGTATAGAACTACCAAAAAAAAAGTAGACCTAGATGCACTTGGCCAGTTCGTCTATAATGTAATCTATGGACAAACAATCCCTGTTGTATTTAAAGGGGAGGGCATTTAGAAAAGTTAATCAATCAATTTTTTAAATTACTTTACAATATCTTTTCTTAAATGATTTTATAAGATGGATGCTGAATGCCAGACTAAGTACATATTGGAGGAATGAGAACCCCTGCTGAAAATGAATTTTGAGCTTGTAATTTATAGGAACAACACTTAATCATATAAAAAATACAGCCAAAATGCATTCTGCACATGTTCCATTAATCATACCAATTTCTTTACACAGTCAAGCTTCAGCCCAAACAAGAAAAAAACTTTAAGAGATATTTTGAACCTCTGGCTAATATTTAAAGGCATATACTTATTACATGGGTTTTACAGAAAGGCTTGAATTGAAATGGTTGTCAGTGATACAAAGCACCATCAGGCTAAGCTTAAAAAAATCAATTAAATAGAGATTAGTGTCTAATAAACTGTTTCACAATTAAAGTAACTGTTTAAACCAACTTACTGTTTTCATTAAAAGTTAAAGCACGTCGTATTTATTGATTTTTCCATGTAAATTACATTTACCTTACATTCATTTTAACATACATTTCTACAAATATTAATTCTGTATGAATTTGTACTTTATTTACATTGTTAAAAAGAGATGCTTTGTTTTTAAACAAAAATGGAAGCATCTTGTACGATTGTATGTTATATTGTGCCTGTGGTTGTGTATACATAATATAGTGTGTATTTTGTGGAAATGAAAGTAAAATATAGGTACAATACTTGTGGTTCATGATTAGAGATAGGAATGCTATTGCCATTCTTAAAGCATTCAATTATTAAAAAACAACTTCATTATACTGGAGAATATATTGGACTGTATGCTTAATTTGAATATTTGGGGGTTTATATTTTATCATTTATACCTCTTCCTATCTTTTAAATATGATTCAGTTTTCTCTAACACTTGTAATTTAGTTCTGTTTCAGCCTGCCAGAAGCATATTTATCCAAAATGTAGGATTTTTATGAATGATACCCCAAATAACTGGTAGAACATGCAAAATAGTATGGGCTGCAACTTGTGTGGGATTTAGCAAAGTAAGTGCACTTATGGTGGCCCATAAGAACCCAGCTCCATAACTATCCCATGCTGGTCCCTACACCAAAACACTTTTTGAGAGGCCCAACACACCCAACACACCCAGCAACACCCCCTACTACCTGTCTGCCCTGTTCCTGTCCCCTGCTCCCTGCCAGCTTGTGTTGCCCATTCACTTTAAGGTGAGGGTGGATTTCTACAATTATAAGGCCGCCCGTGAACACAGAATCTGCTTCCACTATATCGATGAGCTGCCATCAATATTTCAAATAGTTTATCGAATCCTATAAAAAGCAAACACTTCTTTCCTTTCATTATGAAAAAGAATACCCAACTGATCTTACTTCTGTAAGTAATGAGACTGGCAGCCTATGTGCTTGGTAACAGTGGCCAGGCCACCCTGCAAAAATAGTTCCAGTGGGGCCCGGCGCATTCCGATCCCCATCCTCCTCTGCCCACTCCTGCCTTGCCTCTGTGCCCCCCCCCCTTGCCGACTTGTGCCCTCTTCCCCGCCACAGGTAAGAGAGCTGCTGGGGGGGTTTGTTTGTTATAGAGGAAGCAGCCTATTTTCTGTAAATTAATGCCACTGCATGGTAATGTGGTGTTCCCATATTTTGGTGCTTAGAGAGGAATCAAAAATATGTAACTAAGCTCAATACTATTTAAGGAGTAACTTGAACAGGTGACAGTGAAAAAAGGCACAATGAAATCAAGTCCAAGTAATTGAATTAAAAATGTCAGTGGTTGGGGCAGGCAGCAAGCTGAACAAAGTCTGTATAATCAGGCAAGAGGTTTACATGAGCAGCACGAACTAAAAGCCATTGGCAAAAAGGCCACGGGTTCAAAACCAGGAAATCAGGTATTAAAAGAAAACTGTACCACTGTACAGTAAACTGTACAAAAATGATATTGCATAAAACAGCTCATATGTAAAACCCTGTTTTGTGTAAATAACCCATATTAATAATAATGTATATTTTTAAATAGTATGTGCCATTGGGTAATAATAAATATAAGAGATACCATTTTAAAAAATCAGGGCTGCCCCCTGGGATCCCGTGATTCAAGGTGCACACAAACGAAACATACAAACCATACACGTTAGGTCACATGAGCCAATTTCTTGTTAGGTTATCTCTGACAGACACCATCACTAAATGGTGGTTCAAGGCAAGAGATGTAAAAGGGCAATATTTACTTAAATATATATACCAGTTTGGTAAGATTTAATATGCCACTTAATTTGGTTTGAACTGTGAATTAATCGGTTGCTTGGGGTATAGTTTTCCTTTAAAAATGAGTAGCAGCAGTGGGGCGCATGCGCGCCATGAATTGAGACAGACGCACAAGCAGAGAGCTCCGCACTCGAGGGAGGAAAAAAGCCCGATATTGAGCATTTAATTCGCTTCCAAGAGCAAAAAGGGCACGATGAGCACCAGGGGAAAACGTGTGGAGACAGGGAAACGACGGGCGAAGGACCAAATTGGCTCAATGTCCCCATATCTGCAAAAACCTGGAGCACAGAGGCAGCGTTTCCAAGATGGCGACCGGGAGTCTGACAATGACGCACTCCCTGACTCCACGCCACCCAGCTCTCCGGGACTAGGAGATACAAATACAGCACCGATGCAGCTACACTCCGGTGAGTCCTCGACCCCCCCACACGACCCCGCTCAAATACAAATGATACACTCACCAGATTTGGTCACTGTTCAAGTTCTGGCACAACAGCTCGCAGAACTACATGAGAAACTTACAAGCTCAATCACGGACAATATACACATGGCTCTTAAAGATATGCAAGCAGATATTACAGCTCTGGGAGACAGAACAGACCAGGTTGAAAACAAGGTAGACGAAATGGTGATAAAATATAACCAGCTGGAGGAGGAAAATGCACAGATGCGAGATGAACTATATGCTTTACAATCACATACTGAAGATCTAGAGAATAGATCCAGAAGGCAGAATATAAGGGTAAGAGGGATATCGGAAACCATTCTCCCGCAAGATATTAGACCCTTTCTGCGCTCTCTTTTTTCAACCATTAACCCGGACTTACCCGTGGAAGCATGGCGCTTCAATAGAGCTCACAGAGCCCTGGGAGCTAGGCCTCAGAATGCCACATCACCTCGAGATGTTATTGTTTGTCTACACTACTTTGAAAGTAAAGAAAGCATTATCGCTAAAACACGAAATAACTCATATGTGGAGCACCAAGGCCAAAAAGTACAAATCTTTAATGATGTCTCTCCAATCACATTGAATAAAAGAAGGGATCTCCGCTCCGTAACTCAAATACTGCGAGACCATAATATCCCATATCGATGGGGTTTTCCGTTCAGGTTGATTGTGACCAAAGGGAACCGACAATACACCCTTCAGGATCACACCCAAGGATCCAAATTGCTTCGGGACCTCAACCTACCAACACAGGATCCAAAAACACCTACTTTGGCCGCAAAGAAAACACAGCCTGACCGTCTCTCCCCAATTTGGGAAAAAGTGAAATCCAGTTCCAACAAACCGACGTCTTCACCTGATGAGACATGATTGTCTTCACCCTGCTATGCTATATTCTTCTACACAGCCCTCCTCGAGATGGAGACTTTCAAAGGTCAAGTTATTTGCCCTCTACTCACCAAGTGCCACCCGAGACTCTCCCAATGCAGACATAATTTGCCTCCCCAATTTGGGAAAAAGTGAAATCCAGTTCCAGCAAACCGACGTCTCCACCTGATGAGACCTGAACGTCTTCACCCTGGTATGCTATATTCTGTAACACAGTCCTCCCCGAGATGGAGGCTTTCAAAACCCAAGTCATTTGCCCTCTTCTCACCAAGTGGCACCTGAGACTCCCCCAATGCAGACATGGTTTGCCTGCAGCAACCTAACCCCTCCTATCCAGAGGCAAAGTGGCAAATGACTGACTCCACTACCTGCTGGTTGTTTGTCGACCTAACACGTTCTACAAAGAGTTCTTCACATAAGTATAACTCATTTGTTAATGTTTATTTTCAAATGCTTCAGTTTATTTTATGCTGTTTCTCCCCTATGTTTTTACCCTTGGGAAGCTACGCAACAACTGTTTCACATCTATGCTTTTCACCTCAAAATGATAATTTACCCTATACATTCTCACCTTTGGGAACTTATGTAAGGACTGCTCCACATTATTGCACTTCACCCCAAAACGCTTTACAACGTTACACCTACATTGAACGCTTGAAGAAGCGTTTAACTAAACCATTTGTTAAGGTCTATTTTCAAATGCTACAGTTTATTTCATGTTGTTTCCCCTCTATGTTTATACCCTTGGAAAGCTACGTAACAAATCTTTCACATTTATGCATTTCACCTCAATATGCTAATCTATCCTATACATTCCCACCCTTGGGAATTTATGCAATGACTGCTTCACATTATCCTATTTCACCCCAAAACACTTTACAATGGTATATCTACATAGGCCTTCTGAAGAAGTGTTTAACTATATCTGAGCACCCATATAAAATGAGCTATCATGGTTAAAATACTTACATTGAATGTAAATGGTTTAAACAGTGTTATGAAACGTTATATGCTTAGCAGGGAATTACATAGGTTACGACCGGACATAGCAATGATACAGGAGTCTCATTTTAAGACTTCAGAGAATAACTCATTCATTACAAAATTTTACCCTAAAGTATATCAAGCTACGGCCAACGCTAAAAAAGGCAGGCCTCCTCCCATTAATTCACAGAGATTGTTCATTTGACATCCAGAACATACAATCAGACCCTAAAGGCCGTTACTTGATCCTAGATGGCCTATTTGAGGGCAAACCCCTCAGACTAGCAAATATCTATTCCCCCAATAAAGATCAGCTACACTTCCTTAAGAATGTCCTTCCTATGGTCAGAGGAGACTATCACACCCCTACTATTATTGGAGGGGCTATAATTTGGTATATTCAGAAAACAGAGATCGATCTCATCCCTCTCAATCCAAACATTATGCATCCCAATGCCAGAGGTTTCGCCAATTAATACATAGACTGGATCTAAGAGACCTATGGCGAATACACCATCCAAATGAGAGAGCCTTCTCTTTTTATTCACCCCGCCACCTCCTATATTCTCGACTAGATTTTTTTTTGGCTTCCAGAGACTTACTTACATATCCAGCATCCTCAGATTTAATACCAATCCCATGGTCAAACCATTGTGCTGTTACATTAGATATTCATTTATCCGCTCCAATACGGAGGCCTACGCAGTGGAGGCTAAATGAAGATCTACTGAACTACCCCCATATACACACAGATCTCTCCCAAACAATTGAGCTCTATTTTAAAGAAAACGCTCAATCAGTAGAAAAGATCTCTGTTCTATGGGAAGCCCATAAGGCAGTACTTAGAGGTAAACTAATAGCCATAGCAACAGCCAGAAAGAAAGCAAAATTGCATACTAGGACTTCTCTAATTCATAAATTAAACCAGCTAGAGCATAAAGCATACTATAACCCCTCAACTGCTATACGAAAGGAGATCCTTGGGGTCCGAAGGGAGCTTAACTTACTTTCATCGGAAGATATAGCAAAAGCATTGAAATGGACTAGGCAAAGATACTATGAAAGGGGGGACAAACCACACTCCCTATTGGCTAAAAAACGTAGAGAACAAATAGCCCACTCGGCAATAGTCTCGATAAATAAGTCAAATGGTGAAATGACTTTTTCACCCAAAGGGATTGCCCTAGCCTTTGAAGAATACTACTCTTCCCTCTACAACCTCCCTAATATGCAGCCTCCAATACATAATAACACACCAACCCCTAGACAAATCTTCTTGGAAGAAAATGTAGACAAAACCATCACTCCAATAGACTTAGAAGTCCTCAATAAACCAGTTACAGATGAGGAAGTTAATAACATAATTAAGTCACTCCCCTCCTCCAAAGCCCCAGAGCCTGATGGCTACTCTTATGCCTACTACAAAAAATTCCACGAACTACTAGTACCTCATTTAACAAAACTTTTAACTCTTTTATGACAGAACAACCAATCCCCCAATCCATGCTAACCTCATATATAACCTTACTACATAAAGAAGGGAAAAACCCAGGCCTATGCAGCAGTTATAGACCAATAGCCCTCTTGA
>CM044441.1:67312956-67372427 GCA_024363595.1 Xenopus borealis
GATGAAAAACAGCAGACTTATAGAGAGTTGTCCTACCAAGGGTCCCCCTGCCTCCCTCCCTCTTTCTTAATTTCTCTATCTCCCTTTACACACCCCCTATTTTTTTTTGTATAGACATTCCTCAAGAATTTCCTAGCTTGAGACTCAAATGGATGTAGATAAACAATAATAAAAAGGAAACATTGGTTTACTTTAAAAATTGCACACAAGATATATTCTATACTGTTTATTGTTTTACAACATTATATAAAGGAAAAAAAATGAAATGAAATGTGGAAACTGTGAAGAGGGCAGCAGAGTAAGGACATGAATAAGATGATACCAGCAGTGTTCAATTGCAAAAGCCTCTGGTGGTTCAGGAGGGAAATGCACATGACAGCTTCTTTATATAATGTAGAGTATTTCTAAAGGTTTCCAGAAGTTTGTCCCTGTAGCCGTTTTACACCCGTTCTCCAGCCGGGGAATTCTTCAAATATTAACACATCTGTTGGGGGACATGCGAAGAGCTGGAGGTTGAGGGTTGAAGGGACACGCTGTGTGGAGACCAGTTTTCCGGCTTGTAACAGGATCCACTTTAAACACTGCAGACCGGGCGAAAAGACTGCATACCTGGGACAGATAGCTACATGCCTACTCTATCTGGTTTTATGTGAGTGTGATTTTAAAATATGCACTATTTATTAAAGTAAAAATTTTACACCATATGAAGCGCTCCTTTTTGTAGTAAATTAGACAGCACCTTTTAGCGAGTTGGACAGCACCTTGGATAAGATCCTTGCTAAAACCTGCAGATAAGCCTGTAACCATATTGAACATTTGTAAGTACCCACCTGCACTTGCCCCCCTCAAACGGTGACACTTAAGGAGTAGGGTTAATTGCAGTTTGGTGGTTGTTGCAGTGGGTCTCACAAGAGATTTGTAGTTTTGCAAAAAGAGGTGTCCAACAACTAATAGAATACTACACTATATTTATTTTTTGTTTTACTTCCCCAGAGCTTCCTGGAGGAGTGCTGTTTTCATCTTCTCTATATACACATACATAAACAACACACACAAACAAATATATGTATATTAGACAACTAAAGCCATCAGTGTTTCAATCATGAAACATGTGTATTAAAAATATTTGTTAAAAAAACAAAAAAATTATATTTACATTCTAAAATACAGTTAGAACTAATCTAAAATATGTGAAGGGCAGTAAAAGTTCTTTCAACCTTGAGGACTATTTTTAATAGAAAAAAACATTTTGGATTTAGGTACTTGGAGTTAAAATATTTGACATCAGCTCTAAAAGCACAATAAATAGTATGCTTCAGTGGATTGAAACTAGAGAATATTGTCATCCTTTAAGATTTGCATCACTACTCTTTTGAGGTTTCTATGGTCTATTATTTCTTTATTTGTCAGGCAAGAGGTTATATATTTTATTAAGAAATTGCATGCATAGGATGTTGATACTATTACAGTATATATATATATATATATATATATATATATATATATACGTATATATATGTATAACAGTCCATGAAAGCACTCACAGCGATCACCATTTAGCGTGCATCAAAACATCATTTATTAGTGCATGGAATGCATGAAATTATGTTTTGATGCACGCTAGATGGGGATCGCTGTGAGTGCTTTCACGGACTGCTATAACAATTTTTTGGTTAGCACCCAGCAACTGACTATGTGAATGGTGAGTGCCGATATTTTCTACGTTGGCATCTACGTTGGCATCAGGAGTAGGAAAATATCCTTCATCAAATGTAGCTTTTCCAAAGTCATATCTAGCAGGCGCAAGACGACTTGCATTCTATATGCATCAGACAGTTCATATTTGTATTGTTCTCACTAGTGATGGGCGAAATGGCCGCGTTTCGCTGAAAAATTCGCGAATTTCCAGAGAAATTCGCGAATTTTTCGCCGATTCGCGAAACGAGTCGCGCGTCGTCTTTGACGCGCGTCGCGTCAAACGTGACGCGTCGTGGCGTTTTCGACGCGTTGCATCATTTTCGGCGCGCGTCGTGGCGTTTTCGACACGCGTCGTGTCGTTTTCGACGCGTCGCGTCAAAAACGACGCGCGACTCGTTTTTGCGTGGCGAATTTTTTTTTTGCAAATTTTTTTGCCAGTTTCGCGAATTTATTCGCCAGCGGCGAATCGGGGGAATTCGCCGCGAATTCGCCCCTGGCGAATAAATTCGCCCATCACTAGTTCTCACTGCCATCTAACTTCAAGTGGTGTAGTAAATTTAGATTGTCCTTGTTTCAGTAGTCTTGCACCACGTTTTCTGTCAGTATAAGCCTTGCTTGTTGATGTTTGACAATGTCAGCAGTAGACGATTTTGTAGGCGTGGTATTTTGTGGAAGTTTGATGTACTGTAACTTAGAGCGCATCTGTCTGCCATGTAATAATTCAGCTGGAGAACTCTGTTGTAAATACTTTCCAAGATTTCCCAGTAAGGTTTGCTGTCTGTAGTGTTTCTTTCAAACTTCGTTTGAATCACTCAATTTCTCCATTTGCTTGTGAGTAATACACTGAAGATTTCCTATGCACAATATTCCTCTCTCTAAGAAAGAATTCAAACTCAGATCAGACAAACTGTGGTCTGTTTTCTGATATTAACTCCTTTAGATTACGTTCTCTGCTGAAGACTGTAGACAGAAATGTAATTACTGTAGCTGATGTTATATGAGAAACAAATGCAATTTCAGGCCATTTACTGTAATAGTCTATCAAGGGTATAGCAAATCTGCAGTCTATAGGAGCATCTGGAAAAGGACACACAATATCAGTAGCAGGTTTTTCTCATGCTGAATCAGGAAATAGTACTGGCTGAAGTGGTGGTGTATGTGTGATAGCTGTTGTAGTAACACAAGAATGAATGGCAGTTACTACATCAGCATCCATTGCTGGCCATCAGAATAGTTCTCGTGGTCTTTGTTTTGTATGTACAATTCCTTGATGACTCCTGTGCAAGTTGTATGAGATTTTCTCACAAGCTCTCTGGTACCAGTAAGCGGTGAGCTCCTCATCCAGTGTCTCAGAATCTGCAGGTAAAGATAAACGTGATGAACAACGTTTTTCAAACCTGGTTTGTATTGCATTTTGTAGTTGAAATCAGTAGCCTTGCTGACCGTCTAGCTATACGCATTCCAGCTCTTCCTAGTCCCTTTGTTGTAAGCAGTGTAGTTCAAGGGCTATGATCTGTGCATAAGCTAAATTCTCTACCCCATAGGTAGGTCCCATAGGTAGGTCCTTTTTATGTTGCTCAAACACATGCTAGAGCTTCTTTTTCAACAGTTGAATGCTTACACTCTGCCTCTGTAAGTGTTCTAGATGCAATGTAACAGTTTTCTCTGTATGATAGGCACGATCTGTGTGAGAACTGCACCAATGCCATAGTCTGAAGCATCTGCAGTAACCATAGTGGGTAGTACAGGATCAAATAAAGCTAGTGCTGGACTGTTCACAATTAACTTTTTCACTATTTCAAAGCTATGTTGAGCAGTCGCTGACCAAAACAGACATGAAGTTCCAAGTAGTAGTGCTCTAAGTGTTACCACAATGGAAGCATAGTTTGGAATAAACTAATACCATGGAGTAAGACCTAAGAAAGCATAAGGTCTGAAAATCAGATAGAGTAGGTGCTTGTATTACAGCATTGACATCCATCTTGTGAAATTATTTGCCCCAGAACAGATTCAGTTTCAGTCCTGCAGAATCAATGCATTTCAGAACCTTTTCTAGGTAATTGTCATGAAGATCCATAGTTGGAGCGTAGACAATGATATCATCCAAGTAGCATTGTACACAAGGTATGTCATTGAATATTGAAGACATCAGTATTTGAAAACAACTCTGTTCTGAGGCCAGTCCATAAGGAACATGCTTGAACCAAAACAAACCATCATGGGTGATAAATGCAGTGAGGGCTCTGCTTTCCTCATGCAGTAATATCTGAAGATGGCTACAGCAGTATTGTAACTGTGCAGAAATAGACAGGTGCACAAATTTAAGTAGACAGCACTTAGGTGAATGACACATGGGGCATTTTTTCCAATATGGTCAATACACCAGCAAAACAATCTGCTGCCTTCTGTACCCACTTTCTGTGTGCACTGGCCGGCATGGGATCTGCTTGCTAGCATACACAAGCATTTTGGCCTCAAGTATAAGGCTTATTTGTCCCATTAGCTTTAGAATATGGCTCCTTAGGGGGTGTAAATAGTTTGGTTACAAGGGACACTGAAAAAGCAATCATGCTTTATCAAGTTTTTCTTCAATGTACATATTGAGGAGTCACAGGGCCCACTCTGTATATGTACGAATAGCTTAGCTAGGTATAAGTGATTAATACAGGATATGGTACATAAATGTTTAAGCAAAATAAATGTCAACAAGCCTGATGGCCTGATGGAATATACAGTACATTTGGGTACTTTATTAGCATATTTAAATATTATCCAGACCACTTCTTATGGTTTTCTCATACTCCCTTTGAATTGGTTGGATCCAATGAATTGGAGGAAAGTTGATGTAATTTCATTATTAAAAAATGTATTATTAACTCAACCTTACAGTAATAGGCCTGTAGGTCTAACACATCTTTGCTAAGGTATCACATCCAAATGCATATAGGTAGTAATCAGCATGGCTTTATGAATGACAAATCATATAAAATAAACATATTTGCTTTTTGAGATGAAGTAAGTAGGAACTTGAGCCATGTGGTTACAGTAGACATCGTCTACTTGAAATTTGGATTTTTCCAAAGCTTTTAGTATAGTGCTGCATTAACATTTGCTTTTTAAACTAAGATCTTGATAATGCTGTTTGTACATGGATATTAATGTGGCTAAAGGATGATGTACAGAGGGTGGCTGACAACGTTGCTATCTTCAAATGAGTGTCCCTTGTCTTGTGTAGAAAGACAGTCGAGTCTTGTACTGTAGAGTTCGCCCTCCTATGCTGATCCATTCACTTAGTGAGCAGTTGTTTTGTCTCCCCAATGTATAGGTCAGTGCACTCATCAGTACACTGGACTGGTATAACACATTACTTTGTTTTCCTTTAGGAGTTGGATCCTTTGGTGTACCAGTTTTTGGCTCAGTGTGTTGCTAGGTTTGAAAAACACAGGGATGTGATGTTTGTTGAAAATCCTCCTGAGTTTCTCCAACACTCCAGCTACATATGGAATGACTATGTTTCTCCTACTATGTGTCTCCGGGCAGTTATTTCTTTTGATGTTCCTGTTGGACTTGGTTGCTGCTGTTTTGACACAGGCCCAGTCTGGGTAGTCACACACTTTCAAAGCTCCTCTGCAATGTTTATGCTCCTTGTTCTTGGACTCTGTATCAGCTGCCACATTTTCCACCCTGTGGTGCAGAGTTCTAATGACACCCAGTTTGTGTTCCAGTGGATGGTGGGAATCAAAAGACAGATATTGATCCGTATGAGTGGGTTTCCTGTATACTTCCATTTTTAGGTTACTCCCTTCTTGGATGCATACAGGAAACCCACTCATACGGATCAATATCTGTCTGAGTGGGTTTCCTGTATGCATCCAAGACGGGAGTAACCTAAAAATGGAAGCATACAAGAAACCCACTCATACAGATCAATATCTGTCTGAGTGGGTTTCCTGTATACTTCCATGTTTAGGTTACTCCCTTCTTGGATGCATATCAAACAGTCCAAAAAAACAAGTTTGTTCCCGTGGATATCTTCCCATGTGAACTTCTTGTTATTGTCCACTGAATTAATGTGTTCTGTAAAGGACGCCACTTCATTGGATATGATTTTAGCCCAAGTGTCATCCACATATCTGAACCAGTGACTCAGTGTAGTTCGCTGGAATGTAAGTAAAGCCCTCCTTTCCACTTCTTCCATGTACAAGTTAGTTACAATAGGAGAGACTGGAGAACCCATTGCACAGCCATGTTTCTGTCGATCCTTGTACTTGAAGTATGTGCTGTTAAGGCACAAATCTGACAACAAACATACTTGGTTAGGATTGAGCTTCGTTCTATTGCTAAGGGTGTTATCTTGCTGCAGTCGATTTCTTACAGTCTCAATAGCCTCTGTCATAAGTATACATATAAACAAAGATGTGACATCATATGATACCATTGTTTCTTCTGTCTCTAGTGTAACGCCATGAATCTTGGTTACAAAATCCTTGGCATTCTGGATATGATGCACTGTATTGCCTACCAAAGGGGCTAATATGTTAGGCAAGAATTTTGCAATGCTGTATGTCACTGAATTTATGCTGCTGACAATGGGCCTTAGTGGGGCCCTTTCTTTGCTTATCTTGGGGAGTCCGTATAAGCATTGTGTGACTTTTCTGATGTACAAATGTCGGTATAATACTCGATCGATGGCTTGCCTTTTCAAGTTTCAAGTTACATCTGGAGACATGCATTCAGAGAGCCACTCTCCATACCTTACACTTCATGTGCTATAAAAGGAGCCACCACCATGCAAAGTGTAAAGACAATGAGCTGTAACAGAAAAAAATGCTAGTATTGTGTACATTAGAGCATATTCCCCTTGTGCCTCATGATAATAAATAAATCCTATAGGTTGATATGAAATGCTGAAAATATTAAAACCACCAAAAGAGATTGTCCTCAATATACAATAGCTGCTAAGCTTATTTTGTCAATGGCAGTGTGGCCATTACCCTTACATTTTATAATCAAAGAATAAGAATTTTTGTATCAGTGCAATTGTATCAGTATGATTGTTTGGAAGGGATGTATATTCACTTTATTGTAGTCGCAGAATCACAGTTTACATGTTTGTTATACAATTACCTATCTTGCTCCTGTAGGTAATGTATTGTATACATTAGGACCTTTTTTAAATACAATAGACATAATCCCAGCTCCAAACTATGATGCACATGTATTAATGGAATACCTCCCATGGGTTATGATTTAGGCAGATTGGGGTGACTCTGTATAGCTGGGTATGACTGGGTTGGACCAGTGGCAATATATAACTGTCTCACTTTTGAGGAGGTCCACAGATGGATTGAATCTCTACCTCAAAATGCAAAACCAAGGCTGTCTACTAATACACTTTTAATGATGACATCAAGTCGTTTTTAGTAGATATTAGAGGACCCATTGTGCCGTGTTTGACAAATGTGGAATCTAATGTTGTCTTGTTAATGCTGATCAGCTGCTGACCTTCTCTACTGCTGACCTTCTGCATCTGAGGAAATGAATAATAGTATTGATTATTCTGTTGTTCAAATAGTTAGTTCTAAATGAGAGCTGTACTTAGCATAATATTCAATTTTTTTGTTTTATTGATTGCTTTATAAAGTTAATCAAATAAATATTGAAATATATTTGTATTTGTGCATATGCCAAATTTTCTGAGTAATTGTTGCGTAGGCTAAAGAAGAAGTGTGCAAGCTCTATTGTTTATGACCCTAAAGGGCTCATTTATTATTAGATCAGAAGAAGTGCACAATCACTAAAGGGCACAAAATTGCCTGCAGGGCAAATGGCTACAGTGCTTTGCCTCTTGAACTGTATTTGAAATATTTTGCAAGGTGCAGCACCCTTAAGTGTTGCATACTTGTTAATCTCAAGGTAGCCCTGTACCTATGTATGCCATATGTACTATTATATACTGTACCTATATGCAGATTTAAGCGTAGCACAAATTTGATTTTAATAGCTCTTGTTTTACAGCAAGATTTATTTATGTAAATATATATCTATTTATAAAGCTTTACTTGTTATTGTATATATATATATATATATATATATATATATATATATATATATATTACATTTATACAATTACAAAATAACTGGGACATGTTTAGCCACTCAGAAGGAAAGATGTCCTTGACTGTAGCGAATACAATCTCTATTGTAATTTGTAGACACAAATTTAGTTGGAAGCTAAGCAAAGTTTACGAAAATAAGCCCCATGAAAACAGCAGGTTGTCATGAAAATAAAAATCTATATAGGCACATTTCTGTGCTAAGCCAAGCTTGTGCACATATTTTGATTGCTTTATTATATTTACAGTATATGTAATAACAACCTGACCTGTAGTCATCAGGGATAAAATGGTAAGTGTGAAAGTGTTGCATGCTCTTAAAAGCACTGGATTTAGAGGAAGGAGTCATAGACACAATTATATGCAATTAAAAATCTGTCTGGAAATAATGTACAGTACAGTGCAACGGTTTCTGGGTTTTTGAACTAAGAGAGGTGGGTTTTATATATTTAGAGGTAACCACAGACCATGTATCTATATATCTATATATCTGACTTGTTATGATTTGGATGCATGAAGTTGAAAATGCCCTTGCTTAAAATATTTTAAAAAGTTTTCATTTAGCATATAAAGTGTATCATTTTATTTCAGTTTCTTCCTGCAACAGCTGATTTCAGTGGCATGGCACTTCAAGGTCATCCTCTTTAATACTGAATCAACTAACTGCATGATTTCTTTTTCATGCGCAGTTTAAATGCTAAATATGCTCTACCGATATACTGCAAATGGCAAAGTCATTTAAATATGCCATTATGTCTTTGAAAATAAAGCATCCCTGACTGTCAGTAAAAAGAAATGATAAATGGAGCAGCTCCTGTGACCCATCTGTTTTGCTAGTACTGTTGTTCCTATGACAAGTTTGAACAAACCAAGTACTGAAGTGTGTGCTGTTAAAACATAACATAACCTGACAATGATCAGCCCATTGGGCTTTTACACAAGAAGGCCATATTGTTGTGCTTTGGGAAACTCTCTGGCACTCACTGTCCCAAGACATAGGTGAAATCACACCATGCGGAAGAGTTTCCAGTACATTAGAGTTGTATGAAAGAAGCTGACCACTCATACTTTATTTTTTCCATGTCTTAGGAAATTACATATCGGAAAAAGTTGCACAGGTCACACAAAATCAGCATTCATTGTTGATGCCCCCCCCCAACTGCAGAATTGATGAAAATAAAATAGACAGAAGTACATAGCATATGGAAAATTAAATTAATCCAACATGAACTATTAATTAACTATGTAACTATGTAACTATGTAAGTATGAAGCATAAAACACTGTCAGTATAAGTACATTTATTTTGTTTTTAACATGTAATACTATATATTTATATATGGCAGTTCATGAAAGTGTAACACAACATTAAATAACCCCTTCAGGTTACCAAGGTACCTCAGTGAAACCTCATATAAATGTGGACCATTTAAAAACAGTACTCATAATCATCCTACACATAGGGGCAGATTTATCAAATTCACATTTAGGATTCGAAATTTGATTGATTTTTCAAAAATATTCTAAATCGAATTTTCAAATGTTTTTGAAGACAACTTCGACCATCCAATTTTGAAAATTCGATTGAATGGATTGATTCGGATAAGTTGAATAAAATTCTATTCGAATATTCGACAGTCGAATAACTTGCCCTTTAAATTTTTATTCGACTGCCTAGTTTGCCAGATTCAACCTACCGAATTGGATTTAGCTATTTTTCATTGAATAAAAAATTCGATCAAATGGTTAAAATCGTTTTATTCGAACAATTTTATTGATCAATCAAATGATTTCTATTCGATCGAATTGTGGTAAAATCCTTCAAATTCGATATTCGAATTTGAATGATTTCAATTCGACCACAATTCGACCACCCTTGAATTCGATCAATAGTAAATCTGCCCCTTAGTGCCCAACCCATGTTCCTATTGCGTTCATCAGTGTGTGCAATATCCAGTGGCAAAAATAATTAAATATTTGCTGACCTTGGTATTTGTTGTCTTGCATTATCAACAGGTCTTTTCCTCATTGGTTCATTTTCATAAGTTCCATAAGTTCCTTATAATCCTCCTGTAACTTCAAAAACAGCAGGGTGTGTGTCCTAGCAGGCAGGGATATATGTATTGCCCTCATCAGAGATCATCCAGAAAATAGGAATCGACAAAAAGCAACCTGCAACCTTCGATTTCTCCAAATATATTGCCTCTTTAATAGAACAGTTAAAATAGCAAAGCCGCTACATTTTTCAAAGTTGAAATCAATAAACATTGATGCTCATTGCTCACTTCCATACAAATTCTAAGCAGAAAGATGTAGTCTCATTTCTAATGTGGATCATCCAAACCATATTTACATTTCCATAACTGTCAATGTATTAAACATTATTGTTGTTATAGCATAGTTTTACTTTCAACTTAAAGCCTCCATATCATTTATAGAATGCTGGCCATACCTTTGAGGCTTGCAATGGAACACCACCTTTGTTGCTAGTTTATCATGTTTTAGCTGCAGTGACAGGGAATCCATTTTTGGAGCACAGCCTTTTTTGTGGTCAAATGTATGTTGTCAGAGACTTTATGAAAAAGTCATTAGTTTTCCTCCCATCCTCTTTCACTGTCAGCCAGAATCATGTCATAAGTAGTCACTTGTCAAGCAAGATATCAATCTAACCAGGTATCACCCACTTCCTATCTCTGGCCATATGCTTCTGTTATTTACAGTATGTAAGGAAGATAGCATTTACACAACCGTTGTTAGTTGTTTACAGAAGTTTAACTTCTCTGATCTGGTCCCGCTTGTGTTGCATGCTTTTAACCCATAGATAATACATGAACTTGTACATTTTAAAATATGCTTGTGCATGATAGACTAAGCCGAAAACTGAAGTGACAGCACCATCTGCTAAAATGCAGTTCATATCACAGAGAAATAGCCACTACATACACCTGTTTAGTGTCCCATGATATTAATATATTCTTTTTAGCATGTGACTCTAAATATTGTTAGTTTACTGATCAAATGGATTGAGGAAATCTCTGGAACAAATATCACAGTGGAGCATTTTATCCCAAGAGCTGATGTTCAGTACACATGCTTTTGAAAAGTGATATCTCTGTAATGCTTGTCACAGCTACCTCTCTTTACATATTTTCCGCTTATTTGCACTACTGCTTGTGAAATACAGATAGTCACAGGAAATGGACTCTGTGGTCAGTATTTTCAAATATGTTTTACAACCTTTTGATAAAAATCTGTGCTTTAACTTTTAGGGAGTACACCAAATGAATGCCAATCTATCAACTTTAGAAATACTTTGAAGATTATTTGAAAATAAATGTTTCCTCAGGGTAAATGATGGAAAGATAGACAGACAAGCAGATGGATGATAGATAGAAGGATATATAGGCAAACAGACAGACGAATCATAAAAATACATATGTAACTCTGGCATAAATAAACTTAAACACACAAAGTGTAAAACCTGGTTTGTCTTTTTCTTTTTGCAGTTTGGTAAATTTGCAAGTACTGTAATTCTCTGATTAATTTTGAACTTTTGGCATAAATGTACATTTGCATATGTGTTTATTATTGGCAGGTCCTGTCCTTTTTCCTTGGATTAATGGAGCCAAAAATATTCTACACTGCATCTCAATAGAATAGTCACAATAGCACACAGTTGCAGTATTTAAAAAGCACTTGTATTCGTGAATTGCTGTTAAAGATACCTCAGGCTGGATTAAAAATCTTGAGCAAAGAGAAGAACACAACACTGTTAGAAGTATATATATTGCCTTACCCCCAATATAGTATTACATCATGTAGGTGAAACACAAATAGAATAAAAAATAAAAGATGAAAAAAATGAACAAAATGAACAAAATATATAATCCGATTGTTCTTCCTCCCATTCCCAGGGAGGCTATTTTAACGATTGAAAACACACAGTGGGGAATAGGGGAAGTCCTTCACACCTCTCTGGCACCAAGGGCCGGAATTTTTCTGGCCTATGTGGTAGAGGGGCGATAATGAAAGCCAGTGTTCACCACTTCCTGTTTTAAACCACACCCACTTTAAACCACTCCATATTACCACAAGAACTTGCAAGACCATATCTACATTAATGGTGGTGGCACACCAAAAAAACTTAATGGTTGGTGCTCATTGCAGACTCTCTCTTAAATCCATATGCCTCATCCTCCCCTGTGGACAACACAACACTCCCCAGCACATTATTAAACACCTTGGGGACTCCTAACAAGTATTTCTAAATGCTAACAAACCCCCACAACATTCACCTCCCACAGGCAGAGTAGGGCAGACAGAGCATGTCACACACAGGCAGAGTAGGGCAGGCAGAGAATGACATATACAGGTAGCATAGGGCTAGCAGAATGTGGCACACACAAGGTGCATAGGACAAGCAGAATATGGTGCACACATGGAGCATAGGGCAGCAGAGTATGTCACACACAAGAAACATAGGGCAGACAGAGTATGTCACACTTGGACAGCATAGGGCATCCTATTTAATCCAGATGTGAGTGTTTACCAATATAAAAAGGTTTCAAAGTCTGTCTACGGTATCTGCAAAGGTCATTGAATGAAGCATCACTTTTACCAATGTCACACGGGAAGCTCTAGCACTTTTCAAGGTAGAAGTAGAGACAAAAAAAGAATAACCTATCATGGCCAACTGCAAAGTCCAGTAAAACGTACTACATTGCTGGCATTCTAGAACCTTATTACCAGCCATGCAGAGTCTACATTTGGCAAAAAGGAGTTGCCAGAAAGCAGGACACAAGTCAGTTGCATTTGGGGTTATTATAAGAAGACAGGTTAAAAAACATTAAATAAAAATTATAACCAAATAACATTGTTAATATTGTGAAATGTTGACTGCGGTTTCTGAATTAACCAAATAAACACATGCACATAAACCTAAATCTGTATACATAGAGGCAACCATGCACCTACAGTAGGTCTGTGACTACATACATGGATCCTGCAGAAGAAATATAGGAACATAATTATGATGAATGGTTCTAAAACTCACTTATGAACAAAGCAAAGATTACTGTAGTCAGATAGAGAGATAGATATTGAACCCCCAAGTGATTTAGCTAGTGTTATTTTTAAGGTAAATCGAACTTTTATGCTACTGAGTCCAGTAAAGGCATACAAAAATTAAAAAATAATTTAAGATTATTTCTTACATTTTGTCTCCTGAAGATGAATATGCAATCAAAAAAATATCCAGAACACTTTGCAAAAGATATGTGATAATTTAGAAACCACATCATGCACTTAAGTTGATAAATTTTCATTCAACCTGCATTTCACATTGTGATGAGTAAATCAATTGTTAAGTGATCAATCTGCTTTCACCTGAATAGAAATATGTCTCTGTTATGAACCCATACATACTAAACTCATATCAAAAGCATAAACTGCAAGACAAGTACTTCTGAATAAAAAATGTACTGATAACGTGCTGGCCAAATGGAAAGGCCAGATGTCTGCAAGGTGCTGCAAATATGTGATTTCAAATTAACAAAGAGGATAGCCTGAACCTAGAACATATTCATCCGAGTAATGTGAATACCTTTATGTGCTATTCAATTCTAATTATGCGTAGTTTAAAACTGATAAGCCACTAATGCACTGATTTAATTTGAATCCCATTTAATACAAGCTCTCTTATCTTAGTGTTGATGGAATCTGTTTACCTACACAGTGTGCATCAACTGCAAATATGTTTTTTTTGGTCTGCACACAAGGGGTGGGGTGTCAGCTTTTAATTGCAACTGTCTTGCAGAGTGGTGTTGTTTTAATATCCTGTATAGATTTTTGTGTAATACACTTACTTGTAGGCAGCCTGAAGCAAGAATCAATTCTGTGAAGGATTCTTCTTTTGTTAAAAGCCAATCTTGTTTTAATGATGCATGAAGAAATATTTGAGCATTGACATTTTTCTGTCAGGTTTCTTTTGAAAAATCAATTAAGATAATACTGCTTTGACCTAGTTATATAGTTAATGCTTATTAGCAATGTAATATGATTTACTGTCAGAATAATAATTTTTGCATCTTATCCCATTAACTTGTGCATATTTCAAAGTGTATTACATAATGGTCACTTCTTATAAAGTAATATAGTAGACTACATTAATTAGACTAGCTGGGATCATTAAACACAATGATCCCATTTCATTGGTTCTGCATCTTAGATTTGTATTTAATGGCTATAAAGACATTAACTCATTTATGTTTCAGAACATTTTTGATGCAATGGTTATGCCCTAACTGTATGGGATTTATGTGTGGATGCCAGGAACTGAAGGTAATCCCCAATACTCAAACTGGGGACTGGAGATGACGGTAAGTTTCAGGCAACTCAACAGTTGGGACCCAAGAGTTGACAAACAAGACAAAGTGACAAAGTAAGACTATGAAGGATTGGACGGGGTTAGCTTACAAGGCTGGACATGTTGGAGAATGCATATAAGCAAACCTGGAAAGGAGAGACTCAGCATAGAAACTGGACTAGCCATGATAGGATTGAGCAGGCACAGCAACAAAGTTAAACAAGAAAAGTGGATGTGGGTGTAATTTAAGAGCATTTCAGTGTGTACTACTATATTCAGTGGGACTGAGACTAAAAATTGGTCCTGCATTTCAAATACACAGAGGCCCAAAAAGTTCCCTACCAGCTCACTTCACAGTGATAGTCTTTGGCATTCCCTCTGCCATTTGCCAGAAGTCGTAGATTGCCAGTTCAGGCCTGGCACTAAGAAATGTAAAATTGCAGTTCACATAGCATAGTTATAGTAGACACAGAAAGGTTACTGCATGCACTCTAATACACACTGGGCCAGAATTATGGGTTGGTACTCTGTAGATAACCTTAGCATAGCTTGTGAAATATTTTATATATATATATATATATATATATATATATATATAGTATAAAAATCACTATGAATTGAACTAAAACCTCACACGCAGTACAATCATGAATGGTGCAGTTGTGTACTTACCAGATACCCATGATTCTAAATGTCTTATTTCATGGGCTCACTCACAGGGTCACCATTCATCACTCCTCTTGTACAAGAAACTCTGTTACACAGGTATACAGGCTTCAGAAAGAGTAGTAGTCCAAAGCGTTACCTAGTTTGTTGGCACAGTAAACCACGGTTACAGGATTTGGAGTGCTGCATTGTGTATTTTTTGGCATTTATCACTCCTCATCACTCCAGTTGCAAAATGTTTAGTAGTGCTCACTGTTTATTTAATAAGTCATATAGCAAAATGACAGCTGCCAAGGTAATACTGGCAGGGTCAGACTGGGAAAAAAACCCAGTGGGCCCCAGCCCTTATGGACCCACCCATGAAGCCTCTGCTGCTGTCCCATGTCCATCGCTGCCATGAGAAGAAAAAAGTTTGGGGGAGGCAGGGGAGTTGCAGCTTGGGCAGGGGGAAAGAGGGGACAGAGGGGGTGAGGGGCGCTGCATCAGGGGCCCCAATAAAATTAGGAATATTGTTCACAAAAGCAGGTTTGTGTCATGTAACCAGCCATGTTACTAATTCCTTCAAAACCCATCAAATTTTTTTCAGCCCAACAGTGCCTATTCCCATATGAAAATTCCCATATGAAACGTCATCACAGGGTGACGTGGGAGCAGCTCCAAAGTGGCAGGGCACCTTGGGGCAGTGGTGCTAGCTCCCCATCCCCTGTAACAAGGGATTCTGAGGCTCACAGTTGGAGACCACCACTGTGTAGCTCTGCCTCTTCTGAAGCTCCCTTTGCCTCCTCCTCCTCATTGCCATCTTCAGTGTGGCCCTGTCCCACCAGTTCTTCAGCTGGCTGCAAGGCACCTTTATCCCCCAGCCACCCCCAAGTGCAGAGGCTCAATGCCTGCCAAAGCTTCTGGCAGTGCAGCTACTGCCCTATCAGCTAGTTGAAGGCTCCTAATAATTTTACTTCTAATACTGCCACATTGTGGGCATATCATTTTTAGGTTGGGGCCTATTAAGTCTAATGATAATGTTGCTTCTACTACTGCAGCATATTTGGCAGTTGTAGTCACACTATTACCCATAGTCTTGCTAAGTTCTGCCTCTAAGTGAGATGTTTGCAAGTACACAAATGAGGTTTCTGAAATGAGTGCTGCCAAAAGTCCTGCTGCCTCAGTCATCATACAAATAGCAATCTCTTCAAAGTCTTAAACTAATGCTAATATTGTGTTGTGTTATATTTTTATTGAAGATTTGTATTATGTGAAAGGTGCAACCATTAAAAAAGTATAATGGATTTTAGGGCCACTCAATTCAATGGCATATTCATCAAATTAGGCACCAGCATACTGTACTTTCAACACTGGTTTTCTGGTTGAGGCCTACCTCTTCTAATTTGAATTCGAATTCAAATACTACTACTTGGTTGAAAAATTTCTTCTGGTTGAGGCCTAACAAGGCTTCTAATAATTTTACTTCTAATATTGCCACATTGTTAGCAAATTTCTTCAGGTTGAGGCTTAATTCTTCTAATTCTAATAATGTTGCTTCTAATATGGCGACATGGTTGGAAAATATATATATAAAGACAGGGTTTTTTTAGTTACAAAATTATGATCATAAGATTGATAAGCCACCACACCATGTCAAGGTAAAACCAATATGGCAGTCCCTTACTATTTACCTTTGGTCATTATATCAAATACTAAAGCCTCCAAGCATAAAAGCATTACCTGAAATAAATTTCTCCTGACCTGGGCATTGGTTTCATCCATAGGGCTAAGTACTCCCCTGCCATTAGCTTTCAAAGGGGAGAGATAACCTAGACCCCAGCTTTTGAACCTTTTGAACGATTTTTATTCGATCACAAACTCTGTTTCCTGTAATAGTAATATGCTTTAGTACCTCATCAAAATTGTTGGTAACTGAAAGAATAACAAACAATGTAATAAGAGTAAGATGGGACCATAACAACTCTCTTTTCTTCTCTTTGCCAGCTAGATTGTAAATGAAAAGTAGTGAATAAAGAAAATAATTATGATCTTATAACAACTCCTTTTTACTCCCTCTCCTTCTTTTTTCTGTATCCTCCTTTTCTTGTAATAAAAATGACAAATAAAGATTAAAAAAAAAAAAAGATAGGATTTCTCTAACAATGTAGGGCATGTGTGTAGCAGTATACTGAGTGAAACATGAGTGTGAATTAATCTTCCCATTGACACAAAGCATAACCTGCCATATTCATTTATCACAGTCTGCAAAGCTTGAAAGTAAGGGAACATGTTTTAATGGTAACCCCAAAGCTGAAAAAGGTGACACAAACAAAACACGCATAGACTGTAAATTAGTCTCAACAAATCGCATTGCATGACAAAAAAATAAGGTTGCTGTTCTCGTCAAATCAGTTTGGTGAATTGTTCACTGTTTTGAAAAGTTTTAGGTAAATTTGTAAATTTTTTGTCAAAGTGAATTACCACAGATTCACCCATCGCTACTCAAAAAGTACCCAAGTACTTGCATACTGTTAAAATTTAATTTATTGGGAGTACAGATACAAAACCAAAAATTAATTGAGCAACCATAATTGTCTTAGAGGTGGCTTACAGAGCTACCATAAAACTCTAATGCAATGATCCATTCAGAGTGGTGTTCCTATGGGCTGTGAAGATTTTGGAATATTGCCTGATATTGTAGGGATTAGTGATGGGCGAATCTGCCGTGTTTAGCTTTCCCAAATTTTTTGTGAATTTCTGGAGAAAGTAACTGTGAAAAATTCTCAAAACTCGTGTGTCCGTTTTTGTGCACACTGCCTGCGTCGAAAAAACAGATGCTGGCGTCCATAAACACCAGTGAATTTTCACCAGGTGAAATTTTTATGGCGTTTCGTGAATTGCAGGTGAATAAATTCGCCCATCACTAGTAAGGATAGATTATGTAGTCAGAATCAATAATGCTAGATTGTATAAGCTACTGTAGCCTGCACTCCATTGAGAAAATATCAAAGCATTATTCTAGTCTGGAAAGCATACAGACTTACTGTAAGTGTTTCGCAGTAAAGAGAAAAACATTTTTTAAGTTAGTAATTCCTTACTGAAAATGTGCTTCCCATCACAGGTGTTTAGGATAAAAACATACCTAGCGAGTAAAGGTTTAATCAGTTAACATTAGTAAGAATCCCTTTACCAGCTTCCAACTAATATTGTTTTACAAGACATACAACGCTATTGCCAATGCAATTCCCATTGTTTTTGAGCCTTTTTCCCCACTACTACTGAACCATTGATCACTATGCACCATTTTGTCACCTTCGTGATAAGACAGCTCAAAACTACTGGGTTGTGTTGATGAACCCTTGCATTAAGACAGAATCTTTACACATTGCAGATTTATAAGAGAGGCCAATAGTAGTAGTATTTTTTATATTGTGTATTTGAGTAGTGATAAATGTCAAAACAGAAATAGGATGATATTAAATTATAGCATGTTCTGCTAGGAATGTAGATTGTTATAAATTAATGGATAGGCTCAGGGATACATCTGATGTGCTGTGCATGCATGTTAATAAAACACAAGGCCATCTAGCTGGATTTTCTAGAAGTGTCCCTAATTTTTCAAATGATCTGTAATGTAGTCTTTAAAAGAACGCCAAGTGTATCCATAATCTTGGAAGTGCCTTGCTTATGAATATGCTTGAAGTGCAATTATAATCCCACATGCAGGCAGATTCTATAAAATAAAAGGTATGCAGCAATGTTCAGAAATGGTTTCATGTCTTTGCAGAACATATCTAGTACTTATTTAATACTGTACTTTATGTTTCTTAGAAGGAAGTAATTTTCATTTGTTTGCTGTTCTACAGAACAACTCCCAGTTTCTCCCCTCCTGTAATATTATTGTTAAACACAGGAGGAGGACATTAGTTTAGTAAATTGCTCCAGGCTGCACACATGATTGGCTGGATGATTTCTTTATTTTGTCATTTCGATTTTTTTTTGGCAGCTGATGATTTAATTGTAGCGTTTGGTCACATGTCAAAGCTGTCTATACCTGTTTTTCTATGTTTTCTTGTCATCTTCTTTCAAAGAATAGATGATTGTTTTCCACACAGTATATTGAACACATTAGAATTATACAGTCTGCTGAGAGTTGCCTTGCAAACATTACCTTGCTAACCTTACATAACTTACATACATTGCCTTACATGCTGTACATTACATACATGCCTTACATACGTTTTGTTTTAATTATAATTTATCTGTAACTGGTTTTGACTAACCCCCATACATCTGTTGTCTTATACATTTGAAAAAGAACTATGGAGATGAGTCTGTCAGCAGCCACTCCAAGTAGCAGAAATTGTAATTACACTGTTACTGCAAAAACATTTTTTTATTGATCACATGCTTAGTTTAGCAGTAGTTTTAGGTAATATATTACACTTGTCGAAGTATTAAGTTTTTGCTTAATTTTTCAGAAATGGTTCTTTGGTTTAATATCTTACATGTCATGGGGGCTTTTAAAAAGCAGGTGTTGGCATTTGTGTAACTTGTGGGAAAAATATTGGTGTATTCTGCCTTGGTGGATGGCTGCTGCAAACAGAATTTTATTAACACCACTGCCAAAATCCACATGAAATGAATTTGAAGGGGCTCCTCACTTTCCAACACTTTTTTAAATTCAATTGGTTTTGTATAGTTTACCAGAAATAAAGACTTTCTATGTGTGACTGTTTTTCTAATATTTTTCACCTTCTAAAGCAGCTCTGGGAAGTGGAGTTGCAGAATCTGTAAACTGTTCTAAAATGATATTTTAGATACATTAGTTGATTCAACAAATTGAGACATGAACATTAAACTTTAAACTTAGATTTTGGAAGAAATGGTAAAAAATCAAATAATTGAAAAAAGTCTTTATTTCTGGTGAACAATCTGAAAACAATTGAACTGAAAAAAGTGTTTGGAAGGTGAATAACAACTATAAGAAGAAACACAAATGACTAACCAAGTAAATATCACAGAGCTTATATGGGCATATGGGTAATTGCTTGATGTGTATCAACAGACATATGGTGGATTCTTCTCAAAACATTGACTGGTTCCCAACCCGCCAGAATGTTAACCATTGCCAAATTCCTTGAAATAAATAGGTCTACATACATTATTGAATAGGTGATTTGACCCCTTTATGGGTAAACTTTTGATCATTTTTTTTTCAGAAACATAAATCCAGAAAATATATAGTTTTTATTTTCAGTTATTTCTGCTATCCTATAATCAAATTATAATTTCAATATGTATGCACACTTTGGGCAATTTTATTAAAAATTACATGACAACCCCCCCTTCTATATAGATAGTTGTAAATATATATTAGAAAATCCTCTGCTTTCTTTAAAAAAAATCATGAATTTCATGTAGAGCTGATTAAATTTACAAGCACCTGTGAAATTAAACTTTTTGCTTGAAAAAAGTAATATTGTTATAACCTTAAATTCTCACAAGAAGTGTTTTTAGAATTTTTTTTTTTTTTTTTTTAAAGGGATTTGGCCTATTTTGTTTTTTAAATCTAACATCCTTAAAATTGCACATTTGAATTATGTTAGCATGAAGCCTAGCTTACCTTAGATAAATATAGTACATTTTTTTTTTGTAATTTATTTTTTTAAACCAATATAAATAGTTTGATTTAAAATTAATAAACCTGTTATTATTTTGAAATCGTCTGTGTAAAGATCTAAAATAGGTTAATGTGGTGATATTTTTTGCCACATTAATATTTCAGTGTGTTTTTCCCACCTGCAGAGTCAGTGCAGTTAAACTTTTCTCTACTTTCACATATTTTACATAGCTGTCAAGATTCTGATTGAAATTCACAACTGTAACATTTGAGATTAACCAATGCAACATCCAGTTTCACCAAAATGATGAATTGATATTGCTATCTTAGAGGAACAGTGGATTCGCCTGCAAGTAACCTTTTAATTAACCGCAATAGCAAATCAATGAGTAAAGGCTACATGTGGCTTTTAAAAAAGCAAAATTTTCCCCCTACTTAGTTGAAAAAGGATAGGAAAAAAAAGATTTACCAGATAGTGACAGGTTTCAAACTGTTCATAATGCAGAAATGATGAGTTACTGTATTAAAATTCTCCAAAACTTATCATTTCATCCCAAGAAAGCCATGACAGATGTATGACTGACAATGTGAAACAATAGATGACACTCAAACTTGATACAGATCTAATGATGTGTTCTGAAGTTTGAGAGCAATATTTAGGATCTGCTGAAAGGATCAAGGCTTCACACAAAAGGTGAGAAGTAATAGCACATTCCATTTTGTGTCTTGTCTTGTTTATATGTTACATGACAATAGGTTCAGAAAAAAATGCAAGTACTATAAAAATGAATTATTGTGCAGTGTTAATTGTTCTACTTCTCAATTATAATTTTTCCATATTTCCATTTTTTACCTTTTTAATTATACATATTATGCTTTTTTAATGCACAACACATTTAAATAAATATTCAAGCAACATCACAATAGGAATACTACATTATGAATCTTCTGCCTAACCAGGCATTTGAATTATTTTGTCTATTAGCTGAGCTTGCTGTTGCTATAGAAATGGAATAATTTTTGCAATGGTCCAAAGATGACATTGGCATATATACTGACAGATAGGAATTAATTCACTAACAAGTAATTATGTAGCAAAATGTTGACTGCCATGCAGAAGGTACATTGTGACACATTTGCTGTTTTTCAGAGATGGCAGTAATATTAGCGTTGGTCATTAGTGGTAGACATCTCAGTACAGTGTTGGATACAGACTTATATGCAGACCTATTTAGTTACCTGTGTGACAGCCTTGTTCAGGACACCAGAAACAGCTGTCCTAGCCTGTATGAGCCAAAATAATTAGGCCTGTCATCTTCTTTCTCTGATTTCCCCTTCAACCTGCTCCACAAAATGCAAATATTTTGCTTTCATTGTCACATTCACCTTGACATGGATATTGCTTAGGCGTATAACTGGATGAGATGACTCAGAATTTGCATTGTTCATTCTAATAAATTTGCTTCTCCTCTACTGTGTGGCAGGACCCATCAGATAAAGTCTCCCAGAGTGTCATCAATCACCATTGCTGACAGACGGCTTTTGCCTTCATTTGTTACATACGAGAACATGCTTAATTATTTGTCCTGTAATTAGTTGGGAAAATGTCAGGAAATGTCAACTCTCTGTTCAGCGTGGAAGGGCTCTGCTTGAAAGCCACAATGACTGAAGTGTCATTAATGCTGCCTAACAAGACGAGGATCAGCTGGGGAAAAAAAGAAAGCTTCTAAAAAGTAATCATGGCGAGTTAAGGAAAACTGCAAATCAGCACCCATAATAGGATCTGAATTCTGTTACCAACCGTATTTTCATCAGGGTTTTTTTTTTTTACAGTGAAACGTAATACTAAAGCAGTAGAAAATACTCATGAAATACATTGGATGGCATTGTTGGGGCCATTATTCTATGCAGATGATAACTTAAGTTTTATTAATGATAAATGTTTGGCATTATGAAAAATAGCCCAATACTTCTTCATCCATCCTTTAAACTATAATAATTATTGTTTTAACAGACTGGGTTACACTATTTTCCTGTACCACTTCTACAGTTCTTGCAATAATTAATAGTAATCGAGTATTATGAAAGCATAATCCTCATTACATCATTTCATCATTATGGAAGATACCTCACACAATATATGTTTTATCAGATGCTACATATACTTATGTTGGCAATTTCTATAATATGAATTAGTGTATTGTCTATATCAGTACTGGCCATCATATATGTATATATGTTAAAGAAATACCCCAAAAAATGTGCAAGTTATTCCAAAAAACAACATTCATGCAAATGGCCTGCAAAAACAGCATACAATGTGTCTTTTAGCTCAATTAGTTAAATAAAACCATTAACACTTATCCCTGTATTCATACCAACACACTTTGCAAAAAGAAGATACATTACTTGAACCATAAGTGACTGAGATAAAACATAACACAAATCTATCTTGAATAAACTAAAAAAAATAATATGGCTTATAAGATTTTAAAGCAATGAGATTCCTTTTTAACCTGCAAACATGAATGAGCATATTCGTATTTTTTTCAGTCACACAGCGGTGCTACAGAGCAAACGAAACTACAGCAAGAACTGATTTCAGTTTTAAGAAAATAAAATTGCAATTTTTTTTCTTATTTTTTATGTATCATAGATTACTATAAAAAGCCCACAAAAGCCTAATAGGCCCCCTGAGATTAGTATTGCAAAGTTGTTAACTATATAAGAAAATTGTAAGAATTGTAGAATAGAGATTATCTTTAAAACACAGTGATCAATACCAGAAACACATATATTTACTGAAATCTACAGTATCAACTCAATTCATGGAAATATGTGCTTGTTTTTGTGTCAGTATTCTTTACCCCATATACAACTGTCATTAAAAAAAAAAGTTGACTTTAAGAGTTCAAATTCTTTTTTTTATTGCAAAAAAAGTTCATACCTGTATCTTAAAATTTATAATTTTGATCCTATGTATATGATACATTTAAATCCAATAAAATGGTACACACTTTTCATTTATATATTTTTAAAAAATATATTGTTTTATAATATAGTTTATAATACATTTTTTAAATTCATTTTATTCACATTTATGCATATTTGAAAAGCTCAGTGGTTTTATTTGTTTGCCTTCAGCACACATTTCTCTCTCTAAAAATATTGCAGTCTGTCAAGGATGTTTTACAGCAATGGTATAAATGTAACTTAAGCCGTTAAGATAAAAAAGATCACTGATCCTTTGTGAGTTTATAGATTTTGGATTTGTATACAGTAAATACAATCTCAACCATTGCGAATATAAGTAAAAAATTGAAAAAGGAATGACAGCTTCTTTAGTACCAAAAACAACAACAGTATACTAAGTAATTAATGAGCTACGATCTCTATGTTATATATATTAGAAATAGGGAAGAAACAGCGAGAATACAACAGCTAAATTGACAGTGATTCTTTTTTTAATTTTTTCAGAAATAATGCTTGGGGGGTTATATGGTTTAATTGATATATAGAGCATATATTTTATAATTAGCTTGTGAAATGCTCTCCCAGAACACATTCTCAAAGGAAGCTGTGTTTGCTTCAGAAACTCTACTAATGTTTATATAAATAATAATATGGGCCATTCAAAGGTGAAAGGCTCAGGTTACACAGCAAATAACAGACAAGCTCTGTAGAACATAATGATGCTCTCTGTTTTCCACATTTTAAACTGTGCAATATAGCTTTTTTTTCAATTTCCACTATTGCTAAAAAAATTTACCAGCCGGCGGGGGCGGGGTCACAAAGGGGCGGGGCGTGACGTCAAAAGAGGTGGGACGTGACATCATAGGGGCAGAGCCACATCGAGCGATCGGCTGAAGACGGCAAAAAAGGTAAGTATTGACTGGAATTATGGCAGGGTAAGGGCCTTTTTTAAGTGGTATTACAAATTTACCGGCAGCTACATTGCCGGTAAATTTGTAATACCGTCCCCGGCCTTGACTGGTGTTTTACCGGCTAGGCCGGTAAAATACCGGCTGGGTGGCAACCCTAGTAATGAGAGATGTGGTATATAATCTAAATAGGTGAATATATTAGACAGGCATGAATTCATTGCGAATTTCCACTTTTCGCCTCCCATAAATAAATTTGTGAAACTGCGGCAAAAAATTGCCGGGGAAAAATCTGCAGGAACAAAAAAATAGTCTTGCTGCAAAATTATTGGGATGCCAATTGACTTTAATACATTTGGACAAAATAGTAGCGTGTATAAAAATTGTAGCTCACGTTAAAACTAATTTTGATGACTATTGACTTTAATCCTTTTTTTGTATTTCGTTGTTTTGCAAATTCTTTGCAGTTAATTTTTTGGTGAAGCAAAATGGAACAGATTCAGCCATCAAAAAGAATGAGTTGGATGTATTCTCTGTAAAAAAGAAAATACAATGTTGCTCAGACATGATCAAAAGACTAGATATTTTCTTTCTCTCCCCCTAATAATTCTTGTTTTTTTTCTTTTTATTTTCCTTCTGTTTTTATTTGTATTTCAAAATCTTTTTAGAAGATTTAAAGCATGTTGATACAAATTAAGCATCCATTTAAGCAGAAAACCCCTTGTTCCAATCATTCTCAATATAGATTCCATACCTATATTAAAATTTAAATGAATATAACCATTTCACACTTATTTGCGAAGTAAGCCATCTGTTGTAAATAGCGATGGGTGAATTTATTCGCCAGGGGCGAATTCCCGCGATTCGCGAAACGGCAGCAAAAATTTGGCGCCGAAAAATTCACCAACAAAAACGACTCGTTTCGCAAATTTTACGCCAATTCGCGGATTTCTTTGGAAATTTGAGAATTTTTCAGCGAAGCGAAACGCGGGAGTTTCGCCCATCACTAGTTGTAAATTATGCAGCAGAATATGATCAGTTATATCTAATATTCATAATCATAGACATTTCTATGGAGTTTTGCAATATGACTATGAAGATTCCCATTGAAGTTTTGCAGTTGAAATTCATAAAAATTATGATTTACTGAAAGGTACTAATAAATATCTCTTTTGATTGTTGGGTGTACATGTTATCAGATTATTTATTTATTTGGTGCATTCATTTATCAAATAAGCAGTAAAACATAGCTTACAAATATGAATAGAGAAATGAACAATTTCTGATGGGAAACAGTGTCAGATTTCAAACAAAATAAAAAACCAAATAAAGACTCTCTACACTGAGCTGTTACCACTGATTTATATAGCGATATTACCAAACTCGTATAGCACACTGATGTATTTACTCCTTTTGCTAATTAAATTATAAATCAGCTGCAGGCTGAGTACATTGTTGTGCTTTTGTTAAATTAACAAAGTGTAAACTGGGAGAATGTTAAATCTCAAGTGTAATTATAATTCTTTGAGATCCTGGCCCTAATACGCAGAAGAGGAAACACAAGGTCTGAAATTTCCCATGCAGTGTTTGACTGTACATTAATCAACTATTCAAATTAAATATTTTTATATAAATAGTAATTTCAGTGTAATATAAAGGTATATGAGCTTTTGGAATGACTTCATTTTGAGTTTATTTAAGAATGTAACACACAGGGATGTTAATTACCAGAGGGTATTTTTAGGTGGTGGACACTGCATTAAATATTCTCCTCTTATTAGACATGATACACCAGACATGCATAACATAAAAGCACTATACAGCAAACTCTTGCTCAATTTAGAATTAAATGCATTTGCCATGTATAACTTGTCAGATGGATCTTTTGTTAAAGGAAAACTATACCCCCCGAACAATGTAGGTCTCTATAAACAGATATTGCATAAAACAACTCATATGTAAAACCCTGCTTCATGTAAATAAACCATTTTCATAATAATACACTTTATTAGTAGCATGTACCATTGGGTAATCATAAATAGAAAATAGCCATTTTAAAAAATAAGGACAGCCTCCTGGGATCCTAGGATCCAACGGTGCACACAAACATACCAAACAAACTATAAAGTTAGGTCACACGAGCCCAATTAACAGATAGAGTTCTGTCTTTTGCTTCCACACTTCTTCCCTTTACAGTTAAAGTTTAAATATTTCTGGTCAGGTGATCTCTGAGGCAACACACAGACCATCGTGAAATGGTGGTTCAAGGCAAGAGACGTAAAAGGGCAATATTTACTTAAATATATATACCAGGTAGGTAAGATTCTTTAATATGTCACTTGATTTGATATAAACTATCTGTTGCTCAAAAATTCATTTTTGGGGTATAGTTTTCCTTTAATGTTCTCCCAAAGTCTGGGTCAATTCAGAGACCTGCTGGAGACCTAAATTGATTCAGCAAATCACATATTACTTATTGCTGGTCCATACTCCTCAAAAAGTATAAGCTTACCTGGACTTTTTATATTTTCTCATTAAATTCTTATTTAAAAGAGTTAAACTCTGAAATCAGCTGAGCAAACATTAAAGTAAACCAACTGTCCATAAGGTCCATTTAGAACAATGTCAATTAGGAAAATGCCCCTGGATAACAGCTTATTGTATAAACTGTAGGCTCCTCAAACAGTGCAGTAGCTTCGCCAATTCTACTTAAATGTAACAAATAGTCTAATGGAGAGCAAATGATAAAAAGTAGTCTTCTTTTATTAGAGATGCATTTAGAACAAAAGGGACTAGATGCAAAGATCAAAGAAAAGATGAAAAGTTTATAATTTCTTTGCACATCTTCTATCTACATATGTTAGGTAAGGTGTAAAAAAAGTGTAAACTATAAACATTCTCCCAAGACATACTCCTTATTTTCACATCTTATCAATACTGGTTTGTGTCTCAAACAGTGTCTCTTTATGACATAAATATATACATAAATGTAATGTATAAAACATGTAAATGCACTAATAAATATACTTACAAATAAATCTGATACAACTTTTCTTCTCCATGAGGGATGTAAACACATTTGTTGCTGGGGATACTATATATCGAAGTTCTGAATCCCCAGTGCTGAATTGCAGTGAATATTGGCCATGTGAAGTGTGTTAGCATTTATATCATGTACCAAGGCATCCTATGACAGCAACCTAACCAGGACCCCTCCCCAAAGTTTGCAACCTGTTTGGCTTAAATAATAGCATGCAAACACTTATTTTTCCCTCACATTGAATCCATGAGTTTTCACGTGATAGACCATGATTTTTCTCACTGAACTGAATCTGGCCCAAAGAGTCTAAGGGGCACATTTACTAAAGGTTGCAGATAATTTTCGAATAAATTAGAATTTTTTAAATTCGAATTAAAAAGTAATTTTGGGCTACTTCGACTATCGAATAGCCCAAAATTCGATTCAAATTGAACAATTTTGAAAATTAGAATTTTTAATTACTGTCTCTTTTAAATCCTTCAAATTCACCACTTCACCACCTTAAAGCTGCTGTATTGCCATTTTAGCCAATGGGGGACCTCCTAGAGCCTGTCCTGTAATTTTCAAGAATTCATGGGGATTTTGTTTGAAATTATTTGAATCGAACAATGCATTAGAACAATTCAAACTATTTAAATTTGATAGAAAATGCCCCCCCCCCCCAAAAAAAAGGTTGGATTTCGAAGTTTTTTCACTTCGAGATTCGACCATTAGTAAATCTGCCCCTTGTCTGGAAGTGTCTGGAACTCAGCAAACTCCACTGTAGGAAAGGAACCAAGGTAGGCTGACTTGATGTGAACTGAAGCCTACATTCCCTTGTGTGACTGCAGGGTATTGATTAGCTATGCCTCTCATACTGTTCTTCTGTCAGGGACCATCAGGACATGACCACCACTCACTTGAAACAAGGAGACACAGATCTATAGGAAACTCCAATAAAGAGACCATTTTTAAAGATAATACACATTTTTTGCATAAAGAAAGCCAGCATCATTAAATTATTCATAATTGCCTACATTATGGGGAGAGGGTTCACTTATCCTATATGTCTACTTTAAAATATGCTTTACATTGCTAACATAGATAGAAATACTACAGTGAACTTTATTCAAGATGATTCTGATAAATATCTTACTGCATGTTCTGGACCAATGTTTTGACGTGAATTAATTAAAATTAATTAGGTGAACTTTTAGCAGGTTAGGATCTTACTTACAGCTACCAATCTTATAGGAACATGGTGGATGTAAGGTCTTGATTAATTTTATAAAGTCTTTCTTTTGTATCTCATATCCAATTGTGCGGTTTAAAGGAAAACTAAACCCCCAAAATGAATACTTGAGCAACAGGTAGTTTATATCATATTAAGTGGCATATTCAATAATCTTACCAAACTGGTATATATATTTAAGTAAATACTGTATTGCCCTTTTACATCTCTTGCCTTGAACCACCATTTCATGGTTGTCTGTGTGCTGCCTCAGAGATCACCTGACCAGAATTATTTCAACTGTAATAGGAAGAAGTGTGAAAGCAAAAGACAAAACTCTTTCTGTTAATTGGCTCATGTCACCTAACTTTATATTATTTTTGGTATGTTTGTGTGCACCGCTGAATCCTTGGATCCCAGGAGGCTGTCCTTATTTTTTAAAATGGCTATTTTGTATTTAGGATGACCCAATGGCACATGCTACGAAAAAAGTATATTATTATGAAAATGGTTTATTTACATGAAGCAGGGTTTTACATATGAGTTGTTTTATGCAATATCATTTTATAGAGACCTACTTTGTCTGTGGGGTTTAGTTTTCCTTTAAAGGGTTAGGTTGGCAATGCATGACTGTGGGGTGCTCTTGCTGCCCTTTTAGTCACTCACTCTTGTCAAAAGGTGTTGAACCAGCTTCTGCAAACCTAGCTACTACTAATCCTACCCTGCCATACATGAGGGAAGTTGTGCATTATTTTGCTAAGGAACAGAAGAGTATAAGGTCTGTATGCTTCTTCAACTGACTTTCTTTGTTCATAGACTTAATATAGCTGATACACAGTGGGGAAGAATGGCTAGTATGTTATATAAATATTGCACACTAGTGATGGGCGAATTCCCGTGATTCTCCGCCGGCAAATAAATTTGCGATACGGCAGAGAAAATTCGCCTGCTGAAAATCCGCTGGCATAAAAAAAAGAGACGCATGTCAAAAAACCACGTCTAAAACATGACGCTACTCGTTTCGCAAATTTTTAGCCAATTCATGAATTTTGCTTGAAATTCACGACTTTATTGGCGAAGGGTAATGGGATAGATGAGCCCATCACTATTGCACAAAATTTCCAGACCCACAAAGAGTCAACATTGACTTTTCTGCTCCTGTGACCTCTTGCACTCCTTGTTTAGGAAAGGAGGGACTACCTTACCTGGGAAAAAAACTCTTACAGAGCCCTGCTTATTTTTCATCTCTCTGAACATAGATAATGATAAGGGTCTACACATGTGATTATGGGCCCAGTCAATACAAACAATAAAAGAAGCATGTGAATGCTGTGAAGTGCAGACATTGCTATTTGTATTTTGCCATTTCATGTGAATTAATATTTTGTTTTTATGTTGTTTTTTTATATTATATTATATTATATTTTTAAGCATTCTCTAAAAGAGAATGTGTACTTCTCTGACAAATAAGCCAATGGGCCAGTTATATCAAAATTTGACTGGCTACACCTGTTCTTAAAAGGACTTTTACATGGACTAAGTTTGTTCACAAAATGACTATTGCAGTTATTGTAGTTAGATTTAGCTTTACAATGGAAAACTTTTAAGCAGTTAGACATGAATATATATTTCAGTCTTCAGTCTCATCACATTCTAAGAAAATGCTATATCTCATGCATTATTTATATATCTGCAGTTTTACCTGTAGAGTCAAATACAAAATGGGTCAAAAAGTACATTACAATTGAAAAATGAAATTAAACCAAATGCATGTCTAAATAGTTTTCTTTTTCTGATAGTTTTCCTTTTGTATATGCCTTGCATCATTATTTTCTGCAAGGGTAAGGGAAGATCATAATAATAATAACAGGAAATGAATTTCTTCCATGGGTGCCCATGTGCAAATGACAAAAAATGTAATAGCCTTTGTGAAATGTCCTTCCAGTTAGCAATGCTTTTGCAATAATTAAAAAATGCATAACTTCATATGGAAGCACAGTTTCCGTTATGACAGAAAAACATATTTAAAAACCATAAACTATATTCATTGCTACTTTTAAATTATAGATTAAAAATAATTAATATACCCTGGGATGCAAATGCTTCAAAATTAACATATTTGCTATGCTTGATAAACTAAGCTAGGCTCTTGCAAGGAGATAATACTGTTTTAACTGCATTATGAAGAATGTAACAAAACACTCTGCTTGAAAGCAAGACAGAGAGAAACAAAACTGTAAGGTCACACAATATCTCATATAACATTTGAAATAGACTGCCAATTGTTTGGTTAACTGTACAATGCCAAAGCCTCTTATAACATTGTTAAGTCTTTATTCAGTAATACATTATCATGCATATTTCATAGAAGGGATTACTAAGACAGAATTGTGTGTCATTTTTGTTGTATGTCTTTATAATTACACCTTGAAGCCACAACTAGGCTTTTTCCTATACTACATATTCATGAAAAGCGGACTTGTAATTTGATAAAGGGTAGCTTGTGTTTTCAACTCCATTCAAATATCGTCATGAAGCAGAATTAAAGTAGGCATCTGTGTTCTTCCGGCATTAATCTCTTCAAGCATATTCCAGCTGCTATGATGTGCAAGAGGGAGATAAGTCCTTAACGGGCTAAAGCTAAGCAAGCCAGACAACTCTATTATTGGCCTCATAATTGCTTAATTAAACTTTTGTCACTAATCATTATGAGGGCAATAGAGCTGTTATACTGGCTTCTGTTAAGCAAAAATCAATAAACTGTTGGAGTTAATTTTGCCGTATTTTTTGTCCTGCAAATGAAATTCATTGCTGCCGGTTAGTGATCTGTGGTGCTGGCTCTCTACTGATATGAACAGCCATCACCATTTGAATTGAGGGTATTCAGTTGCACATGAATATGAACAAATGGCAGACATAAATCTCTTGCATGAAGTACACCTTCTATCCCTTTATTATGGAACAATTGACCCATCTAAAATGAATTCTAATGCCAGGAAAGCGTTTAGATTTAAATTACACCATGGTCTTCTGGACCTGAAAGATGACGGCATAAAAAAGATTAATATGCTAATTATTTTTCTCCTTATTTTTTTTTCTCCTTCAACATCTATGGTAGGGTATTGTGAAGCGTGTAAATAAGATGACTGTTTTGTCAAGGAATGGCTCTCAGCCTCACTATATTCCATTGCAATTTAATTTGTTTATTCAAAGCCCACTGCAGATTTGAACTCTGCTTGCAATAATGCTTTATTCTTTTGCATAATGTTTACCTTTAAAAAGAAATCTTTGGAATAAAAGAGACATGTTTGAGTTTCTAGAAAGGAACTGAATACCGTTGTGAATAGTGATGCACTTAACATCAACCTTTATTTCAAATTGTTCTTAAACTTTTTCCTCCAAAACACAGTGACGGTTAAGCGTATGGCTTAAAAGAAAACACCAGCTTAGTTGCTAAATTACATTTTTTAAATGTTTAAATATAGGGCTCCATTCAATCCAATGCCCTAAATGTCCAATAATGTTAAGTTGTGTTTACCTCCAAAAAATGCACAGTGGTGCCTAATTGATTTCATTGTGATATGGAATTAATTAAATGGGAGATGATGGTCAAATTTGCAGAACTGCAGACCTGTTGTGTAATGGAAGACTAAACTATTTAAAAACCTAAAAAAATACAACGATACCACAAAATGATGGCAGGCTAAATTAACAATCGTATAAATATTACATTATGTTGAAATAATCATTACATATTTTTTTAACCTTCAGGGAGGGGTGCAGTTCAAACCAGAAAATAGTAGAGCAGGCACTCAAGTGAAGGCAATCTTCCACCAGGCAGTAGATATAGGTAAAATAGTTTATCATGTCACATATAGATACACAGTCTTAAGATGCTATTACATTTAGAAACAAAATGGATATTTATGTTGGCTACCCAATATCCTAAGGCACTGAGCAATGATTATGATGTGCCCTGCTATTTCTAATTGTTCAAATCCTACATTCTTTCCCATTTTTCCTATGTGGGTCATCAAATATTGTAATAGACTGAACAATGAATACGATGTGTCCATGCTATTACTGATTGTTCAGATCTTTGTACTGTTGGATACGGATTAGTTACTTGGGAATTTGGAAGTGTTATGTGATTGGTGTACTGATTTTTAAATATCTTGTTTGAAATTGTGTACAATTAGCCTATGTGTACCGTCTGTGTATCTATATGTGACTTTTTTGCCTTCACCCAAGTGCCTGCTCTACTATTTTCTATATAAATTTTCAACTATACTTTAAAAAGTGAAAAAATTAAACATGGCCAGTAAATGGTTCTAAATGAGTAAGTAATCTGTTTGTTTGGATTGCTGTAGATGATGGATGTTACATATATATTTATTTGGATGTGTGTTATTTTGACACTCAAAAATAGTTACACTATGTAAACCCTATTAAGCAGCCCTGGTTTGAAATGGTCTAAACTGTTTAGAAACCTAATGAAATGCAACCACAAAAAAGGTGTGAAGGTAGGATCAATTAGCAATCATGTAAACATTACGGAGCAGATTTACTAATGGTTGAATTTCAAAGTGAAAAAACTTTGAAATTTGACAATCAAATTTTTTTTGGAGTCATTTTCGATTAAATATGGCCATTTTCATTCAAAAATGGCTGAGTTCGAGTGAATGAAAACTCGTTCCAATCGTTCACCAAAATACTTCAATTTTTCAGAACTTAGAAAAAATTTCAGGGCAAGTTCTGTGAGGTCCCTTATAGGCTAAAATGGCAAGCTGCCGAATAGTTGAAGTCAAAGAATTTTAAAATGGCCAGTACTTCGAAATTTGAAAATTCTAATTTTTTCAATTTTTTTTATTCTAATCGAATTTTGGGCTATTCAATAGTCAAAGTAGCCCAACATTAGTTCAAAATTAGAATTTCAAAATTTCAAATTTTATCCGAATTTTCACTTCAACCTTTAGCAAATATGCCCCACAATGATGGATGTTACGAATATATTTAATTAGATGTGGGTTATTTTGACACTTAAATATTAAACCTCATTTTGAAATACAAAACACACTAAGAAAGGATAAACACTTGCCAAAAATGAAAGGTATGTTTGGAAGGCTGGCAATGGCCCTTTTTACTGAAGCTGGTGTAGTGTACACTATAAGACAATATAGAGGATATGGTTTAGAATATGGAGGTTGATTTTGTACACAGTTAAGTTAACATTGTTGTCTTGTGAGTTGTTAGAATGCACATGGGTGTATGTTTTGCAAGGCCAAACATACCTGAAATAGAGGACTAGAAAAACATAAGTACCTGCAGCATGGAGAGCAAAGGCAGTCCCACAAATCTTCCATTACCCCATGTTATGTTTGTTTTCAAAGCTTTGTGACAAGCTGGCTGTCTGTACACATCATTTTTTTTTTTTTTTGAGAAATCACTTATGGTAGGCAGGTAAGAGCAGGATCAGAAGAATAAAGTCAGGGACATCTCATCTTCAGGTAAAAACACAGGTTTATTTTGGCAAACTCTTCCCAACAGAAATGTAACAGGACCATACTGTAGCTCAATAGCATTTTAACAGCATGCATCCAAGATTTTCCCCACTCTAGGGTTCTCACCTTACAGGGTGGCTTCCACACACTGGGATATTCTGGACTTTCCTCTAAGCCCTGCTGTCACCCCATCCAGAGACAGTAATTCACCAGCCTCTGGCCTGGCTCACCTTCTGACTTTCCTCAATCTGGCAGACACCATGCCAAATCTCCCTCTGCCCCTTGCAGTGGCAGGCAGCACCCCCAGCCTCTCTGGGAGTTCAACAGACAGGTAATATTCCTGTTCTGGGCCCTGCTCAGAGAGACCTTCCTAATATTTTCACTACAATTAAATACCATTCCTCAAGACAGCTTTCCTCTGGAAAGTGAGCTCCAATATGAGAACTGGACCACTGGCTTGCCTGTTCCTGATCATTCTACCACAGCTTCAATTACATTGAATTTTCTCTGTGTCATCAATATCATTATTCAGTGTTAAAGTGATACTGACACTAAAAAATGAAATTTAACATATGAATGTACATTAATTGTTACCTACAGGTCATGTTGATCATTTTTTGCTGAGAGGTTTGTTTTTGTATATAACTGTTAGCTGAAATTTCTAAGCCTGACTCTCTGACACCCTGACACTCTTACTTTGCCAACCTAACAGTCCCATCTCAGTCTGTTAGTTACAGTTTGTAATTATAACAGATGCCGGGTGCACAAATACGGCAGCCCCCTTATACAGGAACATGGGGGATCAGACAGGTTATACAAAAGCATCATACAAATACCTTATGGCAAAGTTAGAAGTAGCTTTCAAAGCCAGTTATTATAATAGAGGTAAAAAAGAGTTTGACTTCAGGTGTCATAATCTCTTTAATGTCATTGTGGCTATAAGTGTGTCTCAAAAGTGTAAACATATTTCTTCCCTTAGATTAAAAATTGTCTTGATGGTATTTAAGTATAATGGACTCTAATAAAATCCACATGTGATGTGGCTAAAGAACCAAGTGAAACCAGGTCACCTACAACATCCAGACAGGGCTCACATATTTCTGGTAAAATAAAAAGGAGTTCTTCAAGCCAAGTCAATCCACCAAAGTCAGAAGATGACATCCATTCAGACCACACGTATGTCAGTCCAGTGAATGATGATGATAGGCAACAAGACTACAGGTTTAGCTCTGAAGAAACTTTTGCACTAATCACAACTGAAAGATATGATGATCTGTTTGGAACTGGCAAGGTCCGTACATCCTATTCCCAAAAATCAGCCTGCTGGAATGAAATCACAGCATCTGTCAACAGTGTAAGCAGTACACGCAGAACCACTGATGTCATAAAAAAAAGGTTTAACTACTGCAAAAGAATAGGTAAACAAAAGAAGTCCTTCATGCTAAAAAAGTGAAGGATTACCATATCAGCCTGTTCACTTCTCTGTGTGGGGATCATTGTTACAGGAGAAAAGTTGTTGTTTGGCCATGTCTGGTGTACCTGGTGGTGTGGACACAGAAGATCCAAACACCTAGTAATTTTTTTTGCCTTAACCTACAACTAAAATCTCCAAATGATTGATTTTTTTTTTAGTACTTGCCCTTCTGATATAAAGATTGTTTCTCATTGACACTTCGCATCTGTGTTGTTGTTGTATCTAGATGTGGCTAATAACCTTTAGCATCACATCTTCTATTTTACTGTTAGCATGCATCTGGTTGCTATGGTCAAGGGGATCCTAGTAGCCATCCTGTGTTTGAAACAGAAACACAAATATGGCTAAAGGATTTACAACATAGAAAGGTGTGAAAGTGTGAAAAAATCATAATAACAAAAACACGGTCTAACATTACAAAACGTAAGGTAAAATTTAATCAACCATTGCAGTTTTGTGATAGTCAGTCTGTCTAGGTGTTTCTCTCTCTGTACAATAGTAGCTATCATGATCCATTTTTACACAGTTACCATCCACATCCTTGTTCCTATCTGTCTCCTTATATGTGGCCTACACACGGGCCTTTTTTTGCAACAATTGATAGCTGCAACATCAATTTCCTCTCTGAATCTCTATAAATGTAATAAATACTTTAAAGTACCAGTAACACCAACATTTTTTATTTAAAAATTCCATTCTAAATACTAAAAATAATGGGCATGCCCTAATACATTGACATAACATACCTTTTAAAAAAAAAAATAGCCTTTCTCCATTACCTTGCAAAATGGAGAAAGGGTGAACAGTTCGCCACTGCCTGCGCGCTCCTGACGCTGTTCCTCTACACAGAACCGGAAATGAGGAACAGGAAGTCGGAACAGAGAGCACAGAACAGAGAGAATCCAGGAAGTAAGGTCATCCAAGGCAGAGAACCTGAACTGTTGAGGGGAGGGAGACAGACTGCAGGGAGGGAAAGGTTGTGGGGAGACAGACTGCCGTGAGAGAAATGCTGGGTGGGAGGGAACAGAACCTCTGGGCAGAAGATACACAGCAGCACGCACAAAGGAGAATAAGGAAGAACCCCTTGGATGCGGTGCAACAGGGCTAGTTTGAGGTTTCTCCAATTTCATACCCAAACAGCAGGAAAGTTCAGCATATTATAGGTGTGTAATGTATATTCATTCTTTTTTTAAATAATTTAAATTGTGTTACTGGTCCTTTAAATACTGAAACAGCAATCACTGCATTAGAACAAAATAATCCAAGAGCTTTATTGAATGTTTCTACAAGCCCAAACACTGAGGTTGTTGATAATGCAGCAATCTGTAGTGAAAGAAATGTAGACAATGCAAGTCGTCATGTAAGGAAAATAGAATGTGAGGAAGAAGAACAATCAAATGATGATGCTGTATTTTCAGAGGATCCAGATGAGAATCCAGAACCATATCAAGATCACCATTCTGAAGTTGCAACAAATCCTATATGGAAAAACAAGTAATATGCCATAATGATATTGTGAATTTGCAAAATAGAGACCTTTACAAATTACATTTGCAGCTACTGAGAATGGAAAATCAGAATTCTGATTTGGCGGCAACAATAAAAAGAATAGAGCACAATTAAACTGAACTACTCAAGCTAAATTTGACCACACAGCAACACTTGTTTGAAAGCAGTAGTTCATTGACAGATATCACTTCTTTAATGTGTAAACTTATAGAAAACACTAAAAAAAGGTCTGACATAACCCACATTTTTAGTGCAACACACCAAACACTTGTGAATTGTTACAGATGCAGTCACTTGGATTTGTAAGTTAAATGCGTCGTGACTTAACTCATCTAACCCATTTATCCCACTTAGCACAGAATATTGTGTCACAGCATCCCATCCAATTAAAGAGTTCACCATTGAAAACAATGGTGCTTTGGTATGCTAATGAAAAGGTTAAATGCATTAAATGAGTTAAGATAACTTGAGATAACACAGTTTCTTCAATTAGCCCTGAGTCACGACGCATTTAGCTTACAAATCCAAGTGACTGCATCTGTATGTGACACAATGGGCACTGAAAAACAGATTGTGTCAACAAGATTCCCTGTGTTACACAACTAGCTGAGACAACAAAGTGCTATAGCATGTACCACTTCAAATATTCCAAAAATGACTGTTGACTTATGAAGTGTGCAGAATATACAGTAACAGTAGTGTGTGTTTCCAAAGAAGGCTGCAAAAACATTAATCAAACACATATTTGAAACACAAATTCTATGATTGTTGATTGAATGAAATTACTTCTTTCTGTTCTGGAAATGTTTCTCCTTACAATGAGGGGGTAATAAAGCCACAAGTACAATCTATTGTACCCATGAAGTTAGGCAGACCTCCGCGGACATAAAAGTCCCTTTTCACTTTCAATCACTCCTGTCTGGTGTTGGCAAATTTTATAAAAGTTAGACCTTCTGATGAATGAAAGCTGAAAGATGCCAGAAAATGACAAGTTGCCGATAACTTGAAGAACGGAACTACTGTATCTACATTATCCACAACTTCAGCCTCCCCTAAGCCAGCCTGCAAGACCATGGCTCTATGTAGCCTTGGCAGAAATTCAGGGATAGGTGCATGTGCCGTAGCAAGTACGGTACTAGTGGATACTCTGCTGAGAAGTATGCTGCAGCAGGGGAAGCAATAGCCCTTCTAACCTGCAATCTTAAGTGGTCTCCTCATCATTTTCTTTTCTCAGTGTCCCTGACACAGCTGAGCAACACGGGAGCCACAAAATTCTCCATCGTATGAAGTCAAGAAGCCAAGAAGTGAAGGGTTTTTATACTTCTGTTTGCCGTGTCCAAATTTTGCCTGAACACTTTCAGTTCTGGGTCTTAAACACACAATTGGAAACAAGCTTAGCACATTCAACTTGCAAAGATGAAGGGTTAACAGTCATGTGCAAACATTTGGAGATTATGGTTAGTGGGATCAATTGCAAGGGAAATGATTATGAATGAATAGTGATGACAATTGTTGAAAGGCCTATTTAGCATTTGTGGGGATGTGTTTTAGTTAAAATATAAGATATTAATATTTTAATCACATTGATATCTTTTTGAAGGTTTGTCTTGATAGCTTTAGAATGTGACAAATAACCCAGAAGACAAAATATATTGAGGTTAAAGTGTTAATGGCAGCCAAACACAAACTGGAATTTATGTCAGGAAGAAGTAAAAATAAGGCAAATAGGTCATATATTTTTTATCAATTTTTTAAAAACATTAGAACATGTGAAAGTACTTTTGTTAATGAAAACACAAAAGTGTAATTGTAAGTGCCTTTACATAGTTACATAGGTACATAGTTAAATTGGGTTAAAAAAAGACAAAGTCCATCAAGTTCTACCCCTCCAAATTAAAACCCAGCTTACACACACACCCACCCCTACACTCTTTCACACAAACCATATATGTCCATAGCTATACTAACTGTAGAGTTTAGTATCAAAATAGACTTTGATATTATGTCTGTCAAAAAAATCATCCAAGCCCCTTTTGAAAGCATCAACAGAATCAGCCATCACAACATCACCTGGCAGTGAATTCCACAACCTCACTGTCCTCACGGTGAATAACCACCTGCTTAAAATGAAAGACCTTTTATTCTAGTCTGGTGCGGTGATCCTCTTTATGGGTAAAAAGGTCCCCTGATATTTGTCTATAATGTCCTCCAATGTATTTCTAAAGTGTAATCATGTCCCCTCACAAGCGCCTTTTTTCCAGAGAAAACAACCCCAACCTCAACAGTCTACCCTCATAATTTAAGTCTTCCATCCCTCTAACCAGTTTAGTTGCACATCTCTGCACTCTCTCCAGTTCATTTACATCCCTCCTAAGGACTGGAGTCCAAAACTGCACTGCATATTCCAGATGAGGTCTTACTAGGGATCTATAAAGAGGCATAATTCTGTTTTCATCCCTTGAGTTTATGCAGGACAGAACGCTATTTGCTTTAGTAGCTACAGAATGACACTGCCCAGAATTAGACAACTTGTTATCTATAAAAACCCCAAGATCCTTCTCACTTAAGGAAACTCCAAACACACTGCCATTTAGTGTATAACTTGCATTTATATTATTTTTGCAAGTTCTGTGTGTTGCGGCGCACTCCATAAACAAGGTCACAGGATTGCCTTTGTTTTCATCCGATAAAAAAGTCTTTTTATTTCAACATTTGATTAAAAAATGCATGCAGCTTACAAGGTCTAACGCGTTTCGTAACCACGTACTTCCTCAGAGACCCTCAGGGTCTCTGAGGAAGTACGTGGTTACGAAACGCGTTAGACCTTGTAAGCTGCATGCATTTTTTAATCAAATGTTGAAATAAAAAGACTTTTTTATCGGATGAAAACAAAGGCAATCCTGTGACCTTGTTTATGGAGTGCGCCGCAACACACAGAACTTGCATTTTGACTGTCTCCCTTAGCGACTGACTCGGGGCGGCTGCACCCGGGTCACTACATCCAGCGGGTAAGCAGTTTTTCTTAAGAATTTGTTACAAGTTTACCGAATGATTGCAGAGGAGTCTGTCTGAGAATTGACTTCAGCGAAGGGTCTGGGGCTAATTGCACCTGGGCCACACTTGTTTAACGGTGAGATTTTACAAGCAACAGATTAGACCCACTGGGGATGTTTACATGCATAGAGTTATAGTTCCGTTAAAGATATCAGGGGTACTTTGTACCAATTGTTTGGATAGCATTTATATTATTTTTGCCAAAGTGCATAACCTTGCATTTATTAACATTGAGCCTCATTTTCCAGTTTGCTGCCCAGTTTCCCAACTTAGACAAATCACTCTGCAAAGTGGCAGCATCCTGCATGGAACCTATAGCTCTGCACAATTTAGTATTATCTGCAAAAATAGAAACTGTACTTTCAATGCCCACACCCAGGTCATTAATAAACAAGTTCAAAAGCAAGGGACCCAGTACAGAGCCCTGCGGTACACCACTAACCAAACTGGTCGAATTAAAAAATGTTCCATTTACCACCACTCTTTCTAGTCTATCTTTTAGCCAGTTATCTATCCAGTTACAAATACTATGTTCCAGACCAACATTCCTTAATTTAACCAGTAACCTTCTGTGTGGCACTGTATCAAATGCTTTAGCGAAGTCTAGGTAAATCATATCCGCAGCCATCCCAGAATCTAGGTCCCTGCTTACCTTCTCATAAAATGAGATTAAGTTAGTCTGGCACGATCTATTATGCTTAAAACCATGCTGGCACAGACTCATAGTATTGTTATTTGCTTTAAAGTCCAGTATCCTATCCTTTATTAATCCTTCGAAAGGCTTTCCTACCACCAATGTCAGACTGACTGGCGTATAGTTTTGAGGCAGAGAATGGGATCCCTTTTTGAATAGCGGCACCTCATTAGCAATTCGCCAGTCTCTCGGCACCATGCCAGACCTCAATGAATCCTGGAAAATTAAGTAGAGAGGTTTGGCAATCATGGAGCTAAGCTAGTTAATTACCCTGGGATGAATCCCATCTGGCTCTGGACCTTTGTTTATCTTAACATGTTCTAGTCTCTTTTGAATTTCAGCATGTGTGAACCATGCATCATTAGATGTATTAGAATTGGTACTATTAATAAGGAAACCTTCATTAGATGGTTCCTCATTTGTGTAGACAGAAGAAAAGTATGCATTCAGAATCTGAGCTTTTTGCTTGTTCACATCAACCAGCTGACCCCTCTCTGATAATAAAGGTCCTACCCCTTCCTGTTTCAATTTTTTTACTATTGATATATTTAAAAAATAATTTTGGATTATTTTTACTGCTTACTGCTATATACTTTTCCTTCTTGATTTTAGCTTGCCTGATAGCTTTTTTGCATGATTTAATGGCCTCCTTGTACTTTATAAATGATTCTGCTGTCCCAGCTAACTTGAATGCCTTAAAAGCACGTCTTTTCTTACCCACCTCAACACCAACACTTTTATTGAACCAAAAAGCTTTGCAACAACGTTCCTTGCTTACAAGCGGAATATACTGATAAGTATATTTATTAAGCAGCATTTTAAAGACTTCCTATTTTGTTCAGTGTTTAACCTTGTGAAAAGCATTTCCCACTTAATATGTTGCAGAGATGCTCTTATACTGTCAAAGTTTGCACGCCTGAAATTCAATGTTTTAGTTACTCCTTATAGAGTTGCCTCTGCAACAGAATCTCAAAGGACACCATGTTATGATCACTATTTCCTAAATGCTCACCCACACAAATGCTAGAGATGAGTTCAGTATTATTAGTTATTTGATTCAAGTTTTTAAAAACTGGAGAAGGGTTGAATTGTAACATGAAGTCGACAACTTAGACTGAGGTAATTGCAAATATGCAGCAAATGTATATCTTTGGTACATACAAACTGTGGCCTTGTTCTATAATTTATGAAGATAGATGCTAAATTACAACAGTGCAACAGTCCATAGCAACAAATGAAATTCTTTTTGTGCATTAAAATATATGTTATTGCATAACAATGGAGAAAACAATCTGAAGTCCCTTGTGTTCATGGCAAGAGGACTAGAATAGTGACTAAAATCATGAAATTTTAGGTTTGGTTATCAGAGCCAGGTAGCATCATATCCTATCCCTCCCACCATGTTTAGGGGCATTTTGTTTTATTGTAACAGCTATACTTACTGTTTGATTTCTGTGGATACTCCTGCTTGATGTCCCCTGGGTTGCCTTCTATGAGCTTAGAGGCCTTTTTAATAAAGGTTCAATTTTAGCAGTTTTAGAGGTGTTGAAATTTCAATTAAACTCTTTCCCCCAAATGTAATAAAAGGCACTAAGACTGCCCAGAAGCAGTAAATCATAGCAACCAATATGATTTTTGTTTTTAAACAGGTGACATGTAAATGCTACTTGCTAATTAGAAGCAGAATTACACAGACTTCCGGGTGTAGTATATTTGTCTCTAATTCGCCAGCGAAACGTCAATTCGTAACTGCGGCTCTGGCAAATTTACACTAGCGAAGTAGATTGACTTGCGCAACTTCGCATCCTTACGCCAGGCGAAGTTGCGCACTGACGAAGGATCGTAAATTCACAAATTCACTAAGATGAACATTTTCCTCAACATTAGCACTTATGCTAGACGTTACTTCACCTGGTCAGACCAGGCGACGTTCAAAACAATAGATACGAGGATGAAAATTTTTTTTTCAAATTTTTTTAAGTCCCAAAAAAAACGCTGGCGAATTTTGGCATAGGAGATTGATATTTTTTTGGGGGGGTTACCCTCCTTCCCCCTACATTTCCTAACATATGGCAACACAACTATATAGGGGGCACATGTAGGGCAATAGGACAACTTTATTTATTTTATTAAAGGTTTCCTGGGCTTGTGTAGTGGAATGTAGTGGCAGAAACATATACTTCTATTATAACTTAAAGTTCCCGCCGTATGCAAATTAGGCTCCACTAGCGTAACAGCGCTCTGCCTAGCGACATAACACTGGTACAACTAAGCTACCGTTCGCCGACCTGAGGGTAAATTCGCACTTTAGTGAATTTGCATAGTGGTGGCGAAAATTTGCCTGCCGAAGTGTAGCGAACGCTAGCTAAGCTAACACTAGCGACATTTTGGATCTTAGTGAATTTGCCCCCATAAGTCTCCAGCAAAAGTGAGTACCAGATACTGATACTGCAAACAAAATCTGTTTCATAAGCTGCATAGCAATGGATCAGTTCAAACCCCAACAGTCCATGTCAATGAGTGGCAATCCTTCTGAAAACTGTTGCAGATGGGCCCAGACATGTATACTATATCTTACAGCAGTCGGGCTGGAGCAAAGGCCTGAGCCCACAAAGATTGCATTGTTACTACACAATATTGGGGATGAGGCACTGGAGGTGTATAACACCATCGGCATTGCACAGACACAAGACATAAGACAGATCACTTGACTCTGTGATGCAAGCATTTCAAGCCCAAAAGGCCATTTCAACTCAAAGGAATGTTGTATTTGAAAAAAGACACCAGTATTGGACACATTCTTTTGTAGAAAATCAAGGCCTAGACAAATTTGTGACTGAACTGAAACTAAAAGCAGCTAACTTTGAATTCAAAGATCAGGAGGAGTGCTTGAGAGACAAAATAGTTTTCAGTATTACAAATCCCCATTTAAAGGGGAAGTTGCTTGAATGCAGAAAGGTAACACTAGAAAGGGCAATCGAAATATTTATAGCTAAAGAAACCATATAAGCTCAAAAAAATGCAATGGCAAGTGCCACTATAGACAGCAGTGTTCATGTAATAAAGATCACACCTAGAGACACAGACAAAGCCATGCAGCAGTTGTGGCAGAAAGCACCCTCCCTAGTAGTGTCCTGCATATGGAGTAGAATGCAATAAATGCAAAAAGAGAAATAATTTTGCCAGAATGCTTTGGGACAGGCCCAGGCTAGCAACCTGTGAGTTCTGGCAAATGCCAGAGGGTCTGCTATAAGATGCCATAGAAAGCCAGTATTTAGTGCACTGGTGGGGGCTGTACCTGAAGTGCCAGGGCCAATTTATTTCTCAGTTTAGACCTGCTTAGGGACCTGGGTTTTTCCATATAAGCATTTTTCTCTGTCATTTGGATCATCACATCTTATTCTACAAAAAAAAAAATCAAGATTGCATAAACCAAATATGAATGTATGCCAAAATAGCTTTTTAATGAATAACTTTCACTTTCTATGACCTGAGAGTGCCAGGAAGTCTGTGTAGTTCTGCTTCTAAGGCAACACTTTGTTGCCTTTAATTCCCTTTCCATTTAAACAGAATCTTAGAAGCCTATTTGGATATTCTAGAAGTGTCTTTAATTTTTCCACATGATTTGGTAAACTTAATTTAGCTCCTGAGCAGAAGATTTAATAGGCTGCAGGGGTGAATTTATCACACATAAATCATAAAACAATAACGAGAACAATAAATATAAAATGAAAAATACACACGGAAATACAAAAGTATTATTAATTTTTTTAGCATACACATACAGTTAAGCTTGTTTAAAATTTTTGCTAAGTGTATATCCATTTACTGTAGTTACTTTTCCACAATTACAAGGCAGAAACCAGAAAATGAAAATTTGCCTCTGTAATTATATTGCTGTGAGTTGGATTGCTTGTTCATTAATCCCACATGAAAACTGCTTACTAGTATTAGATGTATGCATACAATTAATATAAGAGCAGAAAAAAAGTTTGAAACAATTACAATGTGTTTTCTAAGTGCTTGTTAACCAGAAGAAGAATAATAATTATTGTATTAATTACTATTTAGCTGTCAGGTTTGCAACAATCTAATTGCTTTTTGCAACTTCTAAATGAATTAAAACAGTACTGAAAATCTTGCCAGTATGGCGAGCAGTGACTTAATCTGATTTAATATATATATATATATATATATAAATTAGGAGTAAAAATGTTAATACTTTTGACTTTGGAGATGATTATAAAGGATAATTTTTGGAATCTGCTATCATATTAAAGAAATAGAAATATTTAAATACTTGCCAGCTGGCTATGGGTATTGTGCCATTTTATTTTCTCATGAAACTGAGATACCTCTGCTTATAAGCTTCTAGAAAGCAACATTTAAACTGCATAAAGAAGGGGACAACTGATCCAGATAGAATCCGAAATAAGGATATAACTAGATAACTTGTAACCAAATCCTGATTCTTGAAACAAAACCAACAGGATCACATATCTAATGGGCCAAGACAGATCTAGACTCATCTAAAGCAGAAAAAGTTCAATTTTTATAGTTGGTTTTGTACTTATAATCAAAATTAGAATGTCTTCAGGACACACTACAGGAGCTCTAAATTAATGTGCAACTTTGTATATTATGCTACATACAGCTCTAAGTCCTCTAAACCAAATAAAAAGACTAAAAACTCTAAATTATATAGCTAGGCTGGCTTCCAATGTATGGATCTACTACATTGAAACAAATGTGACACCCACAGTTATATCACACGAAAGCAACTCAGTTGCCTATATACTTGAAAACTTGGTTACTAAGGCTTGGGAGTCAGAACTTGTAAAACTCTTAGATGTAAGAGTGGCTGGTTGACTTGTGAATCATTGGATGATGAACAAAGAAGTAATTCACTATTTTTATAATCAGTTTGTTTTGGATATTCTTGCATGGGACTCAGCTAGCTGATTCATACTATGGTGGGAAATAATAATAATCTAAGTACTTGTAATAGCTGAATGGATTTTACTATGCTCAGTGGGGCATCAAATAGTATGTAGCTACAGGAGTTGCAAGTGTTGATACCAAAACTGCAACCAGGTTCCATACACCAGGGCCATAAATATGCAAAGTAGAAATGTGCCAATAATGCAGTGTGAAGGGATATGATTAATAAATTGCTGATCAATGAAATTTAGGGATTTGAGTATGGCAAGGAGGAATGTCAGCAAAGAATTCTTCACTGGGCCCATGCTCCACTAACAATGCCACAAGTATACTTTAAAGGAGATGTATGGTCAAAAATATTAACCCCCTTTGCCTTTGGAGAATGAATATAAGTATTTTTTTATGAGCCTGTTTTGATTTGTCATCCAGTTACCTGACAGCACATTCAATTCTCCCACTTATCTGCTCACTTCATCAGCACTCAAAACCTTCACGGCCGTGGCTGTCACTTCTGCAGGTCCCACCTGCCTCTTCTGCAAGTCCCGCCCGCCAACCAATCAAGTGCTTTTTTCTCTTGCGCTTCCTTGGCTCACAAGTCATTGTCTAATAGTTTTTGATTGGTTGGTGGCGGACTTGCAGAAGAGGCAGTAGGGCCAAGAAGAAGAGACGGCCACGGGCTGTGAAGGTTTTGAACGCTGATGTAGCGAGCGGATATGTGGGGGAACTGAATGCCCTGCCAGGTTAACAAATGACTACTCAAAACAGGCTCATAAAAATTTGTTGCTCAAAGGCAAAGGGGATTTATAATTTTGACCATCCATCCACTTTAAAGGGGTTGTTTACCTTCTAACACTTTTCTTTTCAATCAAGACTTTTTTCAATTACTTTCTATCGTTTGTCTCTCTGGGAGACAAATACTACACTACTGATACAGTAGTGTAAATACATTTCTTATTTTTGGTCCTGCTGAGAAGAATCCCTAAGTTACAATTAAGGAAGCTGTTATAATTGATACAATAGTTGCTAATGCTCCACAGATGCTGCTGAGAAATCAAAAAAGTATCAACTAATGTAGCATTGAATCGGTCAGAATTGTAATTGCAATAGATTAGAATCTGCACCTGGATTACTATGCTACCAGACTGTAGCACCAGAGACAGAACCATTAATTTTATTATAAAAGATCTCAAAAAAGTGTTTGGGAGAGGAGCAACCACTTTAAATGTAACTATACTGTCATACCTTCTCTTTAAAATAAGTGTAGAATAAGTGTAGAAAGAGAAAAATCAAAAATTTTAATTTAATTGTATGTAAAATACAAATGTAACCTTTACATATGTTTCCTCAGTATCTAGTGATAATATATATGAGTAAAACCTATCAAAGGTTTTTAAGATAAATGTTTTTCTGGAAGTTTATTGATACCACTCTGTATTCAGAAAAAATATTGAAGCATTGGCATTATATGCAGAAACTTTAATTTTCATCTCATTAAAAAAGTCCAATTGTGAATGCTAATTATACGGAATTAAATGACTAGAAAAAATCAAATTAACCACCATATTATTTAGCATATGCAACCGAAAACTTTGTTGAAAAAGCAATAATATACAGTCAAAATTATGTGCATGCATGTAAACATGCTAAAATCAATTAAATTAGTTCTTCCTATGATATACAGAAGTTTTATGTGCTATTTTTTTTCCTTACACCATTTTTGATTACATATAGTTACATGTTTTATTTCAGTTCTTGCTCAGCATATCTATAATGTTTATTATCTAAATAATAAAACCTAATTATATACTTATAATACTTTATAGTATATTTTTATTTCTCCTGTGTAATTTTTTATTTTGTGATCTTCACACACAAATAGGCATTAAAGAATTAGTAAGTCTTGCCTTTTAAAAATCCTTAAAAGAATCTGAAAGTAATTCTGTCATGATTCATTTGGTGCAGTTTTTATTTATAAATTACACTGTTTACAATGCAAATAAATCACTATACAATATAAAATGTAATTTCTGAACCTGCAAGTGTATTTTTTTTAGTTACAATATTTGTGTGTAGGCAGCCATCTCAGGTAATTTTATCTGGTCATGTGCTTTCTGAAAGAACCAGAATTTTACGATGGAATGGCTTTCTGGCAGGCTGTTGTTTTTCCCACTCAATGTAACTGTGTCGCAGTGGGAGCTGGATTTCATTACTGAGTGTTGTTCTTATACCTAAAAGGCAGCTGTTATCTTGTGTTAGGGAGCTGCTGTCTGGTTACCTTCCCATTGTTCTGTTGTTCGGGGATGTGGAAGGGAGGGGGGTGTTTTCACTCTAACTTTCAGTGCAGCAGTAAAGAGTGACTGAAGTTTATTAGAGCACAAGTCACATAGTCCCATGTCACATTTCAAAATGAAATAATAATAATATATTTACTCTAAAACAGATTTCAGTGCAGAATTCTACTGGAGTTGCACTATTGCATTTTGGAAAAAAAACACATTATTCCCATGACAGTATCCCCTTTAACAGCCCCGAAAATGACATACCATGGGAAACAGAATGAGCCATCACAACATCACCCGGCAGTGCATTCCACAACCTCACCGTCCTGACTGTGAAGAACCACCTACGCTGCTTCAAATGAAAGTCCTTTTCTTCTAGTCTGAAGGGGTGGCCTCTGGTGCGGTGATCCTCTTTATGGGTAAAAGGGTCCCCTGATATTTGTCTATAATGTTCTCTAATGTATTTGTAAAGTGTAATTATGTCCCCTCGCAAGCGCCTTTTTTCCAGAGAAAACAACCCCAACCTGGACAGTCTCCCCTCATAATTTAAGTCTTCCATCCCTCTAACCAGTTTAGTTGCACGTCTCTGCACTCTCTTCAGCTCATTTACATCCCTCTTAAGGACTGGAGTCCAAAACTGCACTACATACTCCAGATGAGGCCTTACTAGGGATCTATAAAGAGGTATAATTATGTTTTCATCCCTTGAGTTTATGCCCTTTTTTATGCAAGACAGAACTTTATTTGCTTTAGTAGCTACAGAATGACACTGCCCAGAATTAGACAACTTGTTATCTATAAAAACCTCAAGATCCTTCTCACTTAAGGAAACTCCCAACACACTGCCATTTAGTGTATAACTTGCATTTATATTATTTTTGCCAAAGTGCATAACCTTGCATTTATCAACATTAAACCTCATTTTCCAGTTTGCTGCCCAGTTTCCCAACTTAGACAAATCACTCTGCATACTGCAACTTCCTTCACTTGTGACTAGGAAGCCGGTCAAGGAACTTTCTACTGTACATGCTTGCACCATCATTCGGCATGTGTAGTAGACAGCTCTTTAACCTTCTTTCTATTCAAAGGAGAAGGAAGGATCAGTAAACTGAAGGAGGCAGAGCTTTATGCTCTGATTTCTGCAGGCTGTTTATACTTCTATCTTAGACTGGCCAAAGACATGCAGGTGTATCCATGTCGAATGATTGTGTGCTGCAATCTCCCAACCTACCATTAAGATTCAGATTGAATAAAATAATAAAAAGAACAAATCAGACAATGTTCCAGCCATTAATTCAAAGTTATGTCCAAACTTTTTCACCGCACAAATTATGCAAATTGTCACCCATCGACTTTAATGCATTTTAGTGAATTTTTGTCTGTGTCAATTTTTGGTGAAACAGGTCAAATTCGCCCATCTAGTCACCCATTGATATTGGCAATGCATGCAGAGATATTATCCTTAGCTGACAGAAATCTTCTTCAACTAAATGACAACTCGCCATGGCACGAAAAATGTTGGGAAGATCCACACAAAGTCTGAGAATCATACTAACTTTATCTTTGCATCTGTGACCAGTTTTAGAAAAGACATCAGAATGATAGGAGAAAGGGGCTGATTGGCGTCTTTTTAGGGATTTTAGAATAAAAAGGTTTACAGTTGTGCTCATAAGTTTGCATACCCTGGCAGAATTTATGATTTCTTAACCATTTTTCAGAGAATATGAATGATAACACAAAAACTTTTGTTTCACTCATGGTTAGTGGTTGGCTGAAGCCATTTAATGTCAAACAATAGTGATGGGCGAATTTATTCGCTAGGGGCGAATTCGCGGCGAATTCCCGCGATTTGCCGCTGGCGAATAAATTCGCGAATCACCAGCGAAATTTGGGGCGAGCGAAATTTCACCGAAAAAACGAGTCGCGCGTCGTTTTTGACGCGACGCAACGAAAACGACGCGACGCGCCGAAAATGATGCGACGCGTGTCAAATTTGTAGCGACGCGCGTCAAAAGCGTCCCGCGACTCGTTTCGCGAATTTTTCGGCGAAGCGAATCGCGGGAGATTCGCCCATCACTATCAAACAACTGTGTTTACACTTTTTAAACCATAATCACTACACAAACTACCCAAATGACCCTGATCAAAAGTTTGGATACCCTGGTGAATTGGCCTGATAACATGCAATCTAACTTTAAACAAAAGGATTAGAATTAATTATAAGTAATCATCTTCACCTGTGATCTGCCTGCTTGTATTTAGTGAGTGTGTACAAATGGTCAATGACTTTCTGGACTCCTGACAAACCCTTGCATCTTTCATTCAGTGCTGCACTGGTGTTTTTTGGATTCATTGGGAAAGCAAAGAATTGTCAAAGGATCTGTGGGAAAAGGTTGTTGAACTCTTTAAAACAAGAAAGGGATATAAGAAAATATCAAAGGAATTGAGAATGCCAATCAGCAGTGCTCAAATTAGGGCTTTTGTTGAAACCAACAGAATAACATCACGTGAAATACTGGACTCTGAAAAAATGTGGTGTGGCTATTTCAAGATGCACAATAAGGAGGCACTTGAAGAAAGATGGGCTGCATGGTCGAGATACCTCAAGAAAGTTATTACCACACAAATGCCACAAAGTATCACACTTACAATATGCCAAATAGCACAGAGACAAGCCTCAAACCTTCTGGCACAAAGTCATTTGGAGTGTTGAGACTAAAATTTTACTTTTTGGCCACAACCATTAACGCACATTTGGAGAGGAGTCAACAAGGCCTATTATGAAAGGTACACCATTTCAACTGTGAAACATGGTGGTGGACCGCTGATGTTTAGGGGATGTGTGAGCAGGAGGAAAATTTGCATTCATCAGCCTGGAAGCTGTGCATGGGACGTACTTGGACATTACAACATAAAAATGATCCAAAGCATGAGACCAAGTTGACCTGTCATTGGCTACAGCAAAATAATGTGAAGGTTATTGAGTGACCATCTCAGTCTCCTGGCCTCAATATCATTGAGCCATTCTGTGGAGACCTCAAACGTGCAGTTCATGCAAGACAACCCAAGGATTTACAGGAACTTTTTGCCAGGAAGAAGGGGCAGCGTTACCATCTGAGAAGATAAAAAGCCTCATCCACAACTATCACAAACGACTTTAAGCATTGATGTTAAAGAACTGGGGTATGTAAACTTTTGATCAAGGTCATTTGAGCAGTTTATGTAGTGATTATGATTTAGAAAGAATAAACACAGTTGTTTGACAATAAATGGCTTCAGCCAAACACGAACCATGAGTGAAAGAAATGTTTTTGTGTTATCATTCAAATTCTCTGAAAAATGGTAAATTCATATATAAATCATAAATTATGCAGGGTATGTAAACTTATGAGCACAACTGTACTTATTCTTTAAGGCAAATATATTGTGTATCTTAATCAATATTTTAGGCAAAATTTAACATTTTTGTATTGCAGTAGCAATATTTTTTTAGTCTGCACATTATAGTGACTGCTTTTCCATTTTTAAGTATGCTTACAAGTTAACTAATTACAAGACTGTTTGCTTACACAAAAATACTGCCCTGTTGTGTTCCCTCTACTCTTCACTTGCAATCAGAATCTGCTTTGTGAAAACTCAAGCAAACTGCCTTTTTCCTTGCATTGAACTTTGTGCTTCCTTTATCCTGACTCTAGTAATGAAGGTGGGTGATGTGATGGGCAAATTTGGAATAATTTGATCATTTAGTCCTAGGCAAACAATTATAACATAATGGGACCTATGGAGATTTGTCAGGCGAGAACTGCACCATGCACTGGTGTGGTTCTCATAACAGTATTTTAAAAATGCCCCATTAATATATGCCTGATAGTGATGGGCGAAACGGCCGCGTTTCGCTTCGGCGAAAAATTCGCGAATTTCCAGAGAAATTCGCAAATTTTGCGCCAATGCGCGAAACGAGTCACGCGGCGTTTTTGACGTGCGTCGCGTCATTTTCGACGCGCGACGCGTCGTTTTCGGCGCGCATCGCGTCAAAAACGACGCGCGACTCGTTTTTGCCGGCGAATTTTTTGCTGCAAATTTTTCCTGACGTTTCGCGAATTTATTCGCCAGCGGCACATTGTGGGAATTCGCCGCGAATTCGCCCCTGGCGAATAAATTCGCCCATCACTAATGCCTGATTTTTGGCATATATATACATATATACATGGGATGAAAGCTGCTGACTCTGTGTGGAGTCGGTGGCTTTTATCTGGCCACATATGGCCAGATTTTGAATAATTATAAATACCCTTATTTTTATCTTTTTATAATATGACAGACATGATTGTAAAACTGTACATATTTTTCAAAATTTTTTGTTACACTGAAAGAACATGGAATTATCAATGCACTCATGTACATGCATTTGAAAATATGAAAGCTCAAGAAAAAAATTGATACATCTCACAGGATTATAGAACATTGGATTAAAGGTTCTTCTGATGCAGAGATTTTAGCAACAATTGGTTTTTGAAGCTATTAAGTGAGGCCATAAATAGTGCCCTCTGCTGCTTTCTAAAACTATTTTCTATATGCCTTTCTCTTCCGCCACTTAACATGATACTTTGGTTGATTTATTATCCTGCCAATGTTTGGTAATGCTTACAATAAAGGATAGATCAAAGAATTAAATACAATTAAGAAACAGTGATTGTCAAGAATAAGGCTTTTTGTTTATTATTTAAAAAAAAAGAAACGAGATGGATAAACTGAAGCAGACTGGTGACGCCTGCCCTGTGCTTATAGTTTATGTGGTTTTCTCTGACATGCAAGTTCTTGTATTTTGAAAACCAGAGTTTGTTTAAGCCATGTTAGTGACTAAAAAGGATACACATGCTTCACTTCCTTTCAGAAAAATATCCCATGCAGGTATTGTTTATCTGGTAACTTTCAAAACTTGAGGATTTTCAGATAACTTTGAGGAGAGACATGGGAGGACATGTAATTTCTATTGGGACAAAATCTCTTAATGATATGTTATATCATACTGTAATCTCTCTAGCTCCACTAAAATTCCAAGGATTTAAAATCTGTCTGCACACAGCATTTTCAGTGTATCGGCATAAGTCAGATGGTCCTTCATGCATACAGTGAAGTCATCAGCTATCAGATTAAAAAAGCAAAAATAAACATGTAATCAAATAGAACTGGTGTGTATGTGATTGTTTGTAATATACCATAACTGCTTTATCATCTAGAAATTGAAATAATAGCAAATATGCTCATATTGAATTAAGTTAGAACTGTTAATATAAATAATGAAACTGCAAGGGGTTATGTATACAGTATATGCAGTCCAAGTGGTGCAGTTCCTTGCCAAAGGAATGCCTGGGTGCTAAAAATATAGTCAGAAGGAAAGAAAGGATGACACAAGTCAGGATGTAACAAAAACATTATCACAGTTTAAAGGTTTCAACAAATTAATGTATATATATATTTATAAATAATACACAATAGTCTTGAATATCCTGTAAAAGATATATCATCAGATATAATTGTAGCATAGCGATTTTATGTGATAATTATTCTCACATGACTCACTAAAACTTGTGTATTATAATAAATAAAGTACCACCTGCTGAAAAATATAAGGATATTTTGGCCCACACCTACCCACGACCAGCCAAAAATGTGTGCTACTCAACCCATCCCACCCATCCTACAAATAAACTGGTGGGTAACGCAGATTTTAGGCTAACCTGCAAATCAATAATAGTCACCCTGGCTTGAATCCTTAATAGTAATCACTCCCCCATACCTATCAAAGCTGACAAAATAAAATTGGAAACTCCTAGCACCATGTTGGAAATAAATGTGTACTTCAGTATATGCTGAGAAACTGTAATGAGAAATAAGGACTGTATTTACTTTCTTGTTTCTCCGCCTTTACAAACTTACAAATGTTTGTTATCGCTTTGTTTTAAAACTGTTAGTAATTTAATTCATTGAAATTAGTGGTGAGAAGTGACACTGCAGTATACAGCAAATGGTAACAGCTGGGACAGTTTAGTATAAATCAAACCCCAATGCAACAGCATACTCACAATTGAGTGAAATGAAATCTGCAGAATATGTTTGCATTATAAGTATTATTATTATTATTATTATAATAATAATAATACTCTGTTTTCCAAACTCCTCAGTGATCGTGTTCTACAGTAAGAATTCCACTAGCGGTTTTCTGCGACAAAACAACAACCTGTGACTTGCATATGTTTCCCACCCCATTTGCTTTCTGTCTGATGCTTGTAATCTGTCCAATGATCATAAACAATTCCAGGCAGTGACCTCATTATAACTGTTAATTGAAACTCCTAGCTAATGTATTTTTTGTCACTGTTTAATCTATAACTGTACCCCTGTGTGTGCAATGCACAAATCATCATGTTCTTGCATAAAATGTGAACTCCTTCAGTAGTGGTATAAAATAGTGATGGGCGAATCAGCGGCATTTCGTTTTGCCAAATTTTTGTGAATTTCTAGAGAAAATCGCAAAATGGAGAAAAATCCGCAAAATGCCACCGCAACTCATTTTGGATGCATACGTCCATTTTTGGACACCCGTGCCCATTCGACAATGGGCGCTGGCATCACCTCTGGTGAATTGCGGGGATCCGCCGCGAATTTGCCGCAGGCGAATAAATTCGCCCATCACTAGTATAAAACAATATTCAATTTTTATCTAAAAATTACTCCCTCTTGCTCCCTGCACAATAATATTGGCTACCCTTGCTCACACCATGCCACTATTATCTAAATACATAGTGTAAATACAAAGAAATAATCTGTAGTACTTTTTTGTCAATCTACTTTAAAAGTTTCTTTATGAAAAATCTTTCAAGTGCTCCATTTAATGTAAAACTAATTAGCTGCAAGACTATCAGACTGACATTAGACTATCTTGAGCTTTTCAAGAACATGCTGACTTTAACAGCAAGATTAATAAAGGAACACGCTGTACATACTTATGTATGATTATATAATTAGTGTTCAATGCCTTCTTTGATTTCTATAAAACTAATCATGCTCATCTGTTTATCTGCAATCCAAGCACACCTTTCTGTGACAAACACATGATTGCTGTAAATCTTGCATGGGCAATTCTTTGGTAAACATTAACACATATCCCACTCTATAAACTTGGAAAATTCAATTGTTTTCCAAAATTTCTGAAACCTGAATGATAACATTGAAAAATCATATGAACAGTAATAAAACATAAAGGCCAATCAAGATCATAACTATGTTATTTGACATATTTTGAGTTTTTCCATCACATTTACTAGAGGAGAGAACATTGATTCAATATATGTTTCATTTTAAGATGTGGAATGTTTTTTGTTTTTTTTTTACAATGAGACCTGTGGAATTATCTTCTTAGTAAAATTCTCAAGATGCTCTTGTACTATCATGTATATTCGATATTTTCAATAGAAAGAGGGGTGGCTTTTTACAATGTAAACAAATACAAAGTTAATGAAATTAATACATACCAAAATTTTGATCTAGGGATTGGTCCAATTGCCATCTTGGAATCAGGTAGGATTTTTTTCCCTTGAGACAAACTGGAGAGGCTTTAGATAGGTCTTTCTTTTATGCCTTCTGCTAGATCAGCTTGCAGTTAGGCAGATTTCACTTTAGAAAAACTGAGGATAGCAGACTTTTCAACTCTAGGCAGTGTCTGTATTTGCCTTCTAAAGCCAACAAAGTACTCTTTTGCCTCTTTATAGAGATATGGGCTCTCTTTGAGTAGGCTGTGCAGTTTTTTTTTTTATATAATTTTTAAATGTTTAACAAGTTCAATTCTTTACATACATTATTCCAAATGTTTCAATCAAATACAATTGTACAAGCGTTAAGTTTTCAGTTGTCATTAAAACTTATATAATGTTAGATCACATTCTTCAGATAAACTTCTACTTATTTTACCTTCTTTAAAGCTATTCAAAAACAATAGATTACCTTCTATATAATGTACGTCGAGAATTGTTTTAAGTCGGGGGGAGTAGGGGTGGGTTATTCCAGGCTTAGAGGGATATGTCCTGACATTCATTATGTCCAATTATGTGTAAACGTTACAGATTCATACATCTTACCTTGTCACCTCAACAGTCTCTGACCCCCCAAGATAGTATCAGATTAAGATTGCTTTCCTTGCCCTATGTAGATCTAGTCCCTAGAGTTGTGCTCTCATAGTCCGGCATATGCCCCATAATCCCTGATAAACACATCATCCTTAGCCTTGTTGTTTTCTTGTTAGTTATTTTCCCTGTAGAGCAGCAAAGGCCTCCATGTTGCCCAATGATTCCTTTTTGCTTTCATCGAAGTTGCATGTAATTCTTCGAATTTACGGATATCTTCCAATTCTGATGACCATTCGGCTATTGTAGGTATTATTGCCGATTTCCATTTTCGTGGGATTAGTATTTTAGCTGCATTCAAGGCATATTGTGTTAAAGATTTCTTGTACGCAGAAATGGAGTGATCATTAAAGTGGAGGAGTATAAATGCTGGGTCCTTTGGTATTGTCAAGTTTAATTTTGTATTGCAAATGTTAACCACTTTTTCCCAAAAGGTTTGTATTCCTGTGCACTCCCATAGAATGTGTAGTAATGTACCTGTAGAGACCCCACAGCGCCAACATTTGTCCTGGGTACCTGGGAATATTTTTCTCAGTTTAAGTGGTGTATTATACCGTCTTGTAATTATTTTGTAATTATTTTCTTGTATTCTGCAACTCCTTTGTCCCATGTATGATTTCAGAGTCATTTCCTCAATTTCTTGTGTAGTAAAGGATTTATTTAAGTCCAGTTCCCATTTCTTAAAGTGGGATAGGTTTTGGAGTGGCATTGCTCTTTGTTTGTTAAGTATTTGATAGATTGCCGAAATGTTGCGTAATGGCGATTGGTTTCGACAGCATCTAGTTTTGAAATTTGTATAGATTCAATCCCCTTTACTCTCTTTGAGAACTCTTGAGATGAAGCTTGAAATCTGGCAGTATTTAAAATGCTCGTTTTGGGGTATATTAAATGTATCATTTATTTGCTCCCACTTGGGAAGTGTAGCCTGTGGGCATATGTGGAATATCTGTGATATACAACCCTCAGTCCAGTTTTGAAAATAGCCTTGTTGCAGCCCAGGAGGAAATTCTGGGTTTAGAACCAAAGGCGTAAGCAGTGAATCTTTGGATTGCAGTTCATATTTAGTTTTGAGGGAGTCCCAGGTTTGTAGTGTATATGTTAGAAGTGGATGATCCCCTTTGATTAGCTTGCGGTGTTTGGGTGGTAGCCATGGCAAATGCTTTAACTGTTGTGAGGTGTTATTTTGTTCGATTGATACCCAGGCTTTACTTTGGTCGTGGTAAGTCCAATCTATTATGCGTTGTAATACACACGCCTGGTGATATAGTAAAAAATTAGGCAGGCCGATATCCCCTTCGGATTTGCCTCTTTGTAGAATAGATAGTTTTATGCGTGGATGTTTTTTATTCCAAACAAATTTTGTGATCATACTGTTCAATGTTGGAAAAAAATCTTTTGGTGGTTTCAGTGGTAGCGTTTGGAAGATGTATAGCAATCTGGGAAGTACATTCATTTTCAGTGTATTTACCCTGCCGAACCATGAGAGCACCCCATCGGACCATGTGTCTACTTCTTTCTTAAGTTCTTTAATTATATCCGAGTAATTTAATTTAGCCCAATATTTATAATTTTTAGTCAGAGAAATGCCCAAGTAAGTCAGTTTATCAGTTGCCCATTTAAAAGCGAATTTGTCCTTCAGTGAGTTCTGTAATAAGGGGGAGAGACTTATATTAAGTGCCTTTGACTTATTGTAATTTATTTTTAAGTCACTTAATTGGCTATATGTATCTCTTTCCTTCATGAGATTTGGCAACGTGACAATGGGTTGAATAAGTGTGAACAATAAGTCATCTGCATATGCGCAAATTTTATGCTGAAATTTATCTATTTTTATTCCCTTAATATTCGGATTATGACGAATAGAGCATAGAAGGGGTTCTAGGGAGAGTACATATAGTAATGGGGAAAGTGGGCAGCCCTGCCTAGTTCCGTTCATTAATAAGATAGGTTCGGTTAGTGAGTTATTTATTTTAAGTCTAGCGGTAGGTTGATTATATAACGAAGAAATCCATTCCAATAAATTAGGTCCTATCCCTATCTACCTGAGACATTGAAACATGAAGTCCCATCTCACTCTGTCGAACGCCTTTTCGGCGTCCGTTGACAGTAGGAAAATGGGAATCTGTCCGCGCTCTTCTGCCGCGATTAAATTAATTAATTTATTTAAATTATCCCTAGCTTCCCTCCATGGCAAGAATCCTGCCTGATCTGTATGTATTATATGGGATAAGCCTGGCCTAAGGCAACTGGATAGAATGTTAGCCTGGAGTTTAATATCGTTGTTAATCAGAGAAATAGGTCTGTAACTTGATGATAATGTAGGATCTTTCCCTTTTTTTTACTATCAGGCTAATATGAGCTTCCAAAGATATTGGGGACCATGAATGACCGTTTTTCAGCTCATTGAAGGCTTTGGTAAGTGGTTTTAATATGCGTGGTTGTAGTAATTTAAAAAAGCTTGTTGTAAAACCATCTGGGGCTGGGCATTTACCAGAGGGTGAGTTTTTAATTGCGCGTTCTACCTCTAATTCAGATATATCGTTTTCTATTTCCTTGAGCCAGTCCTGTTCTCCTTTAGGCATTCGGGAATTATTCAGATAATTTATGTAGGCATCGTTAATATCCGAATTTGATCGACCACAGTCAGTGTTTTTGGTAATCTGATATAGGTCTTTGTAGAAATTAGTCATTAATCTATTGATGTCCTGTGGTGAGTTAGAGACTTGACCAGTAGTAGACTTCATTTTAAATATATGATTCTTCTGTTCTTTAGTTTTTGACATTCTTGCCAAAAGTTTGCTACATTTGTTGCCATGGTCCTAAAGCAATTTTTTAAATATAAAAGTGGCTCTGTCTGTAGCATAGATTTTAATTCCTGTCTTGCTTTAGTGAGGTCTGAGAGGGCTTTAAGCGATTGAGTTTCTTTATGTAAAGCATCCAACTGTTGAATTTTGTTAATTATATCTTTCTTTTTTTCTCCTCTGTCTCGCTTTAGTTTAGTTCCCTGTTGTATGAGAATTCCTCTTATATAACATTTATAGGCTTCCCATTCTATAATAGCATTACTGGCAGTATTAGCATTATTTTGGAAAAATTCTTTAGTTGCTAGAATTAGTTTTTCTGATATAGAGTGGTTCTGTAATAGGCTATCATTTAATTTCCAAGCGTGATATCTTTTTTTGGGAGATAAGGAAGAAATTGTCATATATACCGGGGCATGGTCAGACCATGTTATTGTTCCTATATCCATTTTGAGTACT
>CM044441.1:67374349-67399402 GCA_024363595.1 Xenopus borealis
CCTGAAACAGCTTAAATGCCATAGCTTTTAGACCATCATGTGGTACTGATTCGGGGACCCTTCGGATGCGTATGTTGCACCGCCTGCTACGATTTTCTAGATCCTCCGTGTGTCTTCTCAAATCTAGTATAGCTTGGTCATGTTTCTGCAAGGTTTTGGCATTAGTCTGGGTATCTGCGTTTATAAGCGCCATGCGCTCTTCCAAGTCTCCCAGTGTATCGCACACACTTGCCATTTCTTGTTTCAACGCAGCTGTTTCAACCTGGATAGTATGTTTAAGATCGGTTCCCAGAGTTTGCAGATCTGTTTTATTAGGTATTTGTGCCAATGCTGCTAGTATGCTTTCTATTGAATTGCCTACCTCTGCGGCTGATTCAGAAGTGGCGCAGCTTTCGGAGCTATTCGTAGGCCCATCCGCCATGTTTTCTTCCTCCAGCTCGTCCATCGCTTCCTGCGTTTCCCGTGGGAGTGGGAAAAACTGTTTTATACCCGGTTTGGATGTATTTTATTTTGGCTAAGTCGATCCTGCCACTGTCGCTGGTTTTTGCAGCTTCCCCATTTCTCTATAATAGTCAGAAATCGCTAAAGTCAGTGCTGACCGAGTGGAGCTGCGGGACAACGCGTCTCACTCCTTTGCCATGCAGCCACGCCCCCTCTGGCTGTGCAGTTTTGACTACAGTCTTTGGGAAGAATATTAATGAGCTGGAAAAAGCACATAGAGGTACAGTTATACTAGCGAAAGGAATGGAAAAATAAAAGCTTGATTAAAAAACTATGATTACAATTATGGGGAGACATTATTTCTCTTTGCAATTACTTTAGAGGATGTAATAGAGGATATTATAGAGAGGTAACATAGAAAGAGCCCCCTCTTAAATTTGGTTAGAACTTTCACTTGAAACAGCACAAATGATTCTAGAACACAAGGGCAGCAAAGCTGTGGAATCCCCCAGCTAAGATGTTGTAATGACAGATAATAAGGGCTAATAAGTTATTAATAAGGGCTAATAAGCTATTCTTTCCCAAGGGAATATTTTTTCTTTTGCTCCTCTTTAGAAAAAATGCACTAACTTGGTGACTTTTCGATAGAAGAAACAGACATCTCCTTACATAGACTAACACATTCTCTTGTGCATTCCCAAGTATACTATGCATGCTGTGCAATGTAAAAAGTTTTAGCAGTTTCAAGAGTCTTCAACTATTCTTACTTAGCTGCTCCTGGGAAAAATTAAAATTGGAAAATTAATCTGAAAAGAGGTTAAAAATAAAAAGCTATTTAAATAAAGGGATGGTGCAAGGGATTGCATTGCTTCCTTGAAGCACTGATGTGTATGAATGTGATAGGGACCTAAGATCGTAAGCGCCACTGAACATGGCAGATAATGAATGAAGTGTAATATCTTTAAAACATGGAATACGTTCAGGGGTGTTTCGCCAATGAGACGAGTTGAGAATCTCGCCTCAGGTGGCAGCGCCCCAAGGTACCAGAGGGGGCAAAATGGGGCTCCTGGTAGTTGCTCCTGGTAATTGCACCCTGCGCTAGCATCCTGGCACTCTCCACTGCCCTCCTAGACCCCCTGCCTCAGGCGGCAGAGGGGCCAGGATCACCCCTGAATATGTTGGCACTATATATAAAAAAAATTACAGTAATTAACTAGTTAACTAGTGTTGCATTGATGTATAGGTCCCAATTACTAAAATAAATAGCACTGCACAATTTTCCAATATATAAAAATACATATGGGGACACTGGGGGGTTATTTATCAAAGTTTTTTTGACTATTAAAGGCAAAAATCCAAAATAGTCCTGGCTTTTTTGGAGAAAAAAATCGTATGATTTGGATTTTCACTCTATTTTTTCATGGTTTTCCCTGATCTGATTAAATCGTTATTTTTTTGGTTAATAAATAAGGTCCAATCGTGGATTCTTGTTTGGTTTGACTTTTTAGATAAAAATAATCAGCAAAATTTGGACTTTGATAAATAAGGCCCCAGTGAACGCAGTGAAAATACACTAACTTTCTCAAGAATATCCTCAAATAGCCAAACTTTATTATAGAAAAGAAATGCAAAAATCACTGTCAGTGAGATCTGTCTCAAGCAACTTTATTTTAGTTATTTTTGTACTAGTTTAATAAAACATATGAGATGTTCAGCCTCACTGAAGATGAATTAAATAATGTGATTTGCTCTTAAAAACTGCAAATGCAACTATTCTGAGTTTTTGTAAAATAAGCTAATGCTTATTAATTTAGACTAACATATTCTAAGTCCATTTACTAATATAGGTTCTTTATTACATGATACAGTAATAATTAGCAATAGCACTTGACTGGTCAATTGGTAATATAAGGTTAATGCATTGATGTGATCAATTTTTCCTTCTACAGGGTTATGAATAATACTCAGCAATAAAGTTTTCAGATAATTTCGCCTAAAATTAAAAATAAAACATTTGTTCTTTTTTTGATCTTTAAAGTTCAGTGGTATACATTATTTTGTATTGTGATGAAATAGCATTACTGGTTTTAAAATTGAGGAAGCAGACATCACATGGTACTTTAGTTTGGAGCCCTTCTGTGATAGGTGACATGAGCATTAAGAAATATCCACATCTTTTGAAAATGCTACAGTTTTTGAACATTCATAATAACAAATGAGAAATGCAAGCATTGTTTTTTATCACTATATTTCTCAAATATATTGAATGCTCACCCCTTTTGTGTATTATCATTAGTGATGGGCGAATTTATTCGCCAGGGGCGAATTCGCGGCGAATTCCCGCGATTCGCCGCTGGCGAATAAATTCGCGAATCACCAGCGAAATTTCGCTTGCCGAAAATTCGCCGAAAACGAGTCGCGCGTCAGTCGCGCGTCATTTTTGACGCGACGCGACGAAAACGACGCGACGCGCGTCAAAAACGACGCGACGCGCGCCGAAAACGACGCGACGCGCGCCGAAAACGACGCGACGCGTCAAAGTTGACGCGACGCGCGTCAAAGTTGACGCGACGCGCGTCAAAGTTGACGCGACGCGCGTCAAAGTTGACGCGACGCGCGACAAAATCGTCCCGCGACTCGTTTCGCGAATTTTTCGCCAATTCGCGAATTTCTCAAGAAATTCGCGAATTTTTCGGCGAAGCGAATCGCGGGAGATTCGCCCATCACTAATTATCATATACTTTTATTGTAGTACGTTGTCAGATAAATGTATTGGTAAAATATCGGTATGCAATTTACAACACATATTTTAAATAAAAGAAATGTAAAAGAATATTTTAGTATATTCATTAAACCAATAACAAAAATTCATTGTTAATACAATAAAATGTACCACTCTTCCTAAAATATTAACAGCATATTTAAGTAACACCAATTATTTGACAAATTGATCATGCATTTTGTCCATATAAAACTACAGAAATAAAATAGTTTTAGATTTTTGGCAATTTATACACTAAAAAGGACCTATATATGTTTGTTTACACCCAATTTATTGTACCTTGTCATTATATTGTAAAATATTTTACCTTTTCCATCTGTTTTACAACCCTAGCTGGGAGAACTGGGTGCTCTCTGCAAGTGTTCAGTGACAGGACATTCTCAGCTGCTCCTAGTCCCCAATAATTAGCCTGCTGTATTAGCTACCTCTTGTGGCTTTGTCTGTGAGAGACATTTGACATAAGAGACATCAGAGGGATTTTTCAGGAGGCTCTTGTGGCGTCCAAATGCCTCTTAATTAACCACTTAGGTATCCTCATTCACTCTCCTGCTTGGCCCTTTCCAAATGGTGGGGACTGCACTGAGGATCTAAACACTGGAGAAACATGCTATCAAAAGATCTTGTAAATGAAGGCTTGTGTAAATTATTTTTAATGATTCCCTCCTGGCACATCATTATGTTTGTAGTTACACACAGGCACATCAGAGATGGCTCATCTTCCGTAAGGTCAGCTGCAGGACCACCATAACTAGCTGCACTCAGTAAATGGCTTATTAATTAGCGCAGTGATTTTACATTGCTAAGAGCTCTGATGTATGAAGCTAGAATTGTAATTGTGTAGGATTGAAATAATAAGCTATCTCAGGGCTCCTTATGCAAATTGCCATATTATAAAATCATTACCTATCTAAACACTGAGTTTTAATAAGAATTACAATGATGAATTTTATGATAATTGACACTCAAAGTTTAATCGCTTGGATTTTTATCATTGTGATGGTTAAATTGTATTTTTAATTAAATATTCCTTAAAATGTAGAGAATTATTTAACAATTCTGCACCATTCTTTTAGATCACATTAGGTTATTCTCTTTGGTAATAATAAATCATGCCTTCTTAGAAATAGGTATTTGACATAATGTATCACTTGTAGGCAAAGATGTTTAATCATTTTTTTTATAATGATTTTAATGGCAATATATCATCAGCTCTGAGACATAGCAAATGTCACTAGGCTAGAATTCCTACTTTGAAAAAGGTAAAGAAGAAAACTCTATGTCAGATTTTACATACTTTTTACATATTTATTTGAGCTTATAGTTTTTATCCTATGCTTGTATGTGGACTTTTTAGGTTTAAAATAAACATGCCATAAAAACCAGACAGGTATTTTGGTCGTGAGACAGATACACTAAGGGGCCAATTTACAAAATCCACGTGAAATGATCGAAGTTCGATCGAATACGATCGAATAACGATTGTACAAATTTTTCATAAAATCGGATATTCTAATTTGGCCTATTCGATGATCGAATACCGAATTATCGAATAAATCAAATAGATCGAATGATCGGATATTCGATCATTCGATGATCGAAGGAATCAAAATTTTTAAGTAATTCGACTGCCTACTTCGCCAGATTGAACCTACCGAATTGCAATAGGTTTCCCATAGGCTTCTTTGACTAAGTCCTGCTCGAATACCATTCATATGATCGTTCCAATCGTACACATTTTTTCAGAGGCCAGAAGGAAATTTCACAAATTGTTCGTGAAATCGAACGATCGGTATCCGATCCTACGGATTCATCGAGAAATCGAATTTCGAGCAAAATGATAGCCTAAAACAATTCGATAAGCATTCGATGGTCAAATGCTTATCAAATTTCGAATTTGGTCGAACTAATTTTGGGGAATAATAGTAAATTTGCCCCTTAAAGGCAGTAATAATACACTTAAAAGCAGTGATAATAGTATTTGAAAAAAACAAAGGCTTGTAAATGTATATTTAACTTTACTAAATAAGTTTCTTTACCTTCTTCCATTTTCTCTCTCTCTCTCTCTGCTTCTTTTTTTCTCTTTTTTTTCCTTCTTAATAAAAAGTATTTTTTTACTATACGTTTGTACTATAATATGTTTGTGACAGATTTAATTTAATGAAGGGATGCTTCATTCAGATGTAAAGCTATGGTGGATATAGGACTGAATATATATACAGGAGATATATATATATATAAATATATATATATATATATATAGTCTGCCAGAATGGACTGCACACCCCGAGCTTTAAGACCTGGGTGCCCATGCAAATCAGAGATCAACATAAGCAAAGGGTGATGGCATTCACAAGATTTGAGCAAAAGGAGTCAAAAATTTAAAAAAAGGAAGTCTATTAATCTAACGTTTCGGTCCCACACAAGGACCTTTCCTTGACAAAGGTCCTTGTGTGGGACCGAAACGTTGGATTAATAAACTTCCTTTTTTTACATTTTTGACTCCTTTTGCTCAAATCGTGTGAGTGCCATCACCCTTTGCTTATATATATATATATATATATATATATATATATAGTAGCAGGTAATGGTGCACACCGTTAACAAAAATCAAATACCTGGGTGCCCGCAAATGAAGAAAATTTTTTTATAACAAAAGAAGTTGCAGCACTCACAGGGTTTCTTTGGTGAAAAAACTTGTAATATTTATTTGAACTCAACGTTTCGATCCCCCACAGGGATCTTCGTCAGGAGTGTTTTGTCACTCCTGACGAAGATCCCTGTGGGGGATCAAAACGTTGAGTTCAAATAAATATTACAAGTTTTTTCACCAAAGAAACCCTGTGAGTGCTGCAACTTCTTTTGTTTTATATATATATATATATATATATATATATATATATATATATATATATATATATAGTAGCAGGTAATGGTGCACACCGTTAACAAAAATCAAATACCTGGGTGCCCGCAAATGAAGAAAATTTTTTTATAACAAAAGAAGTTGCAGCACTCACAGGGTTTCTTTGGTGAAAAAACTTGTAATATTTATTTGAACTCAACGTTTCGATCCCCCACAGGGATCTTCGTCAGGAGTGTTTTGTCACTCCTGACGAAGATCCCTGTGGGGGATCAAAACGTTGAGTTCAAATAAATATTACAAGTTTTTTCACCAAAGAAACCCTGTGAGTGCTGCAACTTCTTTTGTTTTATATATATATATATATATATATATATATATATTGCCACAGGTAGGAGCGCACAACCATAAGAAATCGAAAAGTCTGGGTGCCAGTCAGGAAAATATTTAGATAAAACTGAAGGGATGATGGCACTCCAAGGGATGTCCCTGATGAAAGTTCCATAATGGAACTGAAACGTTGGACATAATAAACCTTTCCTTTTTTTGCATGACATAACTTTCTCCGGCTGATTTTCCTTGGAGTGCCATCATCCCTGCAGTTTTATCTATCTATCTATCTATCTATCTATCTATCTATCTATCTATCTATATCTATATCTATATCTATATCAATATATCAATATATCAATATATATATATTATCCACCACTTACAATAATTTATCCATGTCCCTTAATCACACACTTAGGACAAATTGGAGGATTATTAAAGCTGATGATAAATTGGGGAGGCTTTGTCCTGATCCACCGATGATGGGGTTTAGACGTGGGTGAAATTTACGAGATCTTTTAGTTTAAAACGATCCAACACACTGCTATAGCGCTGGCCAAATAACCACTTCTTGGTTGCCATCTAACAAACCGGCGTGTTTTCGCTGTCCAACCTGCTTGTCTTGCAGATCAATGACACCAGGTACAAGTTTTGTACATCCCCACACTGGGCATCTCTATAAGATTCGCCATCATATTACATGTACCACTACTCACGTAATTTACTTGATTACTTGCCCTTGCAGGCTATCTTATGTGGGGAAAACAGATTTAATGCTGAGACTTCGCATTGATGCTCATAGGTCAGCTATCAACACCGCTTTTCGTGACCAAAAGACTACTAAACCAGTAACTAAGCATTTCTTGGAGGTTGGACACCGGTTACCCTCTTTCAGATTTATAGCGATAGATCATATACCTATGACCAGAAGGGGCGGCGATAGATCCCGGCTTCTATTGCAACGTGAGACATTCTGGATTAGGACCCTTGATACTGTCTCACCCAAGGGACTCAATGAGTATTGTTCATTTGGATGTTTTCTCGCTACACGATAAATTGCTTTATATCATACACTCTTTCTATGAATTTTTATGATGTACTGAATTTTTATGATGTACTGAATTGCATCATAAATAGGGTGTGTTTTTATCTGTTATAAAATGTGTAACTTTATTGATTCTCTATACGAGTTATTGCACCTAGAAAAAGGTCCAAGACCGTGGACCAAAACATTGGTGCTTTTTACCATGTTTGAAGATTAAATAGATTTTGTAAGAATTTGTAATCGGTGTGCGTGTCGATACAGATTTTCTCTACGTTTCAACAAGAGACACAGCACACAGACGTGAATAGTGATGGGCGAAACGGCCGTGTTTCGCTTCGCCGAAAAATTTGCGAATTTCCAGAGAATTTTTTTTTTACATTTTTGACGCGCGTCGCGTCGTTTTTGACGCGCATCGCGTCGTTTTTGAAGCGTCGCGTCGGTTTTGACGCGTCGCGTCAAAAACGATGCGCGACTCGTTTTTGCGCGGCAAATTTTTTTGGGCGAATTTTTTTGGTAGTTTCGCGAATTTATTCGCCAGCGGCGAATCGCGGGAATTCGCCGCGAATTCGCCCCTGGCGAATAAATTCGCCCATCACTAGACGTGAATAGTTACAATAGAAGCGAGTGCGGACACCCTTGGAGATATATATATATATATATATATAATATTTTCAACTTTTTACCTTCCTGTCACCAATTTGCATATGCAAATTAGGATTCAGATTCAGTTCAATATTGCCCAAATCTTTCATGAAGGATTCGGGTATTCGGCCGAATCCCAAATAGTGGATTTGGTGAATTCCTAATTATAACAAAAAAGAACAATTTGTTTCCTCATATTTATTGAGTTAATTGAGTTAGAAAAACGCTACAGTAACACAATCTGATGACTGAACATATTGAGCTGAAAATTTGCCTGCAGCAAATAGCTTCACTAACCGCTGATGATGGGTTATTCTGGTAAGAAGAATAGCCTTTATAAAGTAGAATATAAAGTTTATAAATGTGTTGATGTTAGTCAGATCTTGTGGATCGACAATATTTGTTGGAATCTAATTTGTTACCACTCGAAGTAAATGCTTTATATAATAAATAAAGTACCCCCAATTTTAAAATATAAAGATATTAAAAGTAACAGAAGCATTCTATGACCATATAAAAACACAAGGACGAAGGTTTAGTGTTTTTATACAGGTCATGTTACTTTGAGGTGACTTCTAATATTCTCATATTTTGCAACAGGTAGTGCTTTATTTATTCTGATACACAAGTTTCAGTGAGTCATGTGACAGAAATGACATCACTAAGCTCCGATTACAACTAATGACATCGCTAAGTACTATTTATAAACATACAATTTATGGAATATTCTTGGTTCTTATGTATTGTATATAAATGATCATGCTGACTGACCTTACTTACAGGCAGACTTCATATCTTAACAATTAAATAGGGGCAGATTTACTAAGGGTTGAATTTGAGGGTTAAAAAACCCTCCAATTTGACCATCGAATTTAAAAGGAATTAAAGTCCTTCAAATTAGAATATTGAATTCAAAGGATTTTACCACAATTCGATAGTAAGTATTCGATCGAACGATAAAATCGAACTATTCAAACGATTTTAACCATTCGATTGAATATTTTTTATTCAAGCTTAAAATGCTGAAAAACACCTATGGGAGATTCCCATAGGGTTTTAAAGCAATTCGGTAGGTTCAATCTGACGAACTGGCCTATCAAATTTTTTTAAAGGGTAAGTACTTCAACCATCGAATGGTTGAATGATTGAATAGATTTTTATTCGAATCGATCGAATTTTTTAAATTCGATGGTCGAAGTACTCCAAAAAAGGTATTAGAAATTCAAATCTTTTTGGAAATTCGATCAAATTTCAAATCCTTCATGTGAATTTGATAAATCTGTCCCATAGTGTTCAATATTCTATAAGATTCTGCAATTGTATTCAAAGCTAAATGCATTTATAGGTATAAGAATTGCTTAACTTGTAGTTTGTACTAATATAAAAGACGAATTGCCTCTGTTTTGCTATTTACTTTTGGGTCATCACATTGCTGCAGAAATCGTTCCTTCCTGGTACAGAATTTCTTTAATAGTTTTTTAATTACCTTCTGATTAAAGTATTTCTGTTCCGAGGTTAGTTACTTTATAAGCTGTGATGAAACTTTCAGATAGGTATTTCATACCAAACAGCATTATTTTTGTGAAGATGACATTTTTAAAAATTATCAACTTCAAAATCAAAAAGAAAAATATGTAATTAAAAGGAAATATACTTTTGGGTTTACTGCTTTCTCCCCTTAAAAACTATTTAGTGTATCCAGTTTATTAATTATACATATATGACACATCCCATACTTTTGCACAGCAAACTGTAAGAAAGAATATGACTCAGGTGCAATAGGATTGTGCCAAATTTTACCTCCAATAAACATTTAGACACCTTTTTACAGGTGTCAAATGTACTGTATTATAAGCCCTTGAGCAACAAGAAAGGGCACTCAAAAAATCATGTGATTTTTAAGCACAGTGGTGCATAATGTGATATATTGTCTGGTGTAGTAAATAAATAATTACTAAATAACTCACTGATTTCATTACAAAACTATTTTCGGATTATTAAAGCTTAAACTGAATTTTAGGTTACTTGGCAGAATCAGAAGATTGGTGTGACCAGTACCATGTATGAAATTATTTAGAACAAATATTTAAATAAAATTAAAATATATGTTGTTTAGTCTAATTTTCTGGCTCTCTGGGTGACTCTGGCAATCCAATGAAACACTCAACATGATTTCCTTATTAATCTGAGCTAATTTGTTCCATGAAATATAGCTTTTTTAAACAAGTTTTATAATAATTTTAACTCTGTGCTTTCATTGCCTTGTAAAATGGGAAAATGTGCATATTTTCTCCAAATTCTTGTGGGATTACAGGAGCTCTAGAATGAAATCAACATCTGCTACTTTGTGTTTGTGCAGTATTTTATGAAACAGAATCTGGATGTTTTATTTGTATGGCTGAATTGAGACTTATGACCCATAATCCATCATCTTGATGTCATATTTCTATATGCTGTGTATTCAATCCCCACAGTAATTTTGAGAGAGTAAAGAAAAACGCTACTTGAGCTATTGTCCAGCTGGTGCAATGTCCTCTGACAAAGGTCATTGTGGTCTCTCTTTCGATGAATATATCATGGCTTTCCTCGGTTAAGCCAAGGAAAACATGAAGTGGAAGTCCCTAGAAGTTTAATTCTGAACCAGCATAACAGACCACTAACAAAGGAATTTGACTGATAGCATCATGTTTCCATAACCAGCAATTATGAATGAATGGATTTTAGTAAATATACCTCAATTTAGTTGAAAAATTAAAGTAATAGGTTTACATTATAAATTATTGTCATCAAGTATAAGTTGCCTGAAGTTTAGTATATATGGTAAACTTCATAACATGCAAGTGGATGTTTCCCATATGTAAACTCACTCTCTGTCAAATAGGTAATCTTTCATGTGTCTGAAAAATAATGTTATTCAATTTGGGCCTATTTACAGGATGTTTGGGAAATACTGTTATTTGTTTAATTTATTTCAATCTGTCTAGAGGATGTAGACTTTTCGATAAAGTATTTTGACAAATTTGGGAGATATGTTGGGGAGTGATAGTCCTGAGTTATCTTTATAGATCTGGTTATAAGGAAGAGTAAACCAAATTTACAGGTAATTAAAACTTTTTCTTTCCAGTTATTAGCTATGTGAGAAATGTGTAGGCAGTAGTTTTGAATTGTTAATTTTATACCCATAATGGGCATCAAAATTATTTTTATACATGCAACTCTTTTGCCCAAATGCATTAAAGTAATTGGGTGTCTTAATAATTTTTATGCATGTGGCAACTTTTACATGAACAACTCTTTTGTCCAAATGCATTAAAGTTGATGGGCATCTGAATAATTTTGTCATGCAACTATTTTGACAAGCTTAATTTTTGTTGCAGCGAATTCTTCAATGGCAATTTTTCACTGCAGTTTCACGAAACATTTGCCGTCCACCAAATCTGGAAATTCACCACTAATCCATGCCTGGCAAATAGATTCGGCCATCACTACATATTTCCCACCCCCAACTGTTATTGTTATCTTACTATTTAAGAGAACAGCGCTTAAAAATTCTTCAGTATGTGACGTAATATGAAGACTTCCATTTAAGCCAGCCCTGATGTAACAATTGGTTTGAATGGATCACTAAAGGCTTAAGCTACCAAAAAAAAAAAAGCCCAGGAAGAAGATATGAGAAAAAGTCAAAATGTAAAATGCTAAATGTATATTTTTTGGTAAGATTTCACCATGGTCCTGGTGTAACCAAACATTTATTTCCTCCTTTATCTACTATGATTTCTACATTTTTGAGAGCTCCTCTTTCCTGTTTTCTTGAATGCTAATGCAAGACTAGTGATGGGCGAATATATTCACCCGGGGTGAATTCACAGCGAAAATGGACGTCCGCGTCCAATGGACACCTGGGCTTTTTGCAAATTTCTACTAGAAATTCGCAAAATTTCAGTGAAGCCAAATGCCCCAGATTCACCCATCACTAAGCAAGACACATTCACAATAGCTTCCTCACCATGACATTCATTTACTTACTATACAGTAAATTAACTCCTGTAATACTGGAATTCCCGGTGTCATTTTCTATACAGGACTTCATATAAATAATACCCATATCTTGTAGGACATTTTCTAGCACAACTAGGTTTACTTGACAGTAATAAGAACAGATTGCTATCCTTACCGGATTGGTGCAAAGGAGTGGATTGTAAACATGTTGTATGTTAAATATTTGCCCTTCTGGATCAGAATCAGAAAAGAAGGAAATGAGAGATGAGGGGAAAGAATAAGATGAGACAAGGGTGCAAATTATAATGCAGCTAAGAAGGACTCGGGTACAATAAAATATTATGCAGATCCAGCCAGGTCCTCCATATGGCCTCAAATTTCTCCGGACAGCCACTTATCAAATATGTGAGTTTCTGACATGGGAGGGAATCATTAAAAGAACAGTAACACCAAAAAATGTAAGGGGGTTATTTATCAAACTCCAAATGCCAAAAAATAAAAAATCTCAGTTTTTTTATGAAATAGGACTTTTTAAAAATATAAATTTTTTTGGAATTTATCAAACGCTGAGGATGAAAAAAATCTGAATATAAAAATCTCATCTCAAACCTGCCGAGGCTGCATATAAGTCAGTAGGAGAAGTCCCATTCATTTTTTGATGTGTTCTGGGTTTCATGCAATTCAACAACGTTTTATGAGTTTTCGGACAAGGAATCCAAAAAAATCATGAGACAAATTTGGAGCTTGATTAATAACATCCTGGATGTTTTAAAATAATGGAGATTAAGGGGGTTATTTATCAACCTCCAAATTTATCTAAGTATTTACTGTTACAAGCTCCGAACATATCCGCTCGGGTTTTTTAGGCTTATTTATTATAATATTTTCCCAAACATTTGCTTTTGCGGGATTTCTTACCCAAAAAAATCTATGGGACTTTTCCCATTGACTGATATGCAACCTCAGCAGGTCTGATATACAGTATTATAATATTGTGACTTTTTCATCCTTTGGGTTTAATAATTTCCAAAAAATGTGTAATTTTTAAAAAATCCTATTTTATAATTTTCACAAATTTTTCGGATTTTGGGCATTTGGAGTTTGATGAATAATCCCCATAATGTACTGCTGCTATGCCAAGAATTCTAAGGATTTTGGTTGAAATCGTTGGAATCAAACGATTCAAACTATTTCAATTTGATCAAAAACAAACCTATTTAGTCCATTTTCGATCAAAATGGCCCCCCAAAAATTTTGATGGTCGAATTTCAAAATTTTTTCACTTCGAAATTCGACCATTAGTAAATCTGCCCCTAAAAAACACTATTGTTGTTTATATGAACTGGGGGCAGCTATTCAAGCTACTCAAGCTACTCAGGATACTCAATAGATAACAGATAAATTCTGTAGACCAATTGTATGCTACAAAGCTTATCTGTTGTGTATCTTAAGCCTTTTCTCCTTTTTCAGCTTTGAATGTCTTCCCCTCATGGTTACACAACAGTTTTTTTTAAATAAACTATAAAATGGAACTTATGGAGGGAGAAAAACCAGCCTTGCCCATTGTGAAGAAAAGTAGTCAAGAACAATTATGAGTCTTATAAGATATACAATGTAAAATTGTATTAATAAGTGTCAATATATTTTAGTGGTACTGTGGCAAGAAAACATTATAATGGCAAGTGAAAGGGAAATTGCATGAAAGGGTAGCAAAGAACCATTTCTTAATCTTGTGCAATATGCCTCCACCCAGAACTGGTCTAACAAGGTAGAACATGAATTAAACATATCTAGGAATGAGCAAGTTGTCTATTTTTTCATGTCCCAGCACATATTTAATTGTATAAATCATAAGCAATTTGCATAAAAAAATTCAAAAAAATATAATCTAGGCAGAGTAGGTAAATAATCTATGTAGGTGAATAGTCTACGTAGTGTGTTATAGATCTATTGTTCTTCCCACCATTCTATTGTAAGGTTGGCATAGGAGGGGCAAATTTTTTCCACCTCATGAGGGCCTGATTTGAAGATATATTTTTTTGTACAGAAAAAAATTATGTTTAAGAAGAAAATCTATCATCTCAAGCAAAAAAGTTAAAAGGAGTGGTGGGTAAGTATAAGTATTTTTTCTGGTTGTATTTTACAGCATTTAAACCAATGTTATGGGAGGTGCAGGTATAGTGAGATACAACATTTACATTTACAACTTGTTCACTATCTCTGATATAACTCTGTAGCTGTAGTATTAGTGGTTGTAAATATGTGTCAACCAATTGTGCCAACGTTTCCCGAAAAGGTGCCTATGCCTGATGTAATTGTATGGCCTAGTGGAAGACATCTTTCTTTATGGACATTAGGTACAATATAACACAGAGGATCCCTTTAAAATACATTTACTGAGTTTCAAAAATGTGTTCCAATAATAATACTGTAGGACTGAATTTTTTATTTTACTATTTTTACCATAAATCCATCAACTTTTTAGATCTATCCCTATATAAAAAAAAGGTCAAATACTTTTTATAGAAAATAAAACTCTTTATTACAAGTAATTCCTGTCACCCCAAAAACATCATTAAATCAATACCCACAGGACAATTCATGAGGCTATGCACAAAAAGACAAGAGTTCCTTTCCCAATCCAATCAGATGTTTTGTGCCAGGGTCCACTCTGAAACTCATCTAAACTATGCTCTTTCTAAAGCATTGAACTCTAGATTGACCAAAACCTGTGTACAAAAATTAGTCCAACTCAGTAGCCAACACAAAGTTATTTGTCCCTACACAGAATGATAAACCTAAAAATCCAGTCTATTTCATTACACAGTATAGCCCCAATCCAAAAGCATCAAAAACTCCTAGAAAAAAGATCTCAATATATCAAGGACTGATCCAGTTCTTGAAGCAGTTCTTGATATACAAGGATGATAGGAAATCAACTGGCCCCCAATTTAATCCAAGCTCCCACCATCACCAGTCAAAGCTGGCTGGACACCCATAGAATGTTTAAGTGTGGGGCCAAGAAATGTCTTACCTTCACACATCAAGAAAACAAAAACTTTTTTTTTCCTTTTTTCCATTTTTCACCAGTTAAGGAGTACAAAATTAAATATTTTAATTGTAACACAGCCTGTGTGGTCTATTTATTGGAATGTATAGGAATAAATAGAGTAGTAAGTGGAAAGAGAGGTGGGGATATCATTCTAAAACGACTTAACAAAGGGGATATTTCTTTGACAAACTAGGAAACCCTTCTACCTCAATAGTGATTTTGATAAAATATGTTTTTTTCAAGTAACTAGTAACCACAATTGTTTCAACAACAATGTATTAAAACATCCAATGTCTCCTTTACTTATTGAACAATAATATGATAATGATAATACTTCTTATCCAATAAGAAATCATATGAGTCCCGGGCTAATTACATTCTTTGAGTACTTCCACATAAAAAGTTTTGTGTTTCACATTATATTTGTATTTTTGTACGGCGGGAAAACTTAATTGGCTGACATGTCAGCAACGTCATCAAGACACTGTGTCCAATAGTATAGCTCGAAGCATACAGAATGTATAAATGCAAAAAAGAAAAAAAATCAAAGGAATCCAAATTACAAAAACACAAAAGTATAAAAATAACCATTTCAATGTTAAAATACCCATATTAGGCTAAATATGGATATATTTAAAACCAAAGTAGCAATCACAATTTAGCTCTTTGATAATACTATGTAAAAATGTATTGATTATGCTACTAAGTACAAAAATGTATCCATAGTTAGCCTAATAGGGGTATTTTAACACTGAAATGGCTATTTTTATACTTTTATACTGTGTTTTTGTATTTGGATTCCTTTGATTTTTTTGCTTTTTTGCATTTATACATTCTGTGTGCTTCAAGCTATACTATTGGACACAGTGTAATGATGACGTTGCTGACATGTCAGCCAATTAAGTTTTCCCACCATCATAGGTATTTAATGCATTTTTTATTGTTTGTTATTACTTGGGAGAGGCCGAAACATTAGTCTTTTTTTGTTAATAAAACATTATTTTATTTTGAAGTCCTGATAGTGCGGACCTTTTGTATGAGATGTTTATTTCAGAAATTGTGGACACTGCACCCAGTCAAGCTAGTGACGTGAGTGCCGACTCAAATAAATATGGGTTAAATATTTATTGAGGATAATTTATGTGTATGTAACAGGGGGGTTTATGTATGGTAACAAAGTTAACATGTCATTGTGATAATTATGTTTTCCCTCAAAAACAGCAGATTTAAGGCATACTCACAATGTTTCAGTACTTTGAGAAAGGCCTGTGATTGAGCTGAAACGACAGACTGGATTTAATGAAAATGAAGATAAATTTTGTACTCTTAAGTACTGTGAGTGCCGATTCTTCCGTAGGTACAGTGAATATTTGATGTTTCTGCACCCAGGTATATTCCATGACTATTTCTTGAGTGCGGCATGGAGCAGACAATTACCAGGGGCAGTAAAAAACCACCTCTGGTAACTTTGAAAAACTGAAATTTGGCTCTTCTAGCACTTAGGCACACACGTATAGGAACACTACGTGGATGCTATTCAGAAAATTTGTATTTCCATAGAAAAATGCTGAAACATACCAGGATTCCTCAATCAAAAATCATATTTATTGGATCAATGTTTTGGTCCTCACAGGCAGGGCCGGGCCAGGCCAGCCAGGCGCTCTAGGCATTCTGGCCGGCAAGGTGCCCAATAGGCGATCCTGCTCAAAAAAGGATGTGTGCGTGCCTACGCAAAAAAGAAAGTGTGCGTGTGCATGCGAAAGGAAGTGCGCCCCTGTGCGAAAAAAGAAATGCGCGCCAGAGTGAATAAGGAAATGTGCGACTGCTGGAAAAAAGGACATCTGTGTCTGTGTCCACACTATATACATCATATTGCATGAACATATATATATATATATATATATATATATATATATATATATATTTTTTTTTTTACATGCAATATGATGTATATAGTGTGGACACAGAAATAGTTTTTTTCCTCCTGTGTTACTAGAAATGCAACCCTATTATCTTTGTAGAGTCCTGGGCATGACTGTGGGTTATCACTTTAAATATGGTTGTCAATATTGTTTTAAGTAAGTTTCCTAGGTTGTTATATGACAGACATAGATATCATCTTTCCTGTCTTCTTATTTGAAGACAACAAATTTTTTATATTTTTCATATTTATTTTCATGTACTAAATGAGCTTCTCATGTACTATATTCTAAAGTCAAGTGATTTTCTTTAAACATAGTTTTAAACTTTATTTTTCTTTTGCCTCAATTGTAATTATTTGTCTGACAGCATAAATGATCAGATTACTTTTAATTTTCATTAATCTATCCAAGACACATCAAAGGTTAGAAAGTTTGAGAAAAAACAGCCTAGCTGAATATAATTTCCCTGCAGGTTTAACAGCAGAAGAACAAAATATTTACAAGTTTAAACAGATATCGAAACTGCCTCTCTATTTCGATTAATTGGCGCAGTGCAGTGCCCACTGCCCAGTTCCCAACAGCTGGTCACACTGGCACATGGCAGCCTCTCAACAGTCTTTGAGATAATGACTTTGGCATCTGCCGATGAGTGCCTGCTACTGCCCACAGAATTTACAACTCACAAGTGGGAGACAGAGGCTTCAACAGAACTTTTTATGCAAGGTCTTTGAAATGTATTAATGTAATGCAAACACAAGCCTTCCAACCCATTAAATTGTTGATGTTATGCGAATCCACTCTGGAATTACAGATCCTCATTAACATTATTTGCATGTTAATCTGCATCTTTTTAATTAGTGATATTATTTATGCACATAATTTTTGACTAACGGTGCCAAGGCTGAAGCGCATTAATTAATCTACTGAGATGCCAAACTGTTTATTTTTTCCCATACTTTTATTTGTTTACATGGTGTATTGGATTCAGGGAAAATAAAAAAGAGCCTGAAGAATAAAAGCAAAAACACAAGATTAACTAAAAGCTCTTTTTGTTTTCATAATTTAAATTGTAATATTAGCCAAATGTTGTGATTCTTCCCTCCGAGATCGGTTATTCAGTTTCATTACCTTGTTGTATTATTAAAATTTTTAATGGACTCTAGAGTCCTCTTTTAGCTCTCTCCTTCATTTACAGAATATACTCAATGTTATTTTAATCTTCCTACAACGCTTCCATGCATAGGCAATGAGTAGTCCTCCCTTGTGTATCTCCAGGGCTGCTCCACTTTACACAACTGATAAACATTTAAATAAGCCTTTTCATAAAAGAAAAGAATACCAAATTATTAACCCCTTGACAGTTAAAATTTACCTGCAAAATCATCTTCTGAAAGAAGGTAAAGTTTAGAGACTCTTGTTTTCTGATTTGGAATGTTGAAGAGGTTACAGTATTTGCTTGACTGCAGGCAAATTTTTCCATAGAAACGAAAAGTCATTACACATCAGGGTAAGCAAGAGATAAAGAAATGTCATCTACAATGCCATTTGAATTTTGATTAAAGATAAAGAATCATTGAAAAAGACAGGTTTGTACAATAGCACTGCAACTTCTTGAGTATGACAGCTTTCCACCAAGGGAAGATAGGCAAAATAGATTCTCACTGTAACAGTAGCCTATAGCTTATACCACAGCTTCTGTGGTTGTATTTGTGTTATCTGCTCATTGGCTTTTGTTTAAAAATGAAAATCTCATTAGTGAATTTCAGCTTTCAACTAATCCCACTGGTTTGTCATGCTTTCTTGTTCATGGAACAGGGCTTAGCAACTGTGGATGGTTTATAAGTAAAACATTGTATATAGAAACTACAGCAATACATTTGGTAATTTCTTTAGAAGGAATAGGTGGTTAGGAGTGAGGGCAAACTTGATCAAATGAAGAGAGTTATTACTTATTGCTATAATAAATCACAGGTCTGCTACTAAAAGCAGTTCTTCTAATTAGAGAGAAACTGCCATTTGCACTTTGAAAGAGCCTCTGAACAGCTATTGAGAAGTCCCTTTATCTGTGACTTAAAGTAAGGGGTGTCACATGAATAAGCTGCAAGCAAAACAAACAATGTAGCATACATTCTACCACATAGAGAAAATGACAAGAATCACAAATCCCTATCACCCCAGCAAGGACTTCTATACACATAGAAATGATATAGTAAAATGCAGTATGTTTTGTTCAGGATTTGCTTCATCTACCCTCAATCTACATCCATACATAACCTACTCATTAAATTATTTACAGTTATGAGGCATTGACCACATTTCACAATATTAAACAATATCCTTATTACATTTCAGTATGTAAAGATAGCATGTGTGGGGTTTAATAATGTGTAGAAATAATTTTAAAACATGTTCATTGGCTTCTAGCGAAGATTCAGAGACATTATAATAAACTTTTGCATGAAGTAATCATCTGAACTGGGCAGCAACAACTACATTTTTACAAGCGTTGCATGTCTCTGTATAATGAAGCCCAACAACCATGCTACCGTTAATTGGATCAAAGAAAAAGGTTTTTGAAAATGCAAATATTTTGAGGAAGTTGCCTCATGAAAAATTTGAGTCAAAGGGGTTGTTCACCTTCAAACTAGTTGTTTTCAGATAGATCAGAAATAATTACTTTTTCCAATTACTATTTTCTATTTGTAACCATTTTTGTAATATTGTGTAAAGTGTAATTTTTCACCTTCTAAAGCAGCTCTGGGGGGGGTCACCGACTGTTCTAAACTGATACATTTAATGGATAAATTTCTTATCTTTGTCCCTGCTGAGAAGAATCTCTGGGTTTCATTACAGGCAGCTGTTAGAATTGATACAATAGTTGCTAATACTCCAGAGATGTTGCTGTGAAATGGATCAATTAAATGTTGCAAAATTGTATCAGTTTAGAGTCTGCACCTGAATTAATGAGCTGTCAGACTCAAACACCACAGACACCAACATTCAACTTTAAAGTGGACCCGTCACCCCAAAAAAATATTCAAAATCATACTTTATCACATTAGTCAAGCACAATGAACATTAATTACAATAAATAAATTATTTGAATCTTGTTTCCTTCAGTCTGGGAATTCATAATTATAGCAAGCAGGCAGGAGCCATTTTGTGGATACTGTTATTAAGACAAGCCTTGCATCATCTCAGAATCTTGTTTGTGCGCCCTAATGGGGAACCCAATGTCTATCCCCATGTCCTGGCTACACAATTAAATGGTTAAGAGAACTGGGGGAATGTGTGGGGAGCAGTGGCATCTAGGAAGTGCTGAATGGAAAGTGAAAGTAATTATCTGCCCCACCTCTATGCCTAAGGCATAGAGGAGTGGCAGACAATATTTGATTGACAGCTGAGATTTTTAAATTAGCTTAAAACAGCTACGAATGCTTTGATAAAAATTTGAAATTGGATTTCATGTTTAATTTGAAAAGGACTTTTATTATACAGATTTTTGTGTCGGGGTGACGGGTCCACTTTAAACTTAGATTTTGGAAAAACTGTAAAAGATAAATAATGGAAAGTAATTTTAAAAAGTCTTAATTTCTGGGGGAAAATTAGAATCAGAAAAAAGTGTTTGGAAGGTGAACAACCCCTTTAAGTTGTAAAAAGTTTTTAAGTGTCCACATTCTTGATCTCTTGGTGCAACTCAGACATTTTGTGTGGTACTACATTTGTTGGTGCACTGCAGGTGCTTGTTGCTGAATAGATATAATCCACTAAATGCTCTTAGCATGGGTGAAATTAATTAAACAGTTTAATATACCATTGAAATAAATTCTCTAGCATATGTAATAACATGCTAAATGAAGCAACTATCCTAATTTATATAAAACATCAGTCAGAAATTTTAATATTGCCAGGACCAGCCCAGGATTTGAACTCTAGGAGGTGCACTCTCTGGGGCAAATTCACTAAAGGGCAAAGTGGCTAACGCTGGCCAAAATTTGCCAGCATGACGTCATTTCGTAACTTCGCAAATTCACTAACACTGACACTGGTGAATTTTCACTAGTGAAGTAGATAGACTAGCGCAACTTCGCACCCTAACGCCAGGCGAAGTTGCGCACTGACGAAGGATCGTAATTACGCTAATTCACTAAGATGACCTCTTAGGGCTGGTCTTGTTCCCTATGCTATGGGGCAGATTTACAAAATTTACATGAAGAATTCGAAGTTCAATCGAATTTTAATTAAATTCGAATTTGAAACTTTGAATATGCAAATTAGGCAAATTTGACCATCGAATAGTCGAATTAGAATAATTCGAATATTTTAATAAAATTTTATTTGAATATTCAACTATTCGATGAATATATACACACACATAGGGGCAAATTCACTAAGATCTGAAAATTTGCCAGCGTAGGCTTGGCTAGCGTTCGCCACACTTCGCCAGGTGAATTTTCGCCAGCGCTACGCAAATTCACTAAAGTGCAAATTTACGCTCAGGTCGGCGAACGGTAGCGTAGTTGCTCTAGTGTTACTTCGCTAGGCAGAGTGCTGTTACGCTGACATTCTCCAAAAACAGCCAATGTTTTCTCAAAAAACAAAACCATTTAGGGAGGTGTCAGTCTATGAAAAATATGATTGCAGATAAACAGTTATGATTTAGGGGGTTATGCAACAAAAAGCACTAAGTTTGCCCAAAAGAGGTAACCCATAGCAATCAATCAACAAGTACAATTTACTGGTCACCTGTTTCAAAGCAAACATATTATTGGTTGCTATGGGTTACTGCTACTGGGCAAACTTAGTGCCTTTAATTACATATTGTGTGTATATGCTTTTGTGTATGCAGGATCCCCCTTCTCTTTTATATTGGTTGAATGGGTTTATTTTGTTGACTGTATAATTCACTTTCAATTTATTGAAAAAACAAACTAGACACAGGACAAGTACAACACAAGAACTATATGAGGATAAAATACTTTGCATACTGTCGGTATACTGTAAGTACACCATCTCTTTCTGTGATAAAAGTTCTATGAAAAGTGAACATTAAGGTACTGCTTTTCAATGGCTGCACTCAGCATATGTTAAGCCCTGTATATACTTAAACTAAAAAACACAAAAAACATGACCGATAAGCTGCTTCTCTATACAAATATTTGATTTAGGCATTCTTGGTTGCTGCACACAGATGGCATTTGTAAACAGTGACACTTGCACTTTTGTATTTCATTTTATAACCGTTTTAATTATAACCAGACTATAAAGTACTCACCCAATGTTCTTAAATATAGCTAAACCTTTTTATTTAATTTCATTTCCCTGTTAGTGTTTGGAGAGTATCCAGCAAAGCACTTCACTAAATTCAATAAGGTGCATGCTATAATTAATGACACAGTAAAACTACACAGAAAAATCTAAATTCTTCTGTTATGTTTGTATCATGATATCTTGATATTTCAATATCAATATGTCATAAATATGAATAAAAAAATACTTTAAGTGGGTAATTTACTAAAACTCTAATTTATCTCCTTTTATTAAACCAACTTGACCTTGCTCGACCAAACCCCCATCCATGATTTTATTTTATTTATCAATAAAATAACTCAGAAAAGTCAAATTGGTAAAAAAACTCAATAAAATTGAGCGATAACCCAACTTGTACAATTTTTTTGGATTTGAAACCCTTATTGATAGATTTTTATGGGTTATTGCCCAAAACCCCCAAATTTTTTTAACTATCTGAAGATACATTTTCCATTGACTTAAATATGACCTCAACAGGTTTGAGATAGCGTTTTTTTTTTATTCTAACTTTTTGCAGCTTTGGGGAACAATAAATCTTGAGAAATTCAAGGTTTATTTTTCACATAAATTTAAACTTTTGCCCAAAAAACACAGACCAGAAAAAATTTTGGTTTAGTAAATAACCTCCTAAATGTCTCCACCAAAACTTAACATGCATTTTTGAGGAGGGTGGTCACAACTGCATGATACGCGTAGATAATTCAATGACGGCCATGCATAAAATTTCATCACATGGCAGATTCTTTCAATACCATTAAGGGGCAGATTTATTAAGGTTCGAATTCGAGGGTTAAAAAACCCTCAAATTCGACCATCGAATTTTGGTCGAATTGCAATCCTTCGAATTCGAAGGATTTTAGCGCATTTCGATTAATCGAATGATCAAATATAAATAATTCGATCGAACGATTAAATCATTCAAATCAAATGATTCAAACGATTTTAACCATTAGATCAAATTTTTTTTATTCGATCTAAAAATCTTAGCAAAACGCTATGGGAGCTTCCCATAGGGTTTAACAGCAATTCGGTATGTTTAATCTGGCGAACTAGGCAGTCGAATAAAATTTTAAAGGGCAAGTATATAATAGAATAGTCGAATGATCGATTTTTTTTCTTTCAAATCAATCGAATTATTAAAATTCGATGATCGAAGTGGCCAAAAATTTTATTCTAAAATTTGAATATTCCGTCAAATTCAATCAAATTTTGAATTTGCTTGGATGGCTTCTCACACAAGCATATTATCCAGCAACTAATAATGTTTGGTTTTTCTTTCTCAATATATTATACAATAGAATAAGTCTGCTAAACCTATTTTATATATAGTTTTTATTCTGGCACCCAGGCAATTAGCTTGTACATACTACATGCTGATATATAGACACTGTATATTGTAAGAGAAGCACTGGTTAACAGGTTTATACAGTGTATGTTTCCCCTAGATTCCTGTCATATGTATGGTAGCCTCAGCAAATGTCAGTTTTGCAATGGGGAAAAATAATCCTGGAGTCAATTAACAAAAGGGGGTGAATCCTCCATTCCAGTAGACTGCACCAGGTGAATTGGGTTCCCATACAGGTAGCTGCATGGTGATTGGCTGCAGCTACACATGGACTGACTCCCTAGGAAAAGGAGCTGTTTTTTTCAAAGAGAGAGAGAGAACCTTTGGAAAAACACGAGCTGTGTGTTCTAACTGCTGTGTAAGTGTGGAAAACTTATTTGTGCATTTTGTTTTGTAAGGGGTTGGGGTGCAAGACCCTTGTCCTGGGTTAGTAAGGGTTAATGCCAGACAGGCTTAATTATTTTGTTTTCTTATGTTATGTTCTCTCTGTAAAAAACTCCAATAAACTGGCCAAGGATCGGTTATGCTCAATAGAACTGTCTGTGCCTCTGTTTTGGAGTGTCTGGAAGTGAAAACTAAGGTCTATTATATATATATATATATATATATATATATGCACTTTAGAAAGAGCCGGGCCCCCCTTGACATCACCTAAGAAGTTTCTGAAGTCCCTCTCAGTCTTCATGCTGCTCTGGAACCTGGGGCTATAGGCCATATTCACAACTCTCCTCTACTTACTTAGTGACACCAGGAAAAGGGGTGGAAATGTCTGGAAAGCACTGCAGCTTTCTCACAGGGGACTCCCAGCATACTTTGAGGGAGGGGCTGAGCTACACTCGAGTAGGGAGGTGCTAGCGGAGAGTGACAAGTCCATAAGTGAAAGCGGGCTGTGGCAAGGGGAAATTTGGGCGGAGCAGCTGGCCAGAAAGAAACCGCACAAAATAGAGAAGGGTGCAGCATGACTCTGGAAAGGCGGGGTGCCAGTGTCCATAAAGATAAATGGGAGGAGCGTCTGTCAAAAGAAAGGAGTTCGGAGAGCCTGGGAATAGGGTGGGGAGCCATGTGCTAGAAAGGAGGAGTTTGGTGACTGGAAGGAGATGCTGGAAAGTTTTGGGAGTGGTGGGAAGGGCTTCGCCATCACCTGACTCGTGCTATGATTGATAGAGCAAGAGATGTGTGAGACACTGTCACAGACACAGCAGCTGCAGCACGGGCACTGAATATAACACTGATACCTACTGAGCTGCTCATAGCACTGGGGAAAGTCACACACTTGTGCCACACAATTATAGCCACAGCCAGGGTCACCATCGGGGGGGGGG
>CM044441.1:67400826-67420668 GCA_024363595.1 Xenopus borealis
AAAAAAAAAACACTAAGACAAATTATACTTTAAAATCACAAAGTCTTTTTTAAGAAATAACTTACCAAAACTCTGCTCCTCTTCAGAAAAAGCAACTGGGCGACCATCCATCCTGTGGTGCTCAATTGCTCCTTCCTGGATACTCTACTGACAGCATGAAGCCCCGGTGATAGCTCTTCCACATGCAAAGGCATGAGCTGGGAGGGATGGCTAGTGGTGGCTCCAGCTCAGCCCGGTCCTTTCAACATTCAGGAGCAGCATCCCAGCTATGCTGGGACAGGTTCTGGAAGAGTCTGTGCATTCCCTTGTCAAGCAGTGGGCTAAATGGAGATATGCAGGATGGACATGGTGATCAGCGCCGTGCTGACCCCACCCTACCCTGCCAACTTGTACGAGTCTTTGGTTGAGGAGCAGCGCGGGAAGCGGGCATCAGCCGGTCCCCATCCTCTTCTTCCTCTACCTGCGGCTCATCGTCTTCTCCCACCACATAGGCAACAGGCAAAGCATAAGGCTGCTGGCGCTGCAGGGAGAACTCTACTCTACCCCCTTCTAGCTGGTGACAAACCCCCTGCAATGGGCAGCAAAGCTATGGGCACACAGGTAATAGTCACATAGTTACATAGTTAAATTGGGTTGAAAAGTCCATCAAGTTGAACCCCTCCAAATTAAAACCCAGCATCCATACACACACACAACTCCATACCTTCACATAAATATATATGGCCATATACTAACTATAGAATTTAGTATCACAATAGCCTTTGATATTATGTCTGTCCAAGAAATCATCCAAGCCCCTCTTAAAAGCATTAACAGAATCAGCCATCACAACATCACCCAGCAGTGCATTCCACAACCTCACTGTCCTCACTGTGAAGAACCACCTATGCTGCTTCAAGTCTGAAGGGGTGGCCTCTGGTGCGGTGATCCTCTTTATAGGTAAAAAGTTCCCTGCTATTTGTCTATAATGTCCTCTAATGTATTTGTAAAGTATAATCATGCCCCGTCGCAAGCACCTTTTTTCCAGAGAAAACAACCTGGACAGTCTACCCTCATAATTTGTCTTCCATCCCTCTAACCAGCTTAGTTGCACGTCCCCGCACTCTCTCCAGCTCATTTATATCCTTCTTAAGGACTGGAGTACAAAACTGCACTTCTTACTCCAGATGAGGCATTACTAGGGATCTATAAAGGGGCATAATTACATTTTCATCCCTTTAGTTTATGCGATTTTTTTATGCATGACAGAACTTTATTTACTTTAGTAGCTACAGAATGACACTGCCCAGAATTAGACAACTTGTTATCTATAAAAACCCCAAGATCCTTCTCATTTAAGGAAACTTCCAACCAACCGGATGTGCTCCATTGAGCCTGGGATCACCAAGGCCCAGTAAGTCCATATGCCCTAAAGGGACCTGAACCTTTAGAGATCGAGTCGGGGACCAGGGAACCCCGTGAATGAGGTTAGGGTAGTTTCATTTAATAGACTCTCTAGGAGAGTAAGATAGAAAGCTTTACTTAGCAAGAGCAGCTGTGTGCTCCATCAAGGATAATAGCAGGGAGTAGCTTCCCACAAGGCTTCCTCGTATGCCTTTAGTGAAGGGACCTCAGCGGATAGGGTGTTAGACTTTGTCTCCCTGACCATTCCACTGAAAGGGATCCGGACCATTTAAAGACATATTGCCGGAGGGAATTTTTGTACACTTGACTACTATGCCTTATGGGAGTGACAGTCTATGATATGCTGTGTCATCTTCATCTATCTACCCTCATTTGTGAGTAACCTGGGGTTGTTTGTCTTGTACAAATAAATTGTTCTTTTGGTTTCATCATAAAAATCTCCTGGCATCCATCTTTACTATTTGTTTAGCAACATAGCCTGTGAGTTGTAGTAACACTACCTCATCTGGATGGAATCTTCCACTTAGTGAAGGCCCTGAAGTGTGAGTCCAATGTAACCCATGTTCCTCCACTAGCTGGACATCCTAACTATTTTGTGCTGTATGGCCCAAAAAAGCATTATATATATATATATATATATATATATATATATATATATATATATATATATATATATATATATATATATATATATATATATACTTGTAGAGTTGAGAAACAGACTCCTGGGAATTTTCCAAAATCACTTATTTCATGTCTGCAAGAATCAATGTTTCGCTCACATCTAGAGCCTTTATCAAGATTAAAAAATACAATGAACATGTCACGCTGTCACTCTCCCAATTCCTCAGAATCACCCCTCCCGTTTAACCCCTTCACCCACCATTAGGGTTGCCAACTTTTCTTGAAAAAAATACCGGCCTTCATATATATATATAGGAAGCACTCACGGCAAGTCCATAAATTGTGTAGTAAAAATGAATTTATTCACACATGGAGACACACCATGTGTGAATAAATTCATTTTTGCTACACAATTTATGGACTTGCCGTGAGTGCTTCCTCTGGACCTTTATCGATTATTTTGGTTAGCACCCGGCGAAAAATTTTTTAAGGGTGAGTGCCATTGTAGCTATTTATTTATATATATACATCTTTTTTTCCTATTAATAACATTGGGATCAACCATCAAAAATACCGGCCAGGCTGGTGAAGTACTGGCCAGGTGGCAACCCTACACACCAAAGGACAAATACACTAAACCACTATTATTATAAAAACATTTTCAGCATGCTCGATGTTATAAATATGCTACATTGGGTAACAACTAACTGTATCAATTATAGATTATAATCTATAATATCAAATTTTACTTTGAATTTAAAAAACAGTTAAAGAAACATTGTTCATTAAGACCCTTCAGAGACATGTGTCTCTCCAATAAGTTTCTCATTGTAGCAATAACTGAGAACGGTCACCCCCCTATCCTGGGCTCTGGGACATGATCAATCCCAATATATTTATGGGTGGGTAATTTATGGCCCAAATCAAGATAATGTTTAGCCAAAGGATTTACTGTTTTCCCATATCTAAACGCTGTGCTAATTGCTGATCTGTGGCCATCAATCCTGAGGGCTAAATCGGTTTTGCCTATATAGGTTAAGCTGCAGGGGGATGTGATCATATACACAACATGAGTAGTAATACAGGTAATTCGGTGTTTAATTTAACATTTTCGGCCAGTGTAACGATGGTAAAAGGCTTCCCCTGGTGACATATATCTACACCAAGTACAGTTAGTACACCTGAACACCCCAGTTTACCAGGCTTCAACCACATGGGCTCTTGTTTCTGGTAACATTTCACCAGATCAACGTCTGTGTGCAGTTTCTCCTCTGTCTAAAAGAAAGTTGCAAACTCACGTGAGATTGAGCTACCGGTTATCTCATCTCTTAAGCAGAATGGCAACATAAATATTTAGGAGGAATTGCACTATTTGGATGAAAACTTTAAGGGCTACAGTAGAATCTTAATGTTTAAAAAACTACTACACAGTTATTTTTCTGGACTCCTTGCGAACAACTACCTACAAGACAATTACTACTTAATGATGAGCTGCTGTGCAAAACCTAGTGTAATGACCTAAGCCTAGTGTTAGCTCTATTTTGAACAAGTAAATCTTTATACAGCAACTCCAATCATCCTTTTTTTAGGATGCAGCCAATGTCATTATTTCATTAATAATACATTTTGCTTGTCAGAATGTATCAGCATTGCATTATTTTCAGAATAAGAGTCATAATAAACCACATAGCAACCGATAATTTATGGGAAACAGGAAAACAAAACATTTGCCAGCAAGTAGTGATTAACTGTTGGAAACAGAGTCAATTTGTTACATATCTCAGATTTTTATTAGAAAAACAAATATGGAGCTAAGTATTGTGGTATGTAAATTATTGTTTTAGCTATGTAACAACCTGCAAATTATGGCAGAGATAATCATTTTGTCTTCTACTGCCTAGAAAAGAAATAATGTATGAGCGTCTGTTTTTATATCTCCAACTACTGTATTTGGTACAAATGCATTATACTCAATGGGCATCTAAATCATTTTAATGCACGAAAATTTCTGTTTTTGTTTTTAGACAGAGTGGGCTTTTCCATCGCAAACTGTCAACGCAGTTTCGCGAATTAATTTGCTTGTGGCAAAACTAGGAAATTCGCTGTGAATTCATGTCTTGCAAATTCATTCGCCTATCACTACCCACAAGCACATTTGATTTGGTTTTAAAGTAAGATATGCTGTTTTAAAGAGCTATATGTTTTCATTAAAATTAGTACAAAAAAAAGTATTGCAAGAAAAAAGGTATTCAGAAAATCATGATATCCTAATGGAAGTATGGGAAAGCTGTTAACATACACAGTGGTGTAATTACCAGGGGTGCAAAGGATGCATCTGCACCAAGGTCTGCACCCAGGCACCCCTTATGGGGCCTGCCAGGTCCCAAGAAAGAAATGAAGGTACTTGTATTTTCGTGTGACATCACTGCTGGCACTGGCCCACTGCATACAATCAGGCCCCACGATGGAAGGAACCAGGACCTCCTCCACCAATGTCCCTTCAGGCCTGCACATGAGGAGTGATAGTAGCTCCGCCTCCGATCCTATCTTCAGCTCCTGCTTGTGATCTCCCATCTCCAGGCTACGCTAAGCACTGGCTATCACCCAGACCCACATGGCGTTAAGCTGGCCATAGACGTAAAGATTTTTGAAAGATCCAATGGTTATCGTGAGACCACGATTGTCTCAAAATGATCGTTTAAATGTCCGATGTTTCCATCAATTAAAAAGACCATTCCAGGCGATATTGCCAGCAAAACTGAAGGATCGCAGCCTGCTTGACCTGCAAACATAGGTAGATTGCAAGGGGACCGATAAAGATTTCTAACCTGGCTGATCAATCTTCAGACCGATGTCAGACGAAAAATCGTAAACTGTACGATCGTTTGTATCCTACTAACCGCACGATAATTTGACAGATTAGTCAGACTTCGCTAAGATCGGTCGTTTTGCAGGGAAAGATTGTTGCGTCTATGGGGAGCTTAACTTCTACAGAAGGGGGAGGGGCGTCCCTGATTCATTAGACCGGGTCCTCTCTCAGCCCTTGTGTGTGTTCTCTTGTGTGTCCTGATACAAACTCTTCTTGTGCCTGAAATGAATGGCGGGTATGTGGGCATACTGACTGGCACAGTCCCTGGGTTGGCACTGCTACAGCAGGAGAGATAGAAGTTCCTGCAGGGAGCTAAATGCTAGTTGCACTGGGACACCCAGAGTTTTTTTTATACATGTGGTGCTTATTTTTAGAACTTGTTGAAGTGTTGCCATATAACCCTGGGTAAATTCTTTCACCTGCTGGTTCCCTTAAGCAGTGACAAGATGTTGGGAGTTGTAGTTCATGTGGTAGCTGTGATGCTAGAATTAGCTTTATATGATCACAGAACCCCTCAGTGACTTCTTATACCCTTATCATTTACAGTAGGGGGGTACATTATCCCTTATAATACATGAGTGAAATTCAGAACTGCAGCCTGCAGCCTTGTGTCTTTATGTGGTCACAGAACAACCCCTCAGTAACTTCTATTATACTTATCATTTACAGTAGGGGGTACATTATCCCTTATAATACATAAGTGTTACTCAGAGTTCCCTGTATAACTCAGCCTGCAGCCTTGTGCCTTTATATAGTCACAGAACAACCCCTTAGTGACTTCTATTATCCTTATCATTTACAGTAGGGGGTACATTATCCCTTATATCATTATAATACAGTGAACCCTCAATTTTACATGTCATTTTTACATGTAACTTTTACATTAAACATACCTCCCAACTGTCCCTTTTTTGGAGGGACAGTCCCTCTTTTGAGAGCTCAACCCGCTGTCCCTCATTTGTATTGGAAAGTCCCTCTTTTCTCTGCACTGAACAACCAGCAAAAGAAACAAAGATGTTAACTTAATTGGCTTTTGGCAGAGAGCCCAGAACAGCTAACAGGTGCAAATAAGATGCTTTGTAACACTTTTGAGATAAGAAAATAAGTAATTGTAACAGTTTAGATAAGCAGAAATATTTTCAAACTTTCATAACCTGTCAAATATAGTAAAATAAACATGATAATTAGGGGGTGTGGCCACAAAAATGGGCGTGGACACAAAAATTTTTTACTTCCAAAATGTTGGGAGGTATGCATTAAATGTTGTTGCTACTTTTTAATGACTCATGTGCATATTCAGGCCTCTAATATTTTAGTCTCTTATTTAAATGAGTGCATGATTGCTAGGGGCATGTGGACCCTAGCAACCAGACTGCTGAAATAGCAAACTGGACAGTGGCTGAATAAAAAGCTAAATAACTACAAATAACCACAAATAAAAAAAATGAAAACCAATTGCAAATTGTCTCAGAATATATCTCTCTACATCATACTAAACGTTAACTCATAGGTGAACAATCTCTTTAGGGGGGCACAGTTGTAAATTTCTGTACCGGGGCCCTTGGGGGTCTAGTTACGCCACTGTACATATAGATTTAAGGCAGGTACCCAGTTCTCACAAACATTGGCATAATCAGAAAAGATTTAAAAGATATTTGATAATATGCATTCTTTTGTTTTGCAACTCTAGGATAACATGATGTACAGAAGGGTATTTTCTATGTACATTGTCTGCATGAAAACATTATTTTCATTGTTACGTCTCACAAGTTGCTAAATGACTGAAAGCTACTAAAACCACATTTTCATGTAATTACTATAATCCTTGGTCTGAAGTTAATTATGGTTGGATGGTAGGTTTTAAAAGCAGGCCTGAGCTGTATTGGCGTTTCTGCCTGGTTAAACTGTTACACCTCACACTGAGTTATTGCTAAATGACTGAAAGTTGCTAAAACCTATGGCACATCCTCTGAATGAATTTGTTTTATCCTGTATATATGTGGCTTGATCATTGTCATTTTGGCCTGTCAAATAGTTTAGCAGCATCATGCGCAGTTTCTATGTGAAGAGCCGCCTGAAGCAACTCCTGCAGTGCCGCCCCCCCAGCACTCATAATTTCTTCTCTGGAGGGGTTTGGGGGGGGGGAATGCAAAGCTAGTACAGAGATCACGATTACATTCTCTTGTAGTAGAAGAGCATAATCTCTGGCTTAAAACCCAGAAATGCAGCTTTTATCTCTCCTTGTTTGGCCCTGTCGTCTGAGGCAAGTTTTTCAACTCACCTCATTGGCACAGCAACCCGGTAGCATCTATTATATGTCAAAAGAGGTAACAGGCAGATTTTGGCTGAGAATCTGCATGTGAGCATTTTCAACATTGGTGGTGGATATTCCCTGAGTACTGTAGGCCATATTTTAACATTCCCTGTGCAGTACCCTAGCAAGGTCCTACCACTGCTATGACAAATAAAATGTAAAATACATTATCAGATATCCACTGTTTTGATCCAGAGGAAGGCAAAAAACGCAGCCTGCGCAATGGGGGGAAAAAATTCCTTCCTGACCCCAATAGCGATCAGAAACATTCCCTGGATCAAGCATTTGACATTCATTTAACATGGATAAATACAATGCAGACTCTCACGTTTATATTGTAGAAAGATACAGAAGCCACAATATAACAAAAACATCCACGTCCAGTATTGATAGATAATATAATATTATACAACTTAAACAATTTGAATATTTCCCATTACGACATTTCTTTCAACCTTAACTGCAACAATCAAAGTCATCGTTCGCCTTACCTTTTGAAGCACTGGCCTTCTTAGGCCTACTACAAAAGGGCTTAATCTCAAGGATTTATACATTATTGACAAACCCCATCTAGACAGCCTTCTAAAGAATACGTAAATGACTAAATGGGATAGGGTACTACCTCAACAACCAACCATGGAAGACTGGTCTGCAGCCTGAGTCAATGAGGAAAATTGTCGCCTGTATTAAACAAAAGGAAAATATTTATATAAACTGCTCATGCAGTGGTACCATACACAGGATAAACTGCATGCCCTATTCCTAGAACATTCTAACACCTGTTGGAGACAATGTGGAGAAATGGGCATGCTAATACATGTTTTTTTGGGCCTGTTTTTGGGGCCTACATTTTGGGACAATATACTGTAGCTGAATTAATGACTCACACTTTACCCAGAGACCCCCTAAACTATCTTCTGGGAAGGCCATTTCCTGAGGTCTCAGATCTTAGTCAATCATATCTTGATAGTGTCTCGAATTAGCTAATTAGAAGTCATTAGAACCTTCAACCCTACCCAAGGTGATAGATCTAGTTAATAGTAATTGATATTTTGAAGAAAGAAAAGCTTTCCTACAAAACAGGACCCCTAACTTTGTGAAGATATGGCCTATTTTGGAGCTCAGAGGCCTTGCAACATAACTTTCTACACTTTTTTTTCTTTTAAGCTTTAAAGGTTAAAACAAGTGATACAGTCAGTATTATTACTACTATAACCATACAATACTACTGTGCTTTTTAATAATTTTGAACATCAGCGTTGATTGTTGCTATTTTCCCCCACAAATTCAAATTCAGCTTCTCATTTGAAGAATGAGAATTACGGATTTTTGCAAAATATCACAACATCTAATCAAAGTTTTTATGTTGCACCCAAGAATATACAGTATTTGCTGTATAGTTCATAAAATGCAGAAATACCTGTATAAAAAAGCAGATATACTTGTATCACTTGTTCACAAAGGTACAGCTGAAATGCCTGCAGGACTTTGTCAGCCTTGTTCCTGGGAATTATTATGTGTCAGCACTTTGTTGCCCAATAAGACAAGATGCAGAACCAAAGAAAATGTAGGTGCACTTAATAACGTTAACCAATTAATGAAATAGACAGTGACCTCCAAACCAAATTCCGAAGTTGGTCTTTTCCCATGATTTTGATGTTGGTTCAGTTACACCTCCCAGGGAATCCCTTCAATTCTTCTCACCTCCCCCTCCTGCCCTTAAGCACATACACCATAATAACCTTTTTATGCAATTATGTAATATGTAATAAATGCAACCTTAATTGCTCACAAAAATATTGCAAAGATCACAGCAGAATCACCACTCTTTATCTCTTGTAGAGCAAACTTTTCTTTGAGATATTTACATACATGGAAAGTTGTCATGATTTTCATTTTTTTTAAATAAAATGTACATTCTATTTAAAGTGTCAAGTTAATGTCAGTGGCTTGTCTTCAGCTCCTGTTAGCTCACTATATGAGCACAGTTCATGCAATTAATTAATTTCTCTGAAAAAGGTATTGTGTTGTGCATTGTCAATGTGAAAGCAGAGTCACTTTTTAGACACTGATTATTGGATTTTAAAAATATTCTTCCAAAGAATGTGCTATGGCAAAACAATTGTATATAATTAAAATGTATTTAATACTCATATGTTAATGCTATTAATATATTCTGTCTACATTTTGTATGTACTGTATGAATTGTATACAGGTATATTAAAATATATAAACTAAAGTAAAAAGAAAATATTGTTTGTATTGCTAAAGGTGTGTTTAGTGTGTCACAATCAAAACTACTGCAGTGGCTATAAAAAAAATCAATTTCACAAAAGTTGTTAATTATTTTGTTTATTAATCATTTATAATTTCTTCATTTCTTCAATCTAATACTCCTGCTGAAATAATAATAATGCTGAAAATTGCTTACAGATTTCACCTGAGCTAAATGTCTGATTCCAGCAGGAGTCAGCAACTTAAAATATGTGATATCTAGTGCATGTTAGATGTTGGTCCAGTGGGAGTCTTTACATGGGTGATAAAGGTTGTAAATTGACAAAATAATTTACATAACCCTGATGAAGGGAGGTCTTATATATTAAACCTAACCAAGAAGACATAGGCGAATTTGTCATCACAACATTTCCTGCCAGGTCATTCCATGAGCACTGCTTTACTGTGAATAAACAATTACATTGCTGCTTCAGGTGATAATTTTGTTTCTCAAGGTTCAAGAGATGGCCTCTCATCCTTTATTCTTTCTCTATGTCCAAAACAAGCTCTTCCTTTTTATATACATTATGTCCCCTCTTAAGCCCTATTCTCCAGAAAACATACATTTGATAGTCTTTCGTCATAGTTTAATTATTCCATTTGTTTTACCTGTTTAGTTGATTGTCTCAGCAACTACGTGATTACCTCACACTATATTTATATAATTAAACCTCATATTTAAGTGTTTTGACACTTAACACCTAACCCAAAGAAGCATACACCAATCCATTTAAATTAATCCACTATAAACAACAGTGTCTTGTCTTTTTTGTCCCCCCAAAACCCTCATCCACAGGAATTAGAGTCCTGCATCATGTCAGATACCCGCAAAGTGGTGTGGGCAGTCAGTGGGTAACCTGACTGGGTACCTAACAAAGGTGTGGACTTGATCCCTCCAACCCACCTTTGTGGTTCTTTCAGTTTTTAAATTTTTTGGGGAAGATTAGGCACTGGAGTGACGTCACTTCCAGGCAAACTTGATGTCACTTCCGGTTGGCTTGTCCCATGGGTTGGAAGGTTAGTTGGCCTGTTGTGGGTCAGGTAGCAGAAACATGCAGGTCAATTTGTGGGTTGCGTGTTTGGGTTTCAGGTATGGCCCGCTACGGGTTTAAAAAATAGACCCGCACAGGACTCTAACAGGAAGTGCCAACTGGGCTCTACTTTTTCTAATGAGGCAAATAAAGAATATTCCTCTTACTTACATTTACCCTGTATTTATTATTAAATTAAATTATGGTTCACCTTTAATAACTTTTAGCATGTTATGGATGGCTAATTCTAAATAACTTTTCAATTCATCTTCATTTTTTTATGGTTTATAGAATTATTTGTCTTCTTCTTCTGATTCTTTCCAGCTTTCAAATGGGGGTCACTGACCCCATCTTAAAAAACAAATGCTCTATACAGCTAAATATTTATTGTTAATGCTACTTTTTATTATTCATCTTTCTCTTCAGGGACTCTCCTGTTTATGTTCGAGTCTCTTATTCAAATCAGTGCATGGTTGCTATGGTAATTTGGACATTGGAGTGCTACATAACTAATAACTAAAAAGTTAAATAACTCAAAACCCATACATAATAAAAAAAATAATACCAATTGGCAAATTGTCTCAGAATATCACTTTCTACATCAAACTAAAAGTTAACTCCAAAGTGAATAACTTTTTTGCATTGGACAACAAGAGATTATACATAAATACATTTTTCTGACATCTGTATTGATCCCCAATGATATACTGTTTTGTTGTATCCACCATAACAGATAATAAGACAATAAATATTGTAATTAGTACCTCTTAGAGAATATGTTTTAACACCCATTATCAAGAAAGTTCCAAATAACGGGAAGGTCATCTCCCATAGACGCCATTTTAAACAAATAGTTCAGATTTTTAAAATTGATTTTCTTTTTCTATGTAACAATAAAACAGAATGTTGTGTTTGATCCCAACTAAGATATAATGCATTTTTATCAGAGGGGAAACCAGCCTATTGAGTTTAATTAATGTTTAAATGAACAACATTAGAATACCTGTCTGTGCTTTTTTTTTTTTAAAAGAATGAAATAAAATAATTAATGTATGCCATTAATGTATGCCATGTGTAGCATGGTAACATTTATAAATATATGTACGTGCTTAAATATATATAATAAATATTTTAACAAGGACAATGCATTATATGGTCACTGAAAGGTCAGTCTAGTGAAGCAAATGTCAAACTGCTAAGAGTTGGTTCTTTACCATAAAACAGTTTAACTGTTTGTTTGCTGTCACTTATTTTTGTTTATAGGAAGAAGGATGCATATGTAAATGGGTGTATATTGTATGTGAGACATACAGGTTACGTAGTAAATATTGACAGATACAGGAGGTAAAGAGAGCATGGTTGTTAGAGCTTACACGCTAAAGTCAGTTGGGTTGGGTTCATGTGAAATCTGTGTTCCAATAGATGTAACAGCTGGTTCTTTTGGATTATGCAAACTTGCTAATTATATAGAAACAATATATTATTACCAAGGGGCAGATTTGTTAAAAAATAAATGGTGTTTTCTCTTGATGAAACAAATTGAAACATGAATACTTGGACAAGTATTTTCTGAAACCTCTGTTAGTTGAGATTTATTAAAGAAAAAATATTGCCACAAAATACCCAACAAGTAAAAGCAGGTGAAAATGTACAGAAGGGAATGAGAATCAAGTTCCCCAGCATTTTATGAAAATTTCTGTTTGAAAATTTCTGAAAATATTTTTATCTGGAAAAAAATCTCCCTTCAGACATAATTTTTTTTTCTTGCAAATTGTTTCAAACAATAACATTCTGCGGTAAATTTATCAGTATTCGTGTTTTTCTTTTTACTGGGATTCAGGGTTTTGGTGGAAAATGTGAATTCAAGTTAACAAAGATTATTAAATGTGAAAAACTTGGAAACTTAAATATAAAAATTCATCATCTAGAAGCTGATAAATTCATTTAGAAGTCAATGGAAGTAGTATTAGCAAAATTCAAGATATTTTTACATTGTTATTTTTGTTTTTGGGAATCATTGAAAATAATGGGTAGAATATAATTTAATTATTTAATTATTTTCAAGTTTATTATTCTTAGGGAAAGGATTGGCAAAAATTTTAATTTATAATGAATGTTTGCATATCTGCTCTACTTTTAAACTAGAGTACAAATAGTTAAATTCAAGTTTATATCTTTCAAGTGTTTCCCCGAATGTCATGTAGCTAAGCGATAAAAAAAAGGCAAACAGAAACTGAAAGGCAGGTAAGATAATAACCTTTTTTGTAGAATCTTTTTAGTTTTAATTTAGTGATAAGAATCAAAATATTAGCATCATAATTTGTAGTGTTTGCCACATGTGACTTCTTAATTCATACGATGAATAACATTGAGTAGCCTAATATTTACCATGTCAAGCTAGGTACATTGCTAAGTAAGTAAGGGGAGGTACACATCAAACACTAACTTTTCTACCTGAAATGATCACACATAGTAACATTTCTATATGGATACCAACTATTTGCCATTTAAATATATTAAGAGTAAATGATAAAAAATAACCCAAATATTACTTTTATTTACCATGTCAATCTAAGTACATTTGCTAAGTAAGTAAGGAGAGCTATACATCAAACACTTTAACTTTTCTACCTGAAATGAATTGCACATACAGTAGCTACATCTCTATATGGATACCAGCTATTTGGCATATAAATGTATAAATGACAAAAAATAACCCAAATAATATTTTTCTACTTAAAGCAGACAATATACTTTTTTTTCACATAAACTACTCTGCTGTTTTACTGTATGTCTGCAGACTAACTTCAAATGTACACTGATGAGTCAACAAAGACAAATCTTATGTTGCCAAATACTGATTTCCCACTCAAAAAAAACGAACGTCTGGTAACCTGGATGATCAGGCAGTTAATTTAATGTAATTTGGCATTGTTCATGTTATCATGCTGCATCATATTAAGAGAGGTATTCTTTTCAATATATTTCTCAGAACTTTCATTGAACTTAGTACATCACGGGAGGTTTAAATTGGATTTTTAATCCTTAGCTAGTCATGCAACCTATAGTGATTACGAGAAAAGTTATTTCCATTGATTTATTTCACTAAGGTATGTTTGGATGTAACCTGAATCATTTGAAAAATAATGCCATGCTACTGTATAGACTTTACCTGCAAACAAAAAGCTTCTTTATTTTTGCAGTATCCCAAGCATGGTCTTTGATACAGCTCTAGAATAATAGAGTGCTGTGGGCTATTTTCTTCCAGTTTCTACATTTCAATACTGGACTTGTCTTTTCTGTTTGTTTTTGGCTAATTGCCTTAAGGTCTAATAATCTAGTGATGAGTGCTGAGCACCACTAACCCCATGCCAAAAGAAATATTATGTCACACTACAATTTAAGAGGTTAGATCTGTGATTAACCAACAATGATTTGTCTAAACGGTCCTAATTTGCATAGTAAACCTTAGACAAAGTGTTTATCCAGAACCTCAAGATGAATTTCACTTCAAGGATATAAAAGATATGCATTAGTAAAAATGTAAGAAATGTAGAAATATATGAAATGTAAAAAAGTATACATTTAGCTATTAACAATTGTAGAATAGATCTTTAGTTTTAATATGCCTGTCTTTTAATGATTTAGATAGGAGGCTGACAGTGAATATATCTTAACTGTCTGAGAAAATTAAAAAAACTATATTCACTGTATGTTTTACGGAAGACTAATATTCATATTTTAGATGTTTTCTGTTGGCTTTTTGCTATTACAAGTTACTATGTTTTTTAAACATTTATACTTTTTGTAAGAAAGATTGTTAAAATGAGGGGAGAAATGAATAAAATAGAACCAAAAGATAATCTGTTTTGCAAATGAAAGATTTAGGTATTCAGTATACTTGCAGTTATAAAATACTCTGCATTACCTTGATTTATTAATTAAAGGTGCCATCTGCAGGTTTTTACAACAATTTGGCAAAACAGTTTTGATGCACTTGGTCAGCAGATGTTTCCAGAATTTCACTTAATTCGTAATTACTCATCAAAAGATTTCTAGACTTTCTAAAACTTGTATGCCTGTAAGCATCTTCAGTGTTCTGCTTTTGTTTCTTATCAAGAGACTATTAATGAATTTCAGTATATTTTTCTGAAATAACAACTATATACATATTATGTTACATTTGAGTAGCGAATCTGTCCTATTTCACTTTGACAAAAAATTCGCAAAACTGTGGAAAGATTTACGAAATACAAAATTTTGTAAAACGCATTAAAGTCGTTTTTAAGTGCAACAATTTTTTATGTATGCAACAGTTTTTCTCGCTCCAAATGAATTAAAGTCTTTCTTATGCAACTTTTTTGTCCTAAGGCATTAAAGTCAATGGGAAGTTTTTCTATGGTGACTTTTTTCTCCTAATGCATTAGTCAGTGGACGTTTTTTCTTTTTTCTTTGACTTTTTTCTCGAAATGCATTAAAGTCAATGGGCAGTTTTGTTTTACAGGAATTTTTTTGCAGAAAATTTTTCAGGGGTGATTTTTTGCTGCAGTTTTGTGAAAACATTTGTACATGGAAAAATTTGGAAAATTGGTATGAATCCAATTAATTCTCTCATCACTACACTTGAGACATCATTCAAATTTTAAATAACTTATAAGTATGTATAGGGGTATTTCTCCTTTCAAGTGGTTGTCAACCTTTAAATAAACTTTAAGTATGATATAGAAAGTGATATTCTTGGACATTTTGATTTTTATTCAGCAGCTCTCCAGTTTGCAGTCAGTAATCTGCGTGCTAGAGTCTAGTGATGGGCAAATCTGTGGCACCGGAATCTTGTTTTGGATGCGCGCATCTCATTTCGGATGCCGGTGCTCGTTCGCGCTGGCGCCCCCCCCGCAGTGGTGCAAATCGAAATAATGGATGGCGGCAAATTTTCAGCAGACGAATTTTCGCTAGTGTTTGGAAAATTTATTCGGTGGCGTTGAATTCGCACATAACTACTAGGATCCAAATTACTCTACCTACCATACACTAATTTGAATAAGAGATTGAAATATGAAAAGGAAAGGACCTGAATAGAAAGATGAGTAATGAAAAGTAGCAATAACAATAAAAATAACAGTAGCAATGGCATAAGCCTTCTTCACGTGTCACTGGTTTTGTTATAGCTTACACAAGTAATAGTGCAGGTATAGGAAGGGTGCATTATTCATTGCTATTGTCATCCAAGGGCTGATCCCCACCAAGGACGCCATACTTCATCAAACTTGCAAGTAATGCCTCTGGCCTCATAAGTGAGTTTAATTGTTAGTTATTACCGTGTGCACCAGGATGAACCTGGAGTCCCAAGTAGGAGGGGAGGAGATCCAATGTATAGTTATTAGTGATGAGCTAATCTATCCTGTAAAAAAACTTGCGACAATTTTTTACCCTTGTGACAATTTTTCCTCAATCCAAATGCATTAAGTCAATGGGAGTTTTTCTCATTGCAATTTTTTTTGTCTCTGTGATTCTTTTGCCCAAATGCATTAAAGTCAATGGCCATTTTTCTGATGGCGACTTTTTTGTCCAAATGCATCAAAGTCAATGGGAGTTTTCTTTTATGGTGACTTTTTTTGTCCAAATTCAGTGAAGTCTGTGAATGTTGTTTCTTATGGCACCTTTTTTGTCTCCTCATCATTTTTGTATTAGCAATTTTGTCACAAATCCATGGCTGGCAAAACAATTCGCTCATCACTAATAAGGTGTTGTTATTTTACTGCTGGTAGCAAACAGCATTTTTTTCTCTTTCCCCCTGCCTGCTAATTAAGGCTGAGGAGTTAATTAGCTAAATTTTGGTCAGGCTTAGGATTCCTCCATACATTTCTGTTTGCACAGCAAGTGTGGGAGCTGCTAACTGAGTGTTGCATGTGCCCACGAAACTTTTAATTTAAAATTTTGTCCAAATGCACTAAAGTCAATAGGTGTCTGAATAATTTGGTGAATACAACTTTCCCTTGTTTGTTATAGTTCATATAGGAGCAGCGACCAGCTCCTTGTTGTAGCTCCCACCCCTTTCCAGCTGTAGTCAAGTGATCCCACTAGTGTCTAATCAAAGAGCTAACAAGTTTAAGAGTTTTACTCTGAAAGCAGCAAGTAAGTTGCAGGTTGTCATGACCACGGGTTGAAAGAGATTCGTAGAAGACTGACCTCACCTACACCTCCCACTGAGGATAGAAAGTCACCGAATTTTGGGCACAGGACTGTACCTCAATAGATTGAAAACCGAAACGTCAAAAAAAAGGAACGGGAAAGCAGTAGAATGGTCAGGCAGGCCAGGATCAGTTCAGGTAGCAAGCAATAGCAAAGTCCAGGAAAAACAGGCAGAGTCAAATACACCAATAATACGAATCTAATGCTTAGTATCTCACCAGGAACGATGATCACTTCACAAAGAAAATAGGATCTTGGCGTCTATTTAAACACATTGCGCATGCGCTGTAAAATGCTCTGGTGATAGATGCCTGCGACATGATGCTGAGCATCGAACGTGATTCTGTGCATGCACACCGAAACAGATGCACCATTTTCAGAAGGGGGAAAAGTGAGATGCGTCTCACGGTAAGCACCTCACATTGCCCCCTCCCCCTTGATGGACAGCCTCTGGACATGCACTGGTGCATGTTTATCTGTGAAACAGCTTGGTTAATTGAGGAGCATGAATATTGGTTGAGGGTTCCCAAAAGTTATCTTCTGGAGAATACCACTTCTACTGAACCAGATATTGTAGGTGTCCTCAAATTCTTCAAAACCCCGAATGGTTAGTGGTTTAGGTGGTTGTTTAACCCGGTTTCAACAAAGAGACATGAAAAACTGGATGGAAACTTCAATTTAAAAGCAACTAGAATGACCTGTTTAATAATATAGAAGGGACCCATGTATCTCTGCCACAACTTTTTAAAAGGGCAAGAAATTTTTAAATTGCATGTAGAGAGCCAAACCAGGTCTCCCACAGGAAAATCAGGATTTCTTTAACGTCTTCTATCCGTATATTTCTTAAAAGTCATCTGGTTCACCTGAATAGTCTGTCAAAGTATCTTTCTTGCGTAGCAGGACTTCTGTAAGTCCTGGAAGAGTAGTAGGATGAAATACGTAGATGGAAAAATGTGGCATAAGAACATGAAGGAGATGCATTGTTGTAGGAGAACTCTGCCAGATGTAACAACGAAAACCAATCATCTTGGGAGAAAGAAGAAAAACACTGAATATATTGTTCCAAAGTTTAGTTGGTTCATTCTTCCTGCCTATTTGTCTGGGGATGAAACGCAGAAGTAAGTTGAATGTGAAGCCCTTGACATAGAGATTTCCAAAAATGAGAAGTAAATTGAGAACCTCGGTCGAAACCAACTTCTTTAGGTAAACCCTTTAAATAAAAGATTTCTTTAATAAAAACTTCAGCCGTGGAGGCCGCTGATGGTAAGCCGGTCAAGGGTATAAAATGAGCCATCTTTGTTAGTCTATCAACAACAACAAGGATGGTATTAAATTCTTCTGAGACAGGTAAATCCACAATAAAATCCATGGAGATACTATCCCAAGGTTTCTCAGGGATTGGGAACGGATGTAACAACCCAATCGGTTGGGAACGAGAGTCTTTCAATCGCGCACATTTCACAAGATAAGACATATTGTTTGCATTCACTAGACATACCAGGCCAATAGAAATGTATTTTAGCTAGTTGTTGGGTCTTTCTAACACCAGGATGGCTAGGTAAGAAATGATTGTGTACAAATTGAAGAACTTCCAGGTGAAGATCTTTAGGGACAAAAATGTTATTATTATTTTTTTTTTAATATAACTGTTTTATTGTTATTTTCAGATAAATTGAATGCTATTGCAGAATTAACATGTCAAACAAATATGCAAGGTATATGTATTGTGGCTTTGTAAGTATATTCATGTTCTAATAACTTGCACTTATTACTCTGCATTAGCCACGATTCAACATATCATTATATGTGCTCAAGTTGCACATTGTAGTGTATTTCAAAGATTCAGATTCAAAGATTCAAATTTTTTATTGCCTTTTGTACCAAGAGTACATAGGAATTTCTTTTGCAGTATTTAGCATATAATAACTTACAACAAATAGAATTAGAGGAAAGAGAAGAGAAGAGAAAGGTAGGAGATAGGAGAAAAGGGAGAGGGGGGAGGGGAAGTATCCTTTCCCGTGTCTTTTATATTCTCTCAGAGCGAGTCGTTTTGTGCAGGATTTGAGTGTTGTAGGAGGAGGCGAGTTTCTTCTTCTTTCTTTTCTTTATGGGCTTTTATGTGAGTTCTCCCCTGAGGGATGTTTCGGCCCACCATTTAGTATGTCGAAAAGGTGCTAATAGCTTGTGTTGTTTTTGTCCCTCCAGTGTGTCTAGATATTTATTCCAGATATCAAAGAATCGGGAACCTTTGGTTTCCTTATCTTTGTAGTGCTAGGACCCATTGGAGTTGCATTGTATATAGCAGTTTGTGTTCCCACATTTGTGTTGTAGGGGGTTGTATGTTAGTCCAGTATTCCAGAATAGTCTTAACTGCAGTTAATACCATTACCTCAGCTAATCTGATGTTACCTCTGATAGTCTTATTGGTAGGAGCAGGGTATAGGCCTAGTAAAATTTGCAGATTTATCCTTGTTATCTTAATATTACATATGTTCGCAATTTGTGATAGGACTAGATTCCAAAGGGTGTTAAGTTTTGTACATGACCATAGAGCATGTTCTAATGTGGCCTCCGGGTGGTTACATTTTACACAATTGAATGTCTGGGCTAGGCCTATCTTGTATGCTATTTTGGGCGACACATATGCTCTATGAAGAGCCACGTCCTGGAAGTAGACTGATGTTAGATTTTTTTGTACGTTTTGCAAATGCTGTTGTGATCTCTGCTGCTGTGGTGTTTGGTATAATACTCAACCATCTTGATATTCCTTCTGCACGTGTGTTGTAATCTATTTTGGGTTTAATAATGGTGTACACTGCAGATGCCGTGAGGAGTCGTCCTTTATTTGCTTTTATTAAAATATCTAGTGGATTGTTAGCCAGCTGTGACTTTATGCCCCGAATTGCCCGCTCCACATAGCTTTTAACTTGCAAGTATGCAAATATGTGGCTGTTAGGGAGCCCATATTTAATTTGGAGGTCTGGAAATGTATCTATCTTGTTAGTAATTGGATTAAGGAGCGATCCGATCGTTGTTAGGTCTTTAGAGTGCCATGTTTGGAAGCGGGGGTCTGTTTCGGCATTTTGAAACTGGTTATTGTTTAGTAGAGGAAGGAAGAGTGATAGTTTGTACGT
>CM044441.1:67437802-67485688 GCA_024363595.1 Xenopus borealis
TCAAGCAGATTACTAGCCAGCAAACTTTCAACTGTCCTGACCCTGAAATCACTAACAGCTGCAGGGTTTCAGTTTTTATATGGAAGGGGAGTGGTCCAGGGGGTGTGGGGTGGTCCAGGAGGGAGAGCTTCCTGATTGGCTGCCATGTATCTGCTGGTCTGGGGTGAGAGGGCAAAAAAAAGCGGCAACTATGCGCGAAGCCAAAATGGCGAACGTCGCGCGAAGTTCGCGAATATTCTGCGAGCGCGAACAGTTCGCGCCATCCCTATTCATCTTACTAACATGTTTTTAAAGATACAGCACATCCTGTGGCTATACTGAACTATATCAAAGTGTAATATGCCCATAAAATAGGCACTTTTTTGGGAGAATGTTGACATTTTTTGAATATCCATCCGCATGCAATCCGAGAGCTGGCATTTGCAATACCTCAACCTGGTTTAGACTTGCCTGTACCTATGTAAGGAAAAACTTACTTTACTTGAAACAGGGTAGGAGTATTAAACTGATCCACTCTAACTTCTGTACGGACATGATCTGTCCTTCCACTTCTATGCCTTGTCATCCTGATGAACAGCACACTATAAGCACCATAACCTTAAGTCCAAACTTGATAAAACTAGGGATGCACTAAGGGATGATCATTTTTGGATGCAGTCATATACTAAATCCTCCACTACAGATTTAACTGAAAATTTTAATTAATATTAATATTTTAGAAAAAGCACAATTATCAATTGAAAACAAAAGTTACACATGGTTTACATGTTGGACCAGTCACTCATAAGTCTGAATTCTGCACTGGGATTCAGAACAAAATTCTAAATTCAATTCACCCTGTCAGAAATAGTGACACCAGAAATTATGCCTTTTTTAACTTCTATCATAAAATTGACTTTGCATGCTTCTTATAATTTTCCATAAAGTATTTGCCCAATGCTTTTGCATTACCTGTCTGACACTCTGTGTTCATCTATGTGGGGGCTGCCATATTTGTGCACCAGGAGTCAGTTAACATTAGAAACTTTAACTGACAGGCTGGGATGGAACAGTCAGGTTAGCAAAACAGTCAGGTTTATGAACTTCAGCTATCAATTGCAAAAACAAACCTCTCAGCAATAAACAATCAACAATATAGGCTTGAGCAATGCTAGCATTCTACATAGAGATACAAGTATGGGACTGCATAGAAGTACAGGTATGAGACCTGTTATCCAGTATGCCTGAGAACCTAGTTTTTCTAGAAAAGAGGTGTTTTAAATAATTTAAACAATAAATAAACCCAATAGAATTGTTTTGCATCCAATGAGGATCTTATTATATACTTCTGAGCTTTTTGGATAACTGGTTTATAGAGATTATAGAGATTATAGAGGTTATAGAGAACAAGCAACTTTGAAACCCAGGGTGTTTTTTTCTCATCTGGTCATACCAGATAAATAAATATTTCACTTAAAAACTTTATAAAACAAAAGGATTGCTAAATAATGCACTCCAACGTGAAATAAAAAATGCATGTGGAAGACTTTTTATGCTTGACATTTAATGCGTATTCATAGAACCTAAAAAAAATCACTCATCTATGCATGATCAAGCAGCATTCTGCCACTACAAGGAATCAGTACTACACTTGTTAATTTGTGAAGATGGACAGGCTTGCTAAATAATTCGACAAGCACTCAAAACTCAAAGCAAGTACAGAAAACATTTTAACATCAAGTATTACAATCTATATCTGTCTTACCGTGTAAAAACATGAGACTAGCAAGGAGGGAAAGAAGTAAATAATAAGTAACTGTTGCAGAATACAAACAGGTTGTAATATGTAAAACCCAATTCCCTATGCAATCACATCCATAGACACTGATATTAATTTGGCATATCTTAAATTAATTTAAAGTATAATTAGTGTGCAGTGTCTGAATTGGTTCCTTAGAGGTTTAGTGTCCATCTTGTTTGTCACTGTTTTCAGCATAATCCTGTCTAATGAGGGTTTATGTTAACATAGCTAAACACTTGGAGAGCAGCAAGAAAGCATGCTGAGCTTATATATATATATATATATATATATATATATATATATATATATATATATTAACTGATTTATGAACAACATAATTTCTGAGAAATTTCTAAACCTGTAAATAAAGATATAAATGTTTCATGAAGCCTGGTGTTCCTTTCTGCATAATTTTCTTGCTTATTGTATATTTCAGACATGTTCAAGCTGTATTACTCAGAGCTGCCAAACTGCATTTTCTATCCTACTGTAAGTTGTATTTCAGCAACAACTAGAAATCAAGGTGTATACATTCTTCATTAAATAAATTAATCAAAACAAAAAGTTTGCATTTGTGTTTGAAAAAAGCAACGCACAGTGATATGGTGCATTAACCAGAGTTGGAAAACAATCACCTTACATTTTAAAACAGTTAACCATTTTTTGGCACTTGCTTGAGGGGTGTATATTTTTGGGGTCTCATACTTTCCTATCATAAAACATCAACCTAGTTTTTATATCCTAAGTCTTAAACTGCACATGTTTATTATAAAAGATAGCACAACATTAAAAAAATTATCCTGATAAATCAGCAACAAATTGTTCTCTTTATAACTACGCAACTATACAGCATGTATATAGGTACACAAAAAATGTAAAAAGGATAATTAAAATTCCATTAATGAATCTGTTTCAAGTCAAAAGTCTCTTAATGCATTGACGCCCAAGAATTTCAAGAGTATAGAGAGTATTATACATATTGCAGCATATATTCAAGCACTGGTGTACATCACTTGCTTCCACTTCAAAGGGATTTTCAGCATTGAAGGTGGGGTTTGGCTTATCTGTAATGGTTAAAAGGTTTAAAGATTAAAACCCTTTCAGAAATGTATGGACAACTTTGCTTTTTCACCACCTCATGTATAGCTCTGTCAAACACTTATTTATAAGTGTTTGAGCAGGCAGAACCAGTCATTGAATGGTCTAAATTAGACTTTGATGTTTACAGGAACTAACCTTAAGATTATTATGTTATTATTTCCATATATTACTCATAATTTAAATCATGGAATATAAATACAAAGAAACTTTAAAGGATCAGATCATATTAAAGAATTCTTTTATACAATTGTATCAATAAACCAAAAAAAAAAAAGGTTAATACAAGCAGCACTACATGAATTGTGTAAGCAGAGGAAATACAAACCAGATTTTGTTTCATACCCTTTGATGGATTTAAAATACATAAATTCAATATTTTTCTCCCATATAGAAACATTGTAAAAGATATCTCTAAGGTTATATACAACTTTGTAGTAGTGGTAAAAATCTATCTATCTGTCTATTTATCACCTATCATCTATCTATCTATCTATCTATCTATCTATCTATCTATCTATCTCTCAGATATTTTTTTATGCAAGGTACAATATCAGACGCAAAATTTTGTAGCAGCATTTTGCCAATAATAACAGTGTAATTGCAGTCCCTAGGAGGAGATGCACCTAATACAATTGCCTTTAATGGGTTAAAACACATGCAATTACATGGCATAAAAATTACCTCTAGACAAAATACTTTGAGCACAAGGACAATGTGCCTGTTTATGCTTGTAAACCCTGGAGGTATTACCTCTTTGGAGGTGGCAGTAGCTCCAGGGTCCCCAAGCATCAATAGGCATGCTTGAGCATAATTTGCTACAGGAGATGGGCAACCAGCTCTTGCAAAAATTGAAGGAGTGTTGATTCATGTGACTGCGGTGCCCATTTTGAATGACTGCAACTACAATTGTGGGTCATAAATAAACCCTTAAAAATAATATGTAGTTTTCATATCCTTATGAGTTTCATCTGCTGCCTGAATGCTGCCTGAATTTGCATGTATATATTTAGAAAAACAGTATTATTTGATATGTAGGCTGTAGTTATACATTATTTTTATTTGCTATTAATCATGTAAACTACTTCCATTCTGTGGGCTGATCAGTTACAGAGGTGCAATTTGGCTTCCTGTGTATATGCTTAAAGGGGTTGTTCACCTTTGATTTAACTTTTAGTATAATGTAGAGAGTGATATTCTGAGACAATTTGGAATTGGTTTTCATTTTTTTATTGTTTGTGGTTTTATAGTTATTTAGCTTTTTATTCAGCAGCTCTCTAGTTTGCAGTGTCAGCAATTTGGTTTCTATGGTACAAATTGATTTGAATAAGAGACTGGAATATGAATAGGAGATGGACTGAATAGAAGGATAAGCAATAAAAAGTGGCAATAACAATTAATGTGTAGCCTTACAGAGCATTTGTTTTTAGATGGTGTCAGTGACCCCCATTTGAAAGCTGCAAAGAAACAGAAGAAAATTGCAAATCATTAAAAAACGATGAAAAATAAATAATGAAGACCAACTGAAAAGTTTCTTAGAATTGGCCTTTCTACAATATACTAAAAGTTAATTTGAAGGTGAACCACCCCTTTAAATTGCACAATTGCTGACTGATAGCTTACTTGTTTGTGCCAGGTAAAGTTTATTACAGGTATGGGATCAGTTATCAGGAAACCCATTATCCAGAAAGCTCCGAATTACAAGATGGCTGTCTCCCATAGACTCCATTATAATGAAATCATTTAAATTTTTAAATATTATTTACTTTTTCTCTGTAATAATAAAAATGTTCTGTGTACTTGATCCCAAGTAAGACACGATTCATCTTTATTGAAGGCAAAACAAGCCTATTGGGTTTGTTTAATGGATAAATTATTTTTTAGTAGACTTAAGTTATGGAGGTCAAAATTAAGGAAAGATAACTTATCCAGAAAACCCAAGGCCCTGTGCATTCTTGATAACAGGTGCCTTACCTGTACCTCCTTTTAATGACCATTGAATGCTAATGTAGCAATAAGTAGTGATGGGCGAATTTGTCCCATTTTGCTTCGGCCAAAAATTAGCGAATTTCCCACAAAATTCACAAAATGGTGAAAAATTTGCAAAACCGCCAGCGTCTCCTTTTTGACGCCGGCATTTGTTTTTGGACGCCAGCACAAATTCCAAAAAACGGATGCTGTTGTCTGAGTTTTTTGACACCAGTGAATGTTCGCTGCGAATTTTTGTGGGTGATTCATACATTTTTTCCACTAGTGGCGAAACATTTGAATTTCCTGTGAATTCGCTCCTGGCGCATAAAATCACCAGGGATGTCATTGCTGACACTGAAAAGTGTTCAAAAGTGCCCATGATTAAGGGCAGCTGTGCCCGAAACGCGTCGAGCGATCCCATATGGCGTTTATTTTAACTGGATGAATAAAGATTTTACCTTTTAACAGATGTCCGGTGTGCAGAATTCCACTTTTCTTCTCTTCTGTCAGGAATCCCTCTTACCTGGCTCCTCGGCTCCGGTCCTCCCAAGATGGCGGCTCCCACGAGGATGGTCGCGCCGGAAGTGCGCGCCGGAATAGGCGCCCGCGTCAGAAACGACGCGCCGCGTCAAAAGCGACGCGCTCGCGCCGGAAATGACGCGCTGATGCAGGAAACTGACGCCTACTGATGACATCTCCTTTTTGGCGCCAATTACAGCCTATTTAAGGAACTTTTGGACACTTGATCCTTGCCCAATTATAGGTTTTAGCTTGCTATTCCTGGGTGTGATTCTACTGACTTCCTGATTATTTGTGTACCGACCTCTTGCCTGGATTTCCTGATTTTGAACCTCTTCTGCCTGGACTGATCTTGTTGCCTGTTTGACCATTCTTCTGCCTTATCCCTATCTGTACTGCGAACTTGGACTTTTGCTACCTCCTCCCTCGGTCCTTACTACCTCTGAGGCCTTTTGGCCTTACATCTTCCTACACAAATCAGCCAATCACTAATTGCCATGTTATAGCTGATTTGTGTAGGAAGAGAAGAAAAGTGGAATTCTGCACACCGGACATCTGTTAAAAGGCATGCCTCTGCCCAGGGTCAGGATAGACTGGGCTGTAATACCCCTCCACAAGAACTTCTCCACTTTCCCTCCACACTATAAACAGAGCGTGCTTTTCTGGCACTGGGATTAGAAAACTAACTTTACATACTTATCTCTGGGATCTTCCAACACTTTTCCATCACCCTGCTGCTTCTCTCTCCAACCACCTCATTTCCAGACTTTCCTTCCTGTCAGCACACATGGGTAGGGACTCCTCTCTCTCCTTGCACAGAAACAACACAGAGGAAGAGATTCACTGCCTCCCTTACAAGTGTAATTGTCTATTTAACAAAATAACAAAAGTTATTTGTAGGGTTTGCATTCACTTTTTTCTGAAACTATTGAGCTACTTGGTCATACTGTATTCTACATCGGGAGTTTATTCCTGTAAGTAGGAGCAGCAATGCATTTTCTGATGAACATAGTATAATTTGCACAATGAAAAGTGCCCTCCAGTGGACAACCAACAAAGATACCGATGGCACACAGGATTTGTGCAAGCAAGTGCTTTGCGTGTTTATTGCTGATGCAACGTTTCGGGGTCACGCCCCTTTTTTGAGAAAGGGGCGTGACCCCGAAACGTTGCATCAGCAATAAACACGCAAAGCACTTGCTTGCACAAATCCTGTGTGCCATCGGTATATTTGTTGGTTGGACTTATGTGAGGTGGCCGAGCCTCTGCCGCTTGAAGCACCAGGTAACTTTCACTCAATTGGAATTGGGTGTGCGGGAGTTTGTATCGATATAGCTCCAGTGGACAAGCCACCAATTTAATACTAGACACTTGCTCAGTTGCATCTAGCAGAACAACAAAGCATCTCTGAAAGACTGCTGTCCTTTACTTATACATAGGGCAACCACGTTTTCTGGAAAAAAATACCAGCCTTCCTATATTCTTGACTTTATTCCTATTAATAACATTGGCACCAAGCATCATTTTTACTGGCCAGGCCGGTAAAATACCGGCAACCCTATAGATACTGCACCAACATACATCTTTCTCATTTGTTCCTCCCCTAATAGCATTTAAACCGCAGTCACACTCTAGAGATAATTTCAGCAGAAGCAAGTTAACCAGTTAATCTACCACTATGGGCTCCACATGACCATGTGAACCAGAGTATTCATGCATTAATCAATTCTAGTTATTTATTAAAACAAATAACCATAAAATTGGGTTTTGTTCTGATTAACCATTACCTGGAATTTTTTTTAAAAATTGGACATAATCTCCTATGAGATTTGTTGTTTAAGACCAAACAATTACAATATAATAAATTCCTGAAGGCTTGAACAGTAATTAACACATAATCTTTTCAAATGTATCACATAATTGATAGGCTTCAAAAAAATGTGGATGGTATAATCTGGATCCTAGGGCACCATTCCCATATAAATTGTTCTGGTATCCTGGTAACAAGTAAGATATTTTTTCATTGGATTGTGCATGAGAAATTGGCACTGCACAGTGAATATGCCTCTGCTTGTTCTTTAAGTAACTTTTATTTTATTTACAGGTTTTGCAGGGGCAGAACTAGGGCTAGGGAAGAAGAGGCATGTGTCTAGGATGCAATAGCAGAAGAGGCATGTGTCTAGGATGCAATGGTGGGTGTGGGTTTTTTTTGGGCATGTAACTCTTCTGTCTTCTAGCTTCAGCCATCAGGTGATAAGTTGGGGGGTTGGGGAAATTGGGGCGGAGCATGCTTGGGCACCCTCACCCTTTAAGAATGTTTAGGATTGGGATTTTATGGATATGGGTTTTTTCTGTAATTTATTCTGATTTATTGTTATTTATAATCGCGGTAATGATAATAAATATGTTTTTCTAAAGCACCAACATTTTCTGCAGTTCTCGGACATGGGACAAACATAAACAAAAGCAGGATTATTTTACGATCAGTATGGAATTAAGTCAGAATAAGGAACTGTCTAATTATTACAGAGAATAAATAAATAAGAACATATTTTTTACACAGGACAAATTACACAGGCAAATGACAATGTTGTGTTTTGAGAAACTATATCTTGAAGAAAGTTTCCGACTTAGAACAAATAGTAGACATTTGATTTAAAATTTTTCCATATGTTTGTTAAATGTGGCATTTTTTGGTGTTTTATCATAATTGCCACAGCTTGCATTTCCTGGGTGAATCAAGGTGATTAGTGGTCACAAATAACAGGACAGGAAAATCAAATCACCCCCACTACAATTTGGATAAGAAAGTGAAGTTGCTCTGTCACTGTCATCTCACCAAATGTATCAAGTCAGCATCACGTGTTCCCTGCTAAAATGCTGTCCATTTAAAAGTATGAGTTAGAAATTATAAATAACTTTTTATTAAGTGATGTCAGCAATGCCATAAAACAATCCAAATGTTTTTTAATCTCATATTCTCTAGTAAGCAGATGTGAGCCATATGATTACATGAAATACGGTCCTCAAGAAATTAAAATGTCAAAAAAAGATGAAAAACATTTGTAAAGGCATTGTATAATTCCACGGTAGATAAATACATACTGGATAAAAGATTTAATTCAAAGATAAAAAGATTTCATTTTGCTTTGAAATGTTCTTATCCAGCTTGATATCTCTGCTGTTAGCATGTATGTAACATAGTAACAGTAAGTTAGGTTCAGTCTCGTACTGGCCCGGCTGGACACCGGGAAAAAAATGGTTGGCCCCAACCCTCATGGGCATAATAAAAGAATTGGATGGCACTCACAACTAGCAAATGTGCTAAATCCTATCAAGTGGAACACTTGATAAAGGAGGTTTTTCCTCCGAAACATTGTGTTGGAGATCGAAATAAAACCACTAAGGATTTAGCACATTTGCTAGTTGTGAGTGCCATCCAATTCTTTTATTATGGCGATAAAGGAACCAAGTGAATGCAGCAAGGTTCTGGATTGAGCACCACATGTATGCAGCCATAGCCTGTTGTACTATTGCAACCCTCATGGGCCCCCACCCGGCCAAATCCCCCCTCTCTCCCAATCGAATTACAAATTAAACACGCTACAGGCGCCCAAATGCAGTGGTGAGTGATGTCAGCACCCGGGGCAGCACTCTAATAGGTGAGGGAGGGTCAGAGGAGGTGAGGGGGGTCAGCGGGGGGCCCTGGACAGCAGTCCCTGGTTAGGTTGAAAAAACACAAACATCCATCAAGTTCAACCTTTCCATTATTTTAACCTGCCAAACTGCTATTTGATCCAGAGTAAGGCAAAACACCATTTGAAGTTTTTGCAATTTGCCTCAGAAGGGAAAAAAATTACTTCCTGACTCCAAAAGGGCAATTGGATTAGTCCCTGGATCAACTAAAAAAAAAGCCATCCAATTCCTTGTTAAAGCTATCTAATGTATCAGCCTGCATGACTGATTCAGGGAGAGAATTCTGCATGACTTTACATTTATCAACATTGAATCTCATTTACCATTTAGCTGCCCACATTGCCATTTTGTCAAGATCCTGTTGCACGGATGCTGCATCCGGATGGAATTAATTGGGCTGGATAGATTTGTGTCATCTGCAAACACTGATATATTACTTACAATACCCTCCCCTATGTCATTATTGAAAAAGTTAAATAAAAGTGGATCCTATAATGAGCCCTCAGGGACCCTACTAAGAACCATACTCCAAGTAGAGAATGTACCATTAACAACCATTAACAACCACCCTCTGTACCCAATCCTGTAGCCAGTTTCCTATACATGTGCAAATGCCTTCATTAAGCCCAGAATCCCTTTGTTTAGAAAGCAGTCATTTGTGGGGCACAGTTTTAAACTAAATCCAAATGGATCGCACCTACTGCTCCCCTACTGTCCAGCATCTTACCTACCTCTTCATAAAAAGCAATCAAATTTGTCTGACTTGACCTATCCTTCATAAAGCCATGCTGATTGCTGCTCATAATGCCATTCACTAGGACAAGCCTTCAAATAATTTAACAACCACAGATGTCAAACTTACTGGCCCATAATTGCCAGGTTGAGATCGTAATCCCTTTTTAAATATTGGAATGACATCAGCTTTTCTACAATCCGTAGGAGCCATACCAGATGAAAGTGAATCTGAGAATTAGAAATAGGGGCTGGTCTAAAACTGAACTAAGCTCGATTAGAACCTGGGGATGTATACCATCTGGCCCTGGCGCCTATTTAAAGCTTTATGAATCATATCAGCCACAGACTAGATTGAGCTGAGCCAACAGTGCAGCTATGAAGTCAACCTGGGAACTCTGACTCCTCTATTTTATACACTGAATAAAATAACGGATTTAGCACATGTGCATTTTCTGTACCTGTTTCAACCATAACGTTATGATTATAAAGGAGCAACACTCTCAACCCACATCTTTTTACTATTAATATACTAAAATCTTTTTTTGGGTTAGACTTAGCCTCAGTCATAATACACTCTTCATTTCCTATCTTTGCCTTCTGCATTGCTGTACAATAATTTGTAATATTCGTTAAATGCAGCTTCTGTCCCAACAGACTTGTAGTTTTTAAATGTCTTTCTCTTCTTTCCTATTAACTTCTTTCCTTCTAGATTGAGCCACATAGTGTGATTGTAAGTGCTACCACATTTACTCCTTAAAAGACCAGTAACATCAAAAAACTGAATTGTTTTAAAGTAATAAAAATATAATGCAGTGTTGTCCTCCACTGGTAAAACTGCAGTGTTTGTTCAGAAATTTCAATTTCCCCCATTGCTACTCAACAGTTTGTTTTTGAAGCAAACACATCAGTTTTAACAGTGCAAGGCAACACTACATGATAAATATATGACGGAATAAATTGAGAACTGTAACAATTTAATATAATTTTAAATGACAACTATATCTGTTCTGTGTTTTTAGCTGAAAACATAATGCCCCAATCTATCCTCAGAAGGGCAGCCCTCAAGGACCTAAAATTAGCTTTTCTGAAATTCATGTTTTTTGTTGTCCCAGTGTATAATTGTTTTTTGCACCACACAGTAAATTATATCACATTATGGTCACCATTTCCCAGGTGTTCAATTATTTGCATATTTGCTATACATTCTGGGTCATTAGAAATCACTAGATCCAGTAGAGCATGTTTTTCTAGTTGGCTCTTCAATAACCTGTGCCATTGTCATGCAACAAAGTTTATAAACTTGTTACCATTAACTGACCTGGCAGTAACTGTTGCTCCAGTCTATATCTGGGTATTAATTAAAATTAATATCTCTGAGAAAATTACCTTGGAAATACTCACCCTCAACTTTAGTTTTTCAAAATCATTCTTAAGGACTTCACCGCCTCCTCTAACTGTCATTGGTACCTATGTGTCCCAAGACCATCGGGTCTTCCCCAGCCCCTCCCAATAACCTGTCCACTTCTACCACCATATATATGCCAACATTACATTTACATTTGTTTTCTGAGGGTTTTGGCAATAACTCAATCAATTCAAGTTTTCGGGTTGTTAACCCCTGATTCAAGTTTTTCCCATTCTAGTTGTGAGCTCATTCAAGTTTATTCGAGGTATAAAAAACTCTAAAGTTCAACCTTTGATAAATAACCAACCTAAAAAAAGTTTGCTCCAGGTCTAATTACCCATAGCATCCATTCTAATTATTAGTGATGAGATCTGGAGCAAGTATTGTACCTTTTATTACATAACCCCTAAAGGGGCCAAACACAGGTATAGAAAAGGGGTGTATTAGGTACTTTAATAGCCCAAAAATATATCTCACCAAGAGGTTTGGTCAAAGCTTCACCTGGCCAAACTCGCACATCACCCTTGTTGCAGGAAAAAACAATGTGTTACGTGCGACACGCAAAAATAGTTTGGTGACTTTACTCATGAGCCATGCTATTCAGAGGAGTATCACCAAACCTGGAAAAGAGAGAATCAGTAATTCACCAAAGTAAATTCAAAATCAACCCATCTCTATTAGTGATGGGCGAATTTATTCGCCAGGGCCGAATTCGCGGCGAATTCCCGCGATTCACCACTGGCGAATAAATTTGCGAATCACCAGTGAAATTTCGGCAAGCAAAATTTCTCCTAAAAAACGAGTCGTGTGTCGTTTTTTTACGCGGCGCGTCGAAAACGACGCGGCGTGCGCCAAAAACTAAGCGGCGCGCGCAAGACGCGTCCCGCGACTCGTTTCGCGAATTTTTCGCCAATTCGCGAATTTCTTTAGGCGAAGCGAATCGCGGGAGATTCGCCCATCACTAATCTCTATGAATCATTGCTCGGTAGCAATTAATCAATGACCCCCCCGCATTAAACATATAGCTGCTTTGTTTGTATATGCCAAGAGCGGATCATTTATAAATGAATAGATAACACGTAGGTCAAAATGTGGTTTGCAATATTGCAATCAGAGATATAACTAGAAAATTGGCAGATTTTCCCATTTTCATTGTTCAATACGTGCAATTTAGGGACATACTCAGCATTTCCCTGGACACCTCCCCATCTTCCTCAACACTCCTTCTTTTACTATCACACACAAGTGGAGAAAGCAGTTAAAAACAGAATATATATATATATATATATATATAATCATGTGTGCATGTGTGTGTAGATGTGTGAGGCATGAATAACTAAGATAGGGAAAATGTGATTTATTTTGTGAGAAGTGTTCTAATCATGAAACTGACAACGCATTAATCAAAATCTGTCAATGTGCAGGTGTTTCTCAGGTTACTCTAAATATGCTGTCTATGTAACCTTCAGTAGCCTAAGGCCTGGATTTTGCCACTTGCCTCTGTGCAGAGATTACTTCAAAATAACAAGATAAATGGAATTATACACCATCAGACAGATGTAGTGCTTGTAGGTACACTTATACAGGGATAGGCTTAAAAACAACTAGCTTTGCCTGTGGGCTTTGTGTATGAGAAGGCTAGTACTTCAATTGGTAGGGTTAAGTTGCATATTTTATTACAAAAGCAATTAAAGGGGATTTAGGAAGGTTGAGAGATACCACTGTCAGATGACCTTTTGCTCTGGACTTTAAAAATCAAACAGGCTTATTTAGTTACACTTGTAGCTTCTTTGTGGCGCTGCCATACACACTAAATCTCCTACACGCCTAAAATGTAGTCCAACCCAGATTCCAAAGATCTCTTTTGTTTTCATCAAAGTTTATCCAGTCTGTATTTGTACTTCATATATAATACTATAATTACCATAGCAATTTGGTTTATTAATTGGGGTTACACAAATTAGAGATGAGCTGTACACTGAAGGCAATTTAGCCCTCTTGCTCCTAATCATCAGATGCAAATTCCTCAAACACAAAAAGAAGCTTATTGTAAATAGGAGTGAAGATACAAAAATGTTCTTAAACTATGCTTTTAAGCTAAGTAAAGCAACTTTTTTTCATAGAACTGTCAAAAATGTACCTGTGGCATTTCAGTTCACATTGACACATACTGAACATTGCATGACATTTCCCTTGCAGGCATTTGTGTCTACTATGATGTCGGTAAATGCTGATTAAATACTTAAGAAATATGTATTTGAATAGGTTACATGTGTATAGAGATGTAAAGACCCCAAAGTGACTTAGTGCAAAAGTTACACACTGGGTATGTTAAAGAGATGCTATCAAGTCATATGTCACTCTCTGGCATTATTTTTTTCTGTACATTGTATTCAGTTTGTGACATTTGCTCCTACCCACAATATACAATGTTTTAAAAAGTTTCTAACCATGAAATGTTTAAAAAATGTGGGGTTTTATCAACAGAGGCTGTTGTAACTCAGACCATGTAATAACCTCAAATTAACTGTAATTAACTGTATTAACACTACCATTTGCTTAAAATCATAACAGAACAAGTAACAAAATCCAAAATGTTAAATTCAAATAATATTTCATATATAGGATATATTTGGTAAAGAACACCAGCTTTTCAGAAGGCATGCCAGGAGTCACTGTACTGTGGAGCTAAAACACTGTATCTTTAGCTAAAGATTTCCTAACATCTAACATATTCCTTATACAGGTAGAACAACAGAAAACATCACTTCCTTCTAAATGGTTAATTTGTGCCCTAAATGTTTCCTGTAATGCCGGTGACTGATCTAGTAATATGTACATCCTACAAATCTGATTATCAATTACAAGATTCTAAATAGCTGGTTTTAATGTTCATGCAGGGTGTGTTCAGTCCTTTTCAAAGCTATAATTATCTACTCGAATTATTTGACAGCATATTGTGCAAAACCTGCACTGTGGGAATTAAAACATGAAAATCACAGGCTTCCTTGCTGGTCTAGAAACAAACTATAGATATGTTTTCCTAATTAAAATAACAAGAGCTGTAATCACATACATTAGTACCTAGCCTGAATAAAACAGAAATATTTATCTTTAATAATGCATTCCAACTACAGACAAATAAGGCAGATGAATACATTTAAAAGCTGACACAGTGACATAGTAAGGCTGACAAATATTTGTACTAAAATAAAAAGGTGCTTTTGCTGACCTGTATACTATGCAATCCAGTTTTTTCATTGTCAGTATGCAATGAACTAGATTGACCTTAAGTCCATTTTGCCTGTAGGTGAACAGCTGCATGTCTCCAAACTTAAAAAAAACTACAAGCATTCTAATGCTGACCGACATAAACACTGAAATATCTGTGTGGTTACAAATACATGGACAGCCTAAGTAAAGTAATACCACACTTTTTTTGGTAAATAATATGTTTCTATGGCAGGGCCATGTACGTCTTGATTGCTAAAAACAAACAGAATATTTATTGAAGCCACTACCAACTTTTCTTTTTCAGAAGGAATGCACAGGACTGATATTCTGATACTTGTAGGGGCAAATTCACTAAGATCCGAAAATACGCTAGCTTTGGCTTCTCTAGAGTTCGCCACACTTCACCAGGCGAATTTTCGCCAGTGCTAAGCAAATTCACTTAAGTGCGAAGTTACGCTCAGGTCGGCGAATGGTAGCGTAGTTGCGCTAGTATTACTTCACCAGGCAAAGAGCAGTTACACTAGCGATGCCTAATTTGCATACGGCGGGAACTTAAGCGTATAATAGAAGTATATATTACAGCCACTACATTCCACTACACATGCCCAGGAAACCATTAATAAATAAAATAAAGTTGTCCTATTGCCCTACATGTGCCCCCTATATAGTTGTGTTGCCATATGTTAGGAAATGTAAGGGGGAAGGAGGGTAACCCCCCCAAAAAAAATTATCTTTTTCAGACTATCACCCTACACTGGCAGCGTTTTTTTTGGGACTTAGAAAACTTTACCATTTTTTATTTCAAACTCCTATCTATTGTATTGAACTTCGCCTGGTCTGACCAGGTGAAGTAAAGTCTAGCGTAAGTGGTAACATTCAGGAAAAAGTTGATCTTAGTGAATTTGAGTAATTATGATCCTTCGTCGGTTCGCAACTTCGCCTGGCGTAAGTTGCGCAAGTTTACATCACTAGCAAAAATTCGCCAGAGTCGTTGTTAGTGAATTTGCAAAGTTGGGAAATGATGTCATGCTGGCAAATTAGCGCTAGCGTTAGACGCTTCCCGCTTTAGTGAATTTGGGCCGTAGGATCTGATGCTTGCATTCCCAGTTAGCTTCTGCCAATAAAATAGAATTCACCCACAATTTAAGAATCTAATAAGCAATATTCTTACTGCGGAGATGAGGCAACATGAGGATGCATGGGAAAGTATTGCAGAACTGCATTCCAAGACTCTTATTCAGTCTTTGTATGTTTCTTTGGGTACTCTTATTTCCTCCCACACTCTAAAACAGTGTTACCCAACCAGTAGCTTGTGAGCAACATGTTGCTCTCCAACCCCTTGGATGTTGCTCCCAGTGGCCTAGAAGCAGGTGCTTATTTTTAAATTCCAGGCTTGAAGGCAAGTTTTGGTCACACAAAAACCATGTTCACAGCCAAACAGACCTTCATGTACTCTGCCAGTCCATTTAGAGGCTAGCAAATGGCCAATCGCAACCGTTATTTGACACAGACAGGGACCTTTTTCATGCTTGTGTTGCTCTCCAACTCTTTTTATACTTGAATGTGAGTCATGGAACAAAAAGGTTGGGGACTCCTGCTCTAAAACAATACAGGTAGATGTTTGAATGTGAATGGGAACTTAAATTGTAAGCTCCACCAGAGAAGTGACTGATGTGAATGATGTATAAAGCATAAAGTGTTGTGAATATGATAATGATAAAAAATACATATAATTTAACCTCAAATTCAATTTAAAGCTTTAAACCATAGCCACTAAATACATATTTACATATAACTAATCCAACAACACACCAAATGCCTCCAGTATTTTGTCTGTTTACTAAATTATGAATTCATTACTAAAGGGCAGAACAATTAATCAGTGCCTAATAAAAGTCTTCCAGTTCATAGTCATTAGTTTAAGACATTCACATAATTTAAGTACTTTTTTCACAAATATATAAGTATATAATATATCAAATAAAAGAGTTTGGTGTCCAAGTTATTCTGAATACACGTCCTGGAGTTCATTTCATGGCATGCTTATTCATCAGAACACATGTAATAATGACATTTCTTATTTCTGTGTTAGCCTGCACCCAGCAAGTCAATCCTAGGTTATATACAAACACTGCAATGCCTATATTATACTGTATACTCTCCATAACCTCTCAGTTATAAACTTATTCAATATTATAAACTTGTGTTAAAAAAGCTTGTAAAAAATTCACTAGAAAATTCTGGCATAAAAAGCTGCAGTTGCTTTAAAAATGCTAGGTATAATACAGTGTTAGCTGTTTCTGCTTTATATACTGATTTTTACTGTACATTGGAACTTTTGTGCTGCTGCACCAGGTACAATATGGTATAAAATAATGGTGTCAGTTACCTTGCTTACATGTCATAAAAGACAAACATCTTTATCATACTGCAACTGGATGTTTTTAATGTTTGATTTCAGGGATAGCTATGCACACATGGGGCCTATTAATCATGCTGTGTAAAAGTGAAATGGAGCATTACCGGTGATGTTGCCCAGAGCAACCAATCAGCATTATTAACAGAAAACAAAAATCTGATTGGTTGCTATGAGCAACATCACCAGTAATGTTTCACTCCACTTTTTACACAGCATGATAAATAAGGACAAATATACATATTTTTAAATGGTTCCATTGTAAATTATTTAGCACAGCTTTTCAAATAGCCCCCAGTACCTATGTTGCAGTAAAAACTTAACAAGTATATATGTTATGTTTTGTGTGTAGATATGTATTACTTTATTTATATAGCATTACTCATATATGCAGTGTTGTCCAATTTTAAAAGTATAATCCTAGATGGATGTACACAATTGACTGTGTCTATAGAGTCACATGTTATGTTATAGTAATTATTTTTTCTACCTGCCTGAGAGTGGCATTATTGACGGCTGTTTTACAATGTGCACCAATAAATTCAATATACAATACATGTAGGTGCCATCCCCCCAAGTGTTACCTGCAGTGACTAAGTCATGTTGCTTTAATGTTACATTGCACATTTCACATCTCCATTGTTCATTTTAATTGCACAAAGCATCTCAGAGAGGTTATGCACAATAGTACCTGTTATCAGATTGTTTGCAGGAAAATAATTTTCTATTCATTGCTTGGGTTGAGCCTCCTAAGGCATCTGCATCATTGCCTGCAGCTCTGGGTAGAGCTAGTCCACTTCCCACTCCCTTTGTTCCTGCTTCATCTTCTTCATATAATTATTAGCTTAATTAGCCTCTTGCTAATCAAGGACATTTTATTTTCTTATTTTTATAAAGCACCTCCTTTTGTAGTTCAATTGAGCTTTTTGACTGAAAAGTAGGCAATGACAGCTTAGGCTAGTCTCACACGGTGGTGTCATGCCTTGAATAGATGGGATTCATAAGTAAGTGGATTGTGTTTTCACTAGTGATGGGCGAATTTATTCGCCAGGGGCAAATTCGCGGTGAATTCCCGCGATTTGCCGCTGGCGAATAAATTCGCGAAACGCCAGCAAAAATTTGGCAGCGAAAATTCGCCAAAAAAATGACGTTTTTGACGCGCGACTCGTTTCGCCAATTCGCAAATTTCGCTGGAAATTCGCAAATTTTTCAGCGAAGCGAAACAGGTGAGGTTCGCCCATCACTAGTTTTCACAACTGGTTTATTTAAATTGGTCTTAGTAGGTGATACTTATATAAAATATATACATTTCCATTGTATGTGAATAATTCCCCATCAATCCCGACCTATTTCATGTAAAATAGGGATCGGTTATGGGACAGATTAGAAAACTTCATCTGCCAAAGCCGATGTGGGTCAGTTCATCTTACATAAGCTGATCAGGAACTGATGGGGAGCAACAGTGCTTCTTTGCTTCCTGCTGTTCCAGTTGTTTCTGCACCCAGGCCTGGATTTATGGAAAGGTCACAGAGGTCCACACCTATGGTGGCAGAATTTCAGGGAAAACATGCTGCTCAGCCTAATTTCCCTGTTATCCAGACCCAATGAGATAAGCTTTGTGTATGTGTCCACACACATATGATGATGGCCACCACTGTGTTTGTAAGGCCACCACTATGTTTGTAGGGTTAGGTTTGAAGGTATGGGGTGAACTGGGAGCTTACTGTTTACCCTATGCCTCATGGCCATATATTTATGATGGATAACAAGTCTTGCAACCTTCTGAGTCAAGGGGTTGTGGGAATTGAAATCAGCCGACTGAAGAGGACAGCACTGCCAGCTGTTTTACAGTGCAAAGGGATCAAAGCCACCAGGTAAGAAATTATAACCAGTGACTGAGGTACTGTTTAAAATTACGCTTTGCTTGCTAATTTTCTTTGAAATGACACAATAAAAGGTTAACTGGAAAGTGAGTAGACTGGGAATATCTATAGTTATGCAAATAGTCTGTGCAGAGGGAGCATTAAACATCCAAAGAAGCAATTTAATGCATTTATTTTGTTGAACAAATCATTGAAAGTAGGTATATTTTTAGGACGTTGTTATAGAAAATATTGTGCCTAGGAAATTGGTACTATAGACATACTTCACCTTTGTGTGACATTCAATGTGGCAGTTTTAGGCAATGTAGCAAGGCTGGACCGATATAAAGAATAAACAGTTTGGTGCTAAAAAAAATTAAAAAGTGAAAAAAATATAGCTGGTACTACCAAAGAAAATAAATTTTAAAGAGTCCAAAACAAATTAGAATTGAGCTACATGGAAGGCATACTCACAGTTCGCCCCAGTCCCAAGGTGCAAGTCAGAGACAAATTTCAAAAAAAGTTAAGCGAGTGCCTCCAACAATAATGAATCAGTAAGTAAAAATATAGAAAAATTTATTAGGACATGAAAAACAGACCTAACAAGTTTCGTGCCTGTTGGGGCACTTACTCATAGGCTTAAGCCAATAAATAACTTCCCAACATACATTATTCAAATGCCTAAGATTTAATTGCAACTAAAAGATGTATCTGTCTGACTATTTACAGTACCTTCTCTGCATTACATGTTTAGAATATTTAAAAAGTGTAGCAAAAACCAACTTCTGCTACATTGTTTCAAGAGTGAAAACGAGAGTATAGAAAAGGACAAACATATTTCTGAAATTACAAAACCTTTTGCAAAAATGATTGAACATTGTTTTTTAATACATAGGGGCACATTTGCCAAAGGTCGAAGTGAAAATTCGAACAAAATTCAAATTTTTAAATTTAGAATTTCGAAGTAATTTTGGGCTACTTCGACTATCGAATAGCCCAAAATTACTTTAGAACTGGAAAAATAAAAAAATTAGAATTTTCAATTTTGAAGTACTTGTCCTTTAAAAATCATTCGACTATACTTAAAGCTGCCGAATTTCCATTTTAAACTATGGGGGACCTCATAGAACCTTTCCTGAAAAATTTTCTAAGTTCCAAGAATTCGAAGGATTTTGTGGAGAATTGTTCGATTGAATGGAACGATTCAAACTATTTGAACAATTCGATCGAAATATGTCCATTTTCAATCGAAAAAGCCCTTTAAAAAACTTTGAGGGTCGCATTTCGATGTTTTTTTACTTTTAAAATTCGACCCTTAGTAAATCTGCCCATAGGGTCTTTGTTTCCTTCATTATGTAAAGATTGTTTGGGTGGACAGCTCCTTTAACAAATTATCATTTACACTTTGCTATTATTTATCAAGTGGTTGTATATTTGATTAGAGTGGGGTTTTTTGTTTGTTTGTTTTTTAAACTTGACTACCAATTCTCATTCACATGTTTTAATTCCAAATGTAGTTGCATTTTTAAATATGGACACAACCTGTGTGTGTGTGTTCCATTTCACTTAATGAGATGTTTTCCTCAATAGTACCAATTTTAACATATTTCTTCTAATTGTAAATGCATTGTCACACCAACAAGTGGATGTTGTGTTACAATTAATTATTACATCCCTTTACATTTGGAAAGAAACCCCTGTTTTGCCAACTAATATTAACTTGTAGTCTCCATTTCAATGGTATGACCTTTGAAAGTATTAAAATGTGCTGAGTCCAGTACAACTAGTAAGTGATGAGAAAGTAGAATCTTCTGTTCTGCCAATTACAGATAGTAATTGCCATGTAATGAAGTTAATGTTTTGTAGAATTTACAACCTGATATTAATGGTGTTTCCTTTTCACCCTCTGTCTCATCCTACTCCGTTTTTCTCCATCTTTGTTACAACAAAGGGAACAGGACAATATGTGAAGGCTCATTAATTCTATTTAGTTTTGATTTTCCCTTTTTTTCTTCCCTCCCCCTAAAGGTTAAACAAGAGCCAACACATTAAGCTTTTTCATAAACTCTGGTTCATATAAGGGTGAAAGTTACTGCCTCCACACACATCATCATACTGTTTAACACTCTCCTTTCAATTTCAACCCTGGCCATTTAATGACTTTCCCATTTTATGACCTTCCTGGTCACCAATTACACCTCCTAGAACAATAGGTCTACTACTTAAATGACTAGCCTTAAATTTGCCTTCATTTGCCAATGTGTTTCATAGCAACACTTTCATTCAAAGTCAGGGGTAGTCCAATTACAAGGATGAAGATGGATCAGTGTTTAAAAAAGGCTCTCAACATTAGTACAATATGCTAACTTAAATACACCCCCTGTATTTCTACTGTATTATTCTGACCCCAGGCTGCCCTTCCTACACTCTACCTGACCTTCAGCAACTGAAAGGAAACTGCATATGCCCTCACTATCTTTGATGTCACAACAAAATTCAGGAGGGTGCAGCTGAAATCGGTGACAGTGGAATCTAGAAAAAAATAAATCATAAGTCTACAAAGCAGACAAATTGAGGGCCTGCAGGATGTCTAAAAGTGTTTCGTGTTTTTCTCTTTTCCCATTAGTGTCTGAAACATATAAATCTAGTTGTGGTAATTCTATTACACATTGCAGGGCAAATGTCAAATAGTTTTTAGTTCTTTGGTTAGAGAATAATCAGGCTGACATCCCCTGAAATATTGCAGACTGACATGCATTCAATTATACTGTGCGTCTTTGAACAATGGCCTGGCATATCACCTAGAACAACTTGCACCAAAGAATTTTAAGCAACATAGTGTGTTTTTGGTTTTAGGTAAGCATATAACAACAATTTTCTGCCAAAAGTGAAGGTCAAAAATGCATTGTGCCTTTAAACAAGTTGGACTTGATGGTACATGCATAATGCAAATTATAAAAAAAAAAAATTTTCATTAGTTAACATGGATCATTTTCAATTACCTCAGGCTAAGAATACATTTTATACATTTGTTTGGACAGACAGTAGAAAAAACTGTCTATAAACTGAGAATACTTGAGGAGGGCCATTTATTAAAGGTCAAATTTCGAATTCATGTGAATTTTTTTCAATTCGAATAGACTCACAATTCGACTGGGAGGTTATTTAAGAAACAATTTACATAGTAAGTTAGGTTGAAAAATGACACACATCCATCAAGTTTTCAACTTAACTTTTTTTTTTACCTGCCTAACTGCTAGTTGGTCCAGAGAAAGGCAAAAAGCTGTAACTGAAGTCTCTCCAAAAAAAAATGCTTCCTGACTCCAAAATGGCAATCAGACCAGTACCTGGATAAATTTGTACTATGAGCTATTTCCCATAACCCTGTATTCCCTCACTTGCAAAAAAAGCCATCCAATCCCTTCTTAAAGCTATCTAATGTATCATCCTGTACAACTAATTCAGGGAAATAATTCCAAATCTTCCCAGCTGTCATTGTAAAAAAACCCTTCCGAATATTTAGGTTGAACATCTTTACTTCTAATCAGACTGGGTGACCTTGTGTCAGCTGGAAAGACCTACTGGTAAATATAGCATTAGAGATATTATTTTATGGCCCCTTATATATTTATACATAGTTCTCATATCACCCCTTAAGCACCTCTTCTCCAGAGTGAATATCCCCAATGTGGCCAGTCTTTCCTCATAGCTAATATTTTTCATACCTTTTACCAGCTTAGTTGCCCTTCTCTGTACCCTCTCTAATACAATAATGTCCTGTTTGAGTGATGAAGACCAAAACTGTACAGCATATTCTAGATGGAGCCTTACAAGTGCTCTATAAAGTGGAAGAGTGACCCCTCTTCCTGTGACTCTATTCCCCTTTTAATACAGCTTGAGACCTTATTTGCCCTTGATGCTGTTGACTGGCATAGCTTGCTAAAGCCAAGTTGATCGCCAAGGACTCCAAGCTCCTTTTCCATGATTGATTTGCCTAGTGCAGTCCCATTAAGGGTATAAGTAGCTTGGATATTTTTACATCCCAGGTGCATGAAATTTATCAACATTGAATCTCATTTGCCACTTAGTTGCCAAGATTGCCAGTTTGTCAAGATCCTGTTGCAAGGATGCCACATCCTGGATGGAATTTATTGGGCTGGATAGTTTTGTGTCATCTGCAAACACTGATACGTTACTTACAATACCCTCCCATAGGTCATTAATGAACAAGTTAAATAAAAGTTTATCAAAGACCGAGCCGTGAGGGACCCCACTAAGATCCTTACTCCAAGTAGAGAATCTACCATTAACAACCACCCCCTGTACCCGATCCTATAACCATTTTCCTATCCATGTGCAAATGACTTCATTAAGTCCAACAGACCTTAGTTTAGAAAAAAGCAGGGCTGTGGGGCACGGTAACAAACACTTTGGCAAAATCTAAATAGATCACATCTACTGCAAGCCTTCAAATAATTTGCTAACCACATATGTCAAATTTACTGCCATATATTGCAAGGCTGAGATAGTAATCCCTTTTTAAATATTGGAATGACATCAACAAATCTGAGAAAATCAGACATTGGGGCTGATCTAAAACTGAACTAAGCTCTCTTAGAGCCTTGTTTACATAAATTTTTATTAAAGTTTTTTTAATCATATCCTGAGTCAGCCACTGACTAGATTGAGCTGAGCCATCAGTGCAGCTATGAAGTGAGCCTGGGTACTCAGACTTCTTTATTGTATACAAACTGCTTTAGCACATCTAAATCTGTTAGATCTGTTACATCCATACTGGTACCGTTATTTAATGGAGCAACACTCTCAACCTGCATCCTTTTACTATTAATATATTTAAAAAACATTTTAGGGTCAGTTTTTGCCTCCCCTGCAATTAACTCTTCATTTACTCTCTTTGCCTACCGGATTTCTGATTTAAAACATTTATTATAATGTTTATATTCATTAAATACAGCTTCTGTCTCAACAGACTTGTAGTTTTTAAATGCCTTTCTCTATGCCATACATAAAATTTCACAACAGATGTTATGGAGTTTTAATAACATTTAAAAACATTTTTATTTTCTATTTGTAAATTGTATTGATTATGACTGAACTGAATTATTTAGCTACCTTAAAGAAAATGCATTACATTTTCATAGGCCAGATCACTGTGAGGTTGGGAGAAAATACAATCGTGGGAAAAAATTCTGTGAAACAAAACATGCCACTTTCTTTCTACAGAATAGAAACATGAATATTGTTTATATGTTTATTAGGCTACATCCTTTCAACAAAAACTACAGTTCACAAAAAAGTTACGCTAACAATAATAAACCTTAAATATAAGGCTGCTGTACCAGTCTATATATTCCAGACCACTATACAGCATACAAAGCAGATCTCTAAATATGTCTTCTGGAGCATGGAGCTACCCCTCAATCATCATAATTTTACCAGACATGAACAACACTCTGGATCTATAGAAGTGTAGAACCTGTGCATGTGCAGTGTTATTATTGGGGTGGCTAAAAACCAGAAATCTAGAAGTCTGGGAAGGTGTAGTTTCAAGGCCTTGATCTTCCCTGTGTGTATGAGATATCTATCTCCCTATGTTCCTGTTTCAGATGTCCATTAGCGTATGGAAAAACTGCAACACAATAACACATAAAGTTTGTAGAAGTTTGTATGAAAAACCTTAAGAAACATTAATAACAGATTTTGACTGTCTTGTAAAGTAGTCATTTAAATTCCATCCCCTTATGCTTAATCTGATCTAATTATGCTTGATTAGGACATTTTTACATTAAAAATGGTATTTTATTTACTGCTTGTCTTGCTGTTTTGGATGTGAGTGTCTGTTTATTCAAAGCCTGAAATGTGCGCCGGCATCCAAAAATGGACATCCACGTTCAAAACGAGACCAGGCGAAATTTTAATGATGTTTTGTGAATCGCGGGAATTTGACGCAAATTCGCCCATCACTGTTCATTTAGTTTGAAACATTTTTTCATGAAATTATATTAAAGTCATATAATTAAGTAAGAAATGTAAAAAGTTAAAACCTGTATAAATAATATTTATTTTTCTCCTATAACTATTCCTTTAATTTTTTTTACCCATTCACATAGGTGTCAATTGCAAAACATCTTGTCTGGACAAGTATTTTGTTTCATCACATGACAAGTTATCTCCATGAGCCCATCATTGTAATTTGTCACACATTTTTTATGGGTCTCCTATATCTTAAATTAAATTGTGCTTTTAAACCTAGTTCCATATGTTCCCCATGTGAAAGATCCATCAAAAATGTCTCAAATAAAGGAAACATGTTTTGGAGTGGAACTCCAATAGTGGGCATATATTCTGGGAAATTCCACACAAAAAAGAGCTGTCAATGCTATTTGGTTGAACAAAGATCAATTACTATTATACTACTGCAGATAAAGACATCTGGAAGAGAACAAGCTGATACCTGTTGCCATTGGCATGAAAAATCTGAATGTTGCTACTTTTCTCAAAATAATTTGAAGTGTTTATTAAACAAACACATAGATATTGCTTGGTATCTTATTACACATTTTGTACTGAACAACTCTACTGACACCTTTGTATTTTCCACACTGGAATGATTTGTTCCACTACAGAAAATAACTGACCAAATCCTTGCTCCCTGCATGCAAAATGCAAGGTGGATCAGTGATTTAGACAGGTGTCTGTGTTCAGGATGCTTGGCAATGAGCAATATCACTTTATAGAACAGGTTCAACTGTTCAAATTCATTGTGATAAATTCACATAGATATGAGCTTAATAAATGTCAATTCATTAAAAACATTCCTGACTGTAAAATGTTCCTGATAGAAAAGGTAGTTAAAGTGGTAAAAATATAAAATTACAATCCTTACAGCATTCTCGAGTTTGATAAAGCTGATCAACAGGCTTTGGTAATAAATGTGATTCAGCAATAAAAGAATACACGATTGTCATGACTTTCACACAGAAAGTGATGGGTGAATTTATTCGGCAGACGCCAGCGTCAAAAATTCGACACATGTCGCATCATTTTCAATTGCTTCGCGCCAATTTCGATGCGTGTCACGCATCGAAAATGATGCAACGTGCGTCTAATTCGACACAATGCATCAAAAAACGAAACGCAATTTGTTTCTCGAATTTTTCGCCAATTCATGAATTCTTCGGTGAAGCGAAACGGGATAGATCCTCCATTACTAATTAAGACCTAAAGCTGGTAGTACACCAAAGTGTGTGCCATATGGTGGGGCATGCTGGATGATCCTATCCTCTTAGGGTACAATGTAGAGTAATTAATTATGGTGACCATCCATTGACTGGTGCAGTCAGACATTTCCAACCTTTCCAATTTTTTACCTGAAAAGCCCGAGTCAGGTGTTTATCAGGGATGGGCGTCCGAAGTCCTGTGGTTCTGACGCAGGATTTCCACGGTTCTGAGGTGTCATCCTTATGTTTCGATGCTGTGTCCATAGCATCATGGGCTCTGTGACACGAGCCTTGTGATGTGAGTGACGTGACGCGATGATACTGACATAGGGGAAGATATTTGTAGCATCCTCAAGGTCAGGACCTTGCTCAGACATCATCTTGGTGTTTCCAAAACTCTTCTGATGTTTGAACTTTTTTCATCTGAATACTTATTCCGGATTCACTCCCAACTACGCGCCTTGAACTCCTCTTAATTGTTTCGATGCCTAGTACCTTCTACTTCTCTAGTTTTGACCCTGCCTGTTACTGACTACCCTTCTTGGATTTTCCCTAATTGTACCACTCTTAGAACACCCACCTTACCGGTATGACCCTGCCTTTATCGTTTCAGCTGATATTCCACCTGGCCTGACCTTGGCCCGTCTGCCTTCCTGATTCTTCACCACAGAGAGTTGTGATTAACAGCTATTGTCTATTGGTTTCCCAGTTCTCATACTTCCCCTAACGGTCGTTAGGGTTGCCACCCGGCCGGTATTTTACCGTCCTAGCCGGTAAAACACCTGCCAAGGCCAGGGCCGGTATTACAAATTTAACGGCAATGTAGCTGCCGGTAAATTTGTAATACCCTTAATAGGACCCATCGGCCAGCCCCCAATCCCCTTTAAACTTACCTTTTTCTCTTTCTTCCAGGCTCTGCTTCGTGGCCACGCCCCCAAAACGTCACCGCCCGCCCCTTTTTGACATCACAGGATGGCCCTATTAAGGGCCCGCCCTTTGTGATGTCACAATCCGCCCCTTTTTTACTCCGCCCCCACGCCGGCTGGTAAAAAATATACAAAAGGTGGCAACCCTAACAGTCGTTCCTCTATTCAGTTTCAGAATATACTGTGTGGGGTATTGTAACAGTGGTCTTCCTTCAGCTAACGTTTGTTTGTGTATGGGCATATATTGTTATATAAGAGAATACCTGGTTTTATTATAGATATATGAATAGAAAAAACTAGATTTTTCATTCAATAGGTTGAATATTTCAATAGAATTTTGCATGCACCTGGTGGAGATTATTTTTAAATAAACATTTACAAACACAAAACATTAGTGCAATAAACTTACACATCACTCTTACCTGGGCTCTCCCCACTGCTTGCTTTGCTATTTTACTGAGTATATATGATCACCGGGACTCTGCGCTCCAGCCCAAACGCATTCACAGTACAAACAAAAACTGAAAGATGTATTCCTTCATATAGCTCCAAACGAATTTGGAGAAGCCTCACAACTCACCAATTACTTAATCTTGGTGCCCAGTGATAGAGGAATTGGCCACCTCACATCCAGGGTAAGAAAATAATTCACTGGCAAACAGCATGCTTGACAGGGGCCCGTCCTGAATCATTGCACACTGTATTAAATAAAATTGCAAGGGCTTGCCCTGCTATCTCAACTCGTGTGTGCCAGTGAATTTTCTTCTTCCTTCATATAGAAACATTAGTTTTTTTTTTTAAAGAAATGGTTGCGACCTTGTACATCATTATAATGTGTTCCTATTTGGTGTCTCATCCTCATTTTAAGATCATTTTATAGAAAAGTTTTTAATTACTTTTTAATTGTTGCTATTTGGATGAACACTTCATTCAACACAGCTTTAATGAGTGAACTACAAGACTAAAGGGTAGTTTTATTACTTGTCTTATAGTTTCAGATTTACACATAATTTTAGTTTTTCCAAAACATTTTCCTGACAGATAGTTATAATGAAATGTGAAACCATTCAAACTGCTAGGAATCCATTTGGATTTCTTGTTGGTCTAACTTGTGAATAAACACTATCCATGTATAATTACACCTTAAAAATGCATTAATAGCAAAAGCACAGACTTGTTTACTGTTGTTTGGAATTAATTTAATTGTAAGAATATGGATAAGCCCATTTGTGTTTGTAGGTGAAAATATGGATTTTGCCATGTTTGAGAACATTGTTTATCTTCTTCATCAGTCTTTTATTTAATGTAATAATTTATGGTAAAAAGTTTTTTTTCCAGATGGACAACCTCATTGAGTTTGTCTCTTCATCACAAAGAAATTGTCACAATGATAATCCCTGCCAGCAGGGCATTAAATAGATACTAATGCCCTGTTAAAGTGAACGGCTTTATCTCTAGTAAGAGATAAATAGCTAGTTAATGTTTGACCTACAACGTGATTGTTGCCCCTGATCGTCATTTCCTAGCAATAAATGGTTATCCCCCCCTTAGCAACAGATGACAAGTTTAATCAAAGCAACTCAAAATGTGGCATATTAATTTCTAAGGGTAAAAATCAAATAATGTATTATTTTTTCTTCTTTATGGAGCATTTGCACGGAAATATTAATATAATTAATCATGCCTTATAATAAAAGCTAACATAATTTATATATAACAATGAAAGCTGTTGCACAAACAGGGTCTTGCAAAACTTCAAACTTATTTTAAGATATATTGATATCTTGATATAAAGGAAGGTTACACACTAGCGGAATGTTGGACCACCAATTTTTCACCAATATATTTAGTTTGTTGATTTAGTTTTTTTCATTTACACCCAATCAAATTGTCAAGGAAGGGTACCTCTTGGGACTCTTGTCTTATATTTATCTTATATTTATAATGAGCTATAAAAGAAATGGAACCCCACTTCTAACTGTGGTTATATTCCAAAAATCAGATATGCCTTTAAGCACTTCTTTAGTTTTCCACACTTACTGATTTCAAAAACAAGTTGCATGGGTTTTTACATGTAGTGCTGTAAAAATATATTTTTACATTTTATAAATAACCCCTTCTCCAGCTTGTTTGCCTGATTTACTCTCATACACAAACATGCATGGACAAGTCAATGATACCAGATACCTAGCCAAGGGGGAGTAAACAGAGCACTCTAAAGCCTAATATCCCCATTGATTTCTATAGTGAGAAAAAACCCTGATAGTCACAACAAAACACTAAGGGGCAGATTTACTAAATTCACATGAATAATTCGAAGTTCAATCTAATTTTAATTAAATTCAAATTGAATCTTCGCATATGCAAATTAGGCAAATTCGACCATCGAATAGTCAAATTCGAATAATTTGAATATTCAAATAAAATTTTATTCGAATATTCGACTATTCGATGGTCGAAGTACTTTCTCTTTAAAATTTTATTCGCCAGAACCAAGCTACCAAATTGGGAATCATTATTTTAGATTAAATAAAAAAAATTGATTAAATTGTTCGAATCAATTGATTTGAACAATTGATCGATCAAATTTTTCCTATTCGATCATTCGATCGATCGAATTGTGGTAAAATCCTTTGAATTCAATAGTCAAATTCGAAGGCTTTTACTTCCCTTTTATCCATATGGTCGAATTTCGTATTTTTTTTAATTCGAAATTCGACCAATGATAAATAGTGAGGGGTGAATCTCCCGAGATTCACTTCACCGAAAAATTTGCGAATTTCCAGAGAAATTCGCAAATTGGCGAAAAATTGTTGTAACGAGTCGCGGGACGCTTTTGACACTCGTTTCCGACGTGCGTCGCATCGTTATCGGCGCGCCGCGTCGTTTTTGTCGCGTCACGTCATTTTCGGCGCGTGTCGCGTCATTTTCGGTGCGCCGCTTCAAAAAACGACGCGCGACTCGTTTTTCCAGTGAATTTTCGCTAAGTGAAATTTTGCTGCCGATTCGGGAATTTATTCGCCAGCGGCGAATCGCGGGAATTCGCCGCAAATTTGCCCCTGGCGAATAAATTCGCCCATCACTAATGATAAATCTGCCCTTTAAGATTTTTCCCTAAATTACAATTTGTTGAGAATAGTTAATGAATACAATGAAGTTTTGTCATGGCTTAAATCCCAATTTAAGATTTTAACAAATAAGCCCCAGGTACAGTATATAAATATTGCTTTTTTGGACATCTGTATAATTAATTTATTCTGAAGTCATACCAAAATTCTGGTAACTCAATATAATTGTGTTAGATACTTGTGGGAAGTAGTGTTCCATTTATTCTACTTACCAAACCTTTGTAGTGGTACAGCAGTAAGAAATGGGTGGCAAAGACACTGTGGGACATGTTGTTGGTATTTGCATACTGCAATCTTGTAATGTGGACTTTACTTGACCCTTTGGTTGTAGGGTAGGGAGTCGTCCCACTTTTGTACAACCAGTACAGACTATATAAAAGGCTATTTCTGCTTCTGTTAAAGGCTGTGATTTGCTTCTGCATTACAAATAAACTCTGATCTTTTTAAATGCACCAGGAATCACATTTGCATCTGTTTTATGGAGTCAGATTCAAGTTGATGTTGGTGCAACTAATTCGGTTCAAACTGGTCAGTGTTTTTCCAATTAAAATGAATTCCTTTTTTAGAAGTTACATATTCATTTTCAGATAGACAAGTTCAGTATGAGGATTGCTTTTTTATGATAACACTATGGGGCTGATTTGCTAACAATCTAATTTTGATTTTTAACAAAAATCTAAAAAAATTCATAATAATACAATACTTTGCCAGGTACACGTTTTTGAGGTCCTTTGGAAGTCATGGGAGCTGTGCTTATCTTATTGGACCTTTTTAAATACATTTGGACTTTTAGGCGGCCTATTTATGAAGCCTCAAATTTTTTGGTCGAGTTGTTTAAGGGAAAACTCAAATTTATAAAGTAAAAAAACTTGAATTTTTAGAGATTTATCATGCCCTGAAGCTGCTAAGAATCCGAAAACCTATCAAGGTCATGAAGAAGTCAATGGCCATTTTACAATTTGAATAGTGCTCTGAGACAATTTTCGTATGATAATCCAAAAAAGTTGAGGTTTTCAAGCAACAAACGAATTGAGCTTCAATTTGAAAAAGTTGTACAATTTGAATTAACACACAATTTTGTTGAATCCTTCCCGCACTGACTTTTCTGAGCTGATTTTTTGATAAATTAGTTAAATTTGACCTTGTTGTAATAAAAAAAATGGGGAAAAATCAGGTTTTAGGAAATACCCCCTTAGAGTTTTTAGAGGTATTCATATGTTTTATTCTTATTTATTTTCTATTAATACTTTTGTATTTTGATCTTTTAATAATATAGAAAGTGGGTTTAGTCATGGTTTAAAAAACCTCTGAAACCACTAAATTTCATCCTTCAATAAATAGACCTCCACATGACATACATTTCGCTAGTGTCTAAGGGAACATTTACAATCACAATTTATCAGAATAAAAAGCATGATCATCTCTGTACTTTATGTAAGGGCTACAAGCACAGTGAGCTTATCCTGTGTATTGTTTTGTTTGGCTGTATTGTAAATATTCAGTATGAACTTATGAAAGGTCTCAAAATTTTAATCAGTTTTGGCATTGACATGTGCTGTTACCTTATGAATTTAATAAAGAGGAATGTCTTATAAATATATTCACACATGACAACTATGCAACAACATATTGCCAAATATTTCTTTGAAATGTGAGTTTAGAAACTGTCTTCAAATTAATATTTGCCATTAAAGTACATGTCAAGGATCACCTTAAATGCTGCATTCATTACAAAAGAATGCTTCAAACACATAGACAAAGTATAACAAGAATTGCAGCAAATCATAACAGGTAGTAATTTGGTGTGTTATCATTTTATATTTAAATGAATGCAATAGTTGTCCTTTGGCACCTTGTCAATACATTGCTATCTCATCACACCGGTAAATCTATTCAAAGGATGTATAACAATTATCTCTATAAATAAAGCCTTATAATTTTAATATAGGGTAGTAACTGAATCAGATTGCTGCATAGTTTACAAGGTAGCTACAGACCTAGATTTTTTTAGTGATTCATCTTAAAATACATAGTTAATGTTTAAGTAATGAAAGATGGTTAAGCTTGCATATGGTCCCACACATCCAGGACAATAGGTATGGTTAATATGTGTAACAGCTGGCTTTTGTAACAATAAAGTCTTTGTTGTTTTCTCCATAGGGCAGAGTTACTAATTATGTGATTTATGAATGGCAAGCACTAACAATTCAACAACTGAGACTATTTGTATCTAACAGCCACTTTTCAGCAAAGTGTTTTGTTAAAGTCATGTTATATGGTGCTGTGCAAGGAAAATGTTTTGTGGTTGACTGCAGTGGTAGAGGAAGTTCCAGAACAGGCCAAATGTTTTAGCAAAAAAATAGTATATAGTATATATAATAGTATAATATATAGTGTTATTATACAGACACTAAGGAAAGAGGGATGAGTTTGTAACAGTGATACTGTCAAAACGTTGATTTGTTAAATCATAAATAATAATTTTTTGCAAAGACCCTGTTGTGCAACAGCCTTTATCCAATTTTTATACAGATACATATGGTTTATGTTTATATATCATTTATATATATTTCTAAATAACAATAAACTTTTAAATATATAAATATATATTTTATAAAGGGATCACAGTTTCTGTCTCTAAGACTTTACAATCCAAATGAAAAAGACATTTAGAAAATGTAAGGCTATTATTTGAGTGCATAAACTTCTAACTGTGTGATAAATTACTGAAATGATTCTAATAAGTGCCTTCCCCTCTAAAGATAGCAAAAGACTATGTTACCATCCCTTGCTTGAAAAATGCACTAATGAATTAGTTAAAAGTTGGTTTCCAGATAATTTTGCAATTACTCCCTTGGATAAAGTAATTGTATAGGTTTTAAGAAGTTGAACAATACAATAGCAATAGCAATGTGCCACCATTGAATTTTGTATATATTTAGCATATTGTCAAAGACACTGGTCCACAGGGTTAAGAATTTATCGGTCCATAGAGGCAAGTTAGTGCAACATGGTAAATGCAAGGACAGTCAAGCAGTCAAGCAGAAACAGCATGCTGTAACACCATGCAAAGATAGCTTTGGGTAGTTTAAGGTACCCTTCCAGATCTCATACAGCAAAATTGATCAATGAGATGGCATGCCTGAATCCCTCTTCAAACTTTAGGCAAAATCAGACTCTAGAGGAGAGCTACTCCCTGCTATTAATCCTTGGTGGAGCACATACTACTCATTCTATCTAATCTCTCTATCTCACTTTGCTAGTAAGTGCTATAACAATATTAAATCTTTCACTGGCTACACTTCATTCATGGGGTCCCTGCTACCCAACTTACACCTGGTTCAACAAATGCGGGCCAATGAGAAAGATCCATCCCTAACCGAACACTATGTTATAGTGTGGCAGGAAGTGGTTAGTGATGGGCGAATCTACCCAGTTTCGCTTCACCGAAAAATCCAGCGAAATTCGCGAATTGGCGAAAAAATTAGCGAAACGGGTCACGGCATGGTTTTGACGCATAGCGTCATTTTCGATGCGAGTTGCGTAGTTTTCGTCACGTCGCTTTGTTTTCATCGTGTCGCGTCAAAACGATGCGCGACTCGTTTTGTTTTAACTTTATACCAATTTTAAAACAATTTACAATTATTCAGGACAAATTCTTCCTATGTAGAAAGTGAAAAATAAATACTGTTACTGAAACAAAGCTTTACCAAAATTATTATTATAAGGAAATCTATTCTGGAATCTGATACAGAAAGAGAGTTCTGAATAGCATTTTTCTGCATTTCTTGCAAAAATTATTTTAGTTTTAGGCAACGGCTTATACTATAGTTGCAAAAGATATCAATGGTCTTGTTTTTTGGCTTCATGCTATTAAGTAATCTATCCAGCCTTTCTTTTGATCAAAATTATTTAATGCCCTTAAGTGAAGATAAGTCACTAGAACTAACTCTTTTGTGAAGACTCCAAAGACAATATGATTAGCACCTTAATTACTGTGTATATATATACAGTATATACTACTACGACTTGCCCTATTATCTCTATGGATGATACTCTGCATCATACTCCTTTACCAATGTTCGGACATAGCAGGAACCGCAACCTTAAAGACATTTCGGTCAAGACGAACTTCATTAACAAACTGAAGTAACCTCTAACTGCTTGACTTGCCAACAGAAGTTGTGGTGTTACGGGTGTCTGGAAAATACTACATGTTTATCCATGCTCACTGGAAAGGACTTTCCCTATCCCCATACAGGCAAACGGTTTAAAATACAGCATTAGCTTACTTGCACTTCATCCTTTGCGATATATATAGTCACGTGCCCATGTGGCTTGTACTACGTTGGAAAAACCACTACATCACTACAAGATAGAATAGCCAACCACAGATCTGCCATGAGCAAAGCTTTAAAAGAAAAAAGCTCCAAACAACTGGTGACTAGATATTTTTTGCAGTTGGGCCACGGTTTGCCCACCTTTCGCTGCATGTCGATCGATTTTCAACCACAGCTCCCAAGGGGTGGGAATAGAGACCTAGCCCTGCTCAGACGTGAATCCAGATGGATATATCACCTAGATACGGTAGCCCCCAGGGGTTTGAACAAAACCCTCCCCTTGGGATGCTTTATATGATCTCTGGAAAGATGAGGACATACCTAATGAACCTTATCTTATTCTCATGTGAACAAGTATCAATGTTGATTGTTTTGTTGCATCTATTAGCTAATTCATAGCATAGTCTATTGATACTTGTGCAATAACTTAGTAAATGCAACTGTATCTCTTTGTGAGAGCACATGTATTTAGCCACATAAAAGTCCTCTGTTATTTGTATCCTTATCTTTATGTTTGTGATCTTTTCCCCATCTTTGCTCTAACTTCTGCATGCACTGAAGAGACCAGATGCCACCAGACTCCGTTGGTGTTTAAGCTGGACGGGCCCCAAATGCACAGTATTATGTGGGTTGCGATCGAAGTAGCCTGTGTGATTAAGTAATTTCCTATTGGATTAGAAACCATGTTTATGTGGGGCACACAGTCTGTATTTTGATTTAACTCTGGCACTATGGGAATAGTATACAAACTCAATGTTGCTAGGGATCGCTGCCATAGTGACCAAGACTGCGCACCAGGGCCAAAGTGGCTGGTTGTTCCCTACTAAAATAATATACATATGTGCATTGCTATGGATCACTGCAATAGCAACCTCAGTGGCTCCTGATATGGAAGGGCACACTCGGCACGTGCTATGGGGATCCGGTGCTCCTCTGGACATACCCACCAATGTACTTTGATGGGCCGGGGGAACCTGTCTATATTGTCTCCTGCCAGTTACTGGATGAGTCGGGGGTGTAGTTTTGCTACTGGGACTGCTCTGCTGATTATTGTTCTAAAATCTTTTAACTCTGGAAATTTTTTGTCCTACTTTGTTTCTCCTTATGCTAGTACCAATCTCCCTATACCTTAATGGCAATTCTAAAAATAGTCCACGATCTGATATGGACACTACTTTGGTTTCCTAGCAACAAGTTTAGGCATCCTTTTATGACTTTATTACCAGTGAGGTGATGGGGGGGGGGGGTCTATTTGTTTGTCTGTATATTGCTCCAGAGGAAGATCCCTGTGGGGGATCAAAACATTGAGGCTAAATAAATCTTTTTTATTTTTTGCAACATAAACCCTGTAAGTGCCGCCAGTTTTCTTTCTATTGCAAATAACCAGTGTTGGCACCCAGGTAGTATCTAAGTCTATGGAGTGCACCATTGCTTCTTATATATATACATTTTATTGTGCCTCTGTCCCTAAGCTCAGTAAGTGACAGCTGCACAGAGTGGGTCCAGTGAATAACAGAAAAAAAGATGGGACAACTTTGAGGGCACAGAGCTGCACTGCTAAGGGGATGTGGTTTCCTAGAGCTGGTAAACAATCACAAAGCATAATGTACAATGCTTCTGCCCTACTTAGTTAAGCTTTAATTTTCCTTTAAGTATGTTATGCCACAACAGACAGAGCTCAGGTTGTGTTAACATGTGCTGCATGGATTGACCATTCTCATAGGCAAACTTATATCTAGGCATCAGTGGATCATGTGGGCACTTTAGATTAGCGTATAGTCAGTCAATCCAATGATTCCCCCAGTATCTGGTCTCTCTTTGCCAATTCTTTGCCGACGTTCTGTGTATGGCACAAGCTACTGTATGACGTCACCGGCTAGCGACTGTAGAACAACTATTTATTTATGCTAACAACTCTTATAAACGTTTGTGAGTGTTCACTCTTCATATATAGGAGGTGAATATGTTTCTTAAATACTGGTTAAAGGGCAAGCTAACCATGAGGTGAAGGGAGCAAAACACTTCCCCAAAACAAAAAAAGGTGTATGGTAATATAAGAAATGCAATTCCCACCAATAAAAATAGAAATCCACACTTTGCAATGTAATATTGTTCCTTAAACTGTTATTGTTTTGTGAATTTTGATTGTGCACTCTTAAAGTAGACCTGTCACCCCAAAAAAATATTCAAAATCATATTTTATCACATTAGTCAAGCAAAATGAACATTAATTACACTATATAAATTATTTTAAACTTGTTTTCTTCAGTCTGGGAATTCATAATTATAACAAGCAGGCAGGAGCCATTTTGTGAACACTGTTATTAAGGCAAGCGTTATATCATCTTAGAATCTTGTTTGTGCACCAGAATGGGGGACCCGATGTCTATCCCCATGTCCTGGCTACACAATTAAATGGTTAAGAGAACTGGGGGAATGTGTGGAGAGCAGTGACATCTAGGAAGTGCTGAATGGAAAGTGAAAGTAATTATCTGCCCCGCCTCTATGCCTAAGGCATAGAGGAGTGGCAGAAAATATTTGATTGACAGCTGAGATTTTTAAATGAGCTTAAAACAGCTATGAATGCTTTAATAAAAAATTGAAATAGGATTTCATGTTTAATTTGAAAAGGACTTTTATTATACAGATTTTTGTGTCTGGGTGACAGGTCCACTTTAAGGAGAGCTTGAAGGTGTTGTAATCAGTCGCCCACTGTCGTAAGTGGTCACAAAACAGTTTCTGGGTTCGCAAAAGCTATATCAAATTTGCAAAAAGACAAATTTGTCCCAGCAAAGGTATAACTTTTCCCCATTGCAAATAGTTTTTCTGTTGCCAACTTTTATTACATTTCTGCCTATGCAATTCATTCCCTGGACAGTTGTCAGGGACTGATGAGAATAATGAACAACCTTGAATGAATGTGTTGGAAATAAATACATTTTCTGTTGCACCCTATAGCTTTAATTTTTTATATTTGTGCTTGAACTTCATCTGGTCGTTGAGATGTGTCATCAGTTATTTTATGCTGTGAAGGTTTGACATTCTTGTATCTTCTGCACAAGAAAAGTCATAAAAGCAAATATCTAAAAGTTATGGTTTATGTATATTAAATGGAATGACGATTGAGTGATAGCATAGCCTAGATAACAGCTGAAGTCTTTGGAAAGGACCAGTGAGCACTGCAACCCATACCCGGCCCTCCCATGCTCCATGCTTGCATGCCCACTTCCCCCACATCCTGCTGTTCACCCAGAGGAAGGAAAAAGAAAGGAGAGTGACCGGGAAGGGTTGTACTCTACAGATATATAGGAATCAGACTTCAAGATCTCCTACAACCATGGGGTGATTCTGTTATAATAATGTCACTGGCAGCTTGATCTGTAACCAAAAACCCTTGGAATTTGAATGGCTGAAAATTAAGCAGAAGTTCTAAATGAATTATTATAAAAACTAAAATATAAGATAAGCTTCCTCTCACAGAAATCTTGAAAATAAAATAAGTTTAAAATAATTTACTACATGCATAGGACCTGCTATCCAGAATGCTTGAGACCTGTGGTTTTCTGGATAATGGATATTTCTATAATTTGGATCTTCATACCTAAGTCTACTATATAATAATGTAAACATGAAATAAACCCATTAGGCTGGTTTTGCCTCCAATAAGGATATCAAATACAAGCTACTGCTTTATTATTAAAGAGAAAACAGAAATTTTTGAATACTTGGATAAAATGGAGTCTATGAGAGACCTTTTTTCCATAATTCTGAGCATTCTGTATAATGGTTTTCAGATAATGGATCCCATACATGCGCACAAACACAATTTTTTTTAGATCATTCAGAGTTAAGATGCTGTAGAAAATGATGATTAATGTATTTATGAATTTGAAATTTCTGTGACAGCTAGTTAATAAAGCCCTATCTGCCATTTATCTTATTAAACAAACCTTTACAATTAGATCATGCTAGTTTCTTAAGCATAGTAGTAGTAAACAATTTAATGTTTTTATTATTTGAATTATTACTTCACAATATTTACAGTAATGCTTTACACTAAAATAACTGGCCGAATTATTAAAGTACTTCAGAATTATTGTGATTAACAATAATTTCTTCAAGTACGGAAAAAATGTTTGCTTGAAATTTTTATTTTATTATGATAACAAACCATGTGCCTGTAGTTTTCTTGTCACTGTAATAGCATTACTGACACGCCTTGCGCTTATTCTTTGCTACCACAATTTGGACGTGAGTCAGAATTAATATTGAGTAATTAGTAGTCTACTACATGGCTAGGGGACAGACATAAGCGGACATAAAAACAATTCAAAGTTGGTATGCTCTCTATGAATATTTCTTAAAAGTAGAAAAGTTCACCAGGTCAGGTAAATAGAAAGGGTTATGTGAACAAATGCTTGACATACAAGAAAATCAGAAGGGTAATTAATTGATTATAGTTGATGGAATTAATTCTTACATTAAAGTATTATAACAAGGCATTGCATTAATGGACATACTAGGTATCATAACCTTTGAAGAAGTAAAACTTCTGTTAAATAGGAACCATTGAGTTTTTTTCTTGGGAATTGCTATTCTTAAAAAAGTAATTAATTAGGTGACTGAAAGTTACTATATATTAAGGAATGCAATTTGAAAGTAAAATGACAAATTGATGTAGTTTGATTGAAAGCTGTAAATGTTACAAGAATTTGGGAATATTTAAGATACCAGAGAAATCAAATCAACAGGTGAAGTGTAGTGTTGAAATAAATGAGATAATATATTATACAAAAATGAATTGAAAATGAAATGTGTGTTTCTAACAGTACATTTGTCAACATATATCAAATTTTTTTAAGGCAAATCATTTAATTAAATCTAATAGAGATATACATATATTTAATCAACATATTGTAGTAATTATATTAGTAGAGATATGGAACCTGTTATCCAGAATGCTTGGGACTGGGGTTTGTCGGGATAATGGATATTTCCGTAATTAGGATCTCCATACCTTAAAGGGGAAGCTACAGTATTTTTGCATTATCCAAGAAAATGTAATAGATTGATTACATTTTGTATAGATTGATTACATTTTTCATTGGTTTTATCGTTATTTGTAAATGGAATAGCAATAGAAAAGTGGTTTCTTTCTTTCCTTGTTCTCTTGTTCTGACACTTGAAACAATGAAGCAAGTCCATTCACAATTCACAGGTTTGTTAACAAGCTGTTTTTTGCTACAGTATTTCAAGTTTCAAAACCAAAGAGCAAATAATGTAAAAGTCAGGCAGTGCTTTCAATAGAACCATATTCCATTTACTTCACACAATACAGACATACTGCATTTACAAATAACTTAAAACCAATAAAAATTGTATACCGTAATATATATTATACAATATTTTCTTTCATTGATTTAAATTTTAATTTAAGACTTTAAACAAATGTAAGACTTAATAATGTTAGCTTATTTAAACATAGCATCACTTAGAAGGGAACATTACATCTTGTTCTGTTTTCAGTTCCAAATCTAGAGCTGAAACAGCTTTCTCAAAACTATTCACAAACGAGTGATGTAACAGTGGCTGGAGCAAACTCCTTAACTGTGGAGGGCCCAGAGGATTGAAAGGTAAATGGGTCCTGATAAATTAAATTGTATATACATAGCAGGAAAATGGGACTAAGCATATGATGCAAGTTCGTGATGTATTTGCTGCTGGTGGACCCTAGTATGTAAAGTTAAGACTTTCTATAGTTTATTGAATATCAATAGATGATGAATGATTTCGCTTATATTAAACCAGCATTTGTAAAAACTCTACTACCTTAAATAACATATAAAATTATAAAAAAAAACAATGACTGAAGAAACACCTTTTGAATTTAGCAAGCCAGAATACTATTTGGCAAGCATTCACTAAGGTCCCTGAGACCCCTTTATAATCATAGGCTAATGTAGCCCTCCCTTGATGTTTTGAACATAGTCAGATGCATTTTTATTAGTCCCTATTCCAATGCTGAACTTTGGAATCTTTCATCATGTTTAAAGAATAAACACTTCAAAAACAAAGATATTCATAGGCTCTGCCCCTTAATGTATGTACCTTAAATCTTTATCTCCTTTCAGATGTACCTCTTAAAAATAATTAAGGTCAATTCATCATGTAATGGGGTCACAAGAAAACAAGATAACCTATTTGGAGAGAATAACATTGAATAGGGTATAATTTTATTGTTTAATTAAAATAAATCAATGTTACTCTTCTTAATTAAAATATGTTATCTTAATTCAGTGGTTGATGTTTACAATGGATCCCTTTTACAGGGCTTTTACTAAAATCGGCATTTAAAAGAAGTTCAATATCACCATAAAAATGACTCAAGATTATAGCATCTGTCACTTCCTCTGTGGAGTGAGTTTAATACATTCAAGCTGATATAGGTGACCTCTGTGTCTGACAACACCATCAGTTGTTGACCTGTGACTTGAACTCTGTATCTTTACTTCTTTAGTAAAAGGTGTTTGTATGGCCCTGTTCAAATTCTCTGGTAATGCCATCTAACTTTTGACAAACCAAGAAGTGAAGGATATGTTCTGTCATTCTTAACAATGACATTTTCTCTGTTTTCCAATGCAGCTGACAGCAACAAATGTAAATGTTCTGGTGAAGGCTAAAAATATCTGACTTTAATGTATACCAGACCTTCTTTTTTATTTTAAATGTAATGTCCATGCACAGTGGTTAAAAAAAAGAAATAAAATAAATATTATATGTAATACAAAATTAACTCTGTGCACCTTGACTGATTTACTCACTACATTAGAAATAAATGTAAAATAAATGTTATTAAATTTTTTTTAATGATTTCAACATTTTTAACAATATTTAGTCACCTCATTGATAGAAGAATGTAACAAAAGTGATTTATAAAAGGAAAAATGTGCAAAATTAAGAAACGTTTTAGATGTTGTTTTGTTCATTAAAGAATTATTACACTTTTTTTACATGTTGGAAAAAAACATTTTTTGCCATAGAAAAGGTGTCATATATACAGTGGACAAAGGTTTAGACTAAAACATTTTTCTCACTTTTATTTAATGAAAAACATATATTACATAACCACTAATAAAAAGAAAGTAAAGAAGTATTTGGTCCTTCTGGGGGACCATTGTCTTGGCTAGATCTTCTATAAGGTTGAAATGCATTGATGTTTTATGATACAAATAAACTGAAGCCATTTAGATAATGCCCACAAGGTCAACTCTTTTATGTTCTGTATGTTGTAAACTCTTGTGGGCAGGGTTCTCATTACCAAATGTCTTTTGTCAACTATTGGTCAATATCCTAATGTATACCATCTCAAAATATGTTAGCATCATAGAAAATAATAATGCTAATCATCATTTTCATAATTTGTATTCTTGTATTGACAATTTTAATATAAATTTACTGATGACTTATCTTAAAATAGTTTCCTATTAATTAATGTGTTCTATTCCATAATTAATAAATGAACCCAGCATTAAATTTGCCATTTTTTATCAGAGCTGAGCAGATCTAGGCCTCTTTATAAATAAAGAACAATTTATGTTTAAGGAGTCAGAAGGTCACACAATATAGAGAAGCATTAGCAAGTTACTTCTCTAATTTGCAGCATTGAAGAACATTCATTGATTTATTCTGAAATAAATATTCTAATCTTATGTATGTGTCCTTTTTCTGAAGGTAACATATTAACTAATTTAGGACACATCAACCATAGATACATATTCAAAAATATGTCGTTTTTTTTGCCATAAAGACATATACCTGAAAAATTTGCTTTTTAGCACTAACCAGTGTTTGTTAGTCCCTAAACATTAAACAATAACAATGTATTTAATACCTGCATAAGTAGTTATACAGTTAGTCACAATGTGGGACATACTTAGATTTTTTAACATTTCTCCCCTTTATAAAACAGAGCAGAAATGTGGGTTATTATATCTGCAAAGGAACATATTCCCTACAATTTGGGTAAGTGATGCGGGGAAGATCCCCTGCCGTTTATTCAAGTCACGTGATGTAACGTTTCGGGGGCGTACCCCTTCGTCAGACATCCCCTCCATCCTACACAGGGTAACAATCGATTGGAGAGGTAGAGGGTACAGGTAAATGCTTGCACTGGTTATTATATCTGGCCAGTTTTATTATAATTTTTAAATGGAGGCTGAAAATGTAGGGTAATTGGATTAAAGGAAAGCAGACCTGAACAGTTAAATAAATGAACAAATAAAAAGATCATTATGCAGATAAACTATTAATACTTTGTATGGTGTTGTCCACAACTTAGAAAAAATTCATTGTCATTTATGGGTAAAAATAATTTTTTTAGCAATGTGCTTATTGACAGTGGACTCTCTCACCTTCATACACATTCATGTACATGGTACAAATTGCAATTCTTGATTAATATTGCACGAAGAGCACATGATAAACTTCAACAAGCAGGAATGATGCAGGAATATAGATATAAATTAGCACCCATTTGGCAAATTGCATTTGTTTGGCAAATTGCAGGTTGTGATGGATGCAGTTTATGCTCTGTGTTAGCATTGCATAACTTCTGGTGTGAAGCACTAAAAATATCATCATCATTTAATTAGCTTGCTATCTATTTAATGACCTGAATGTAATACAACTAATGTACATGTCTTTGTAAATTCAACAGTAAAAAAAAAATTGTTTTGGAGCTTTTCTGCAAAAATACAGTTTGGAGAATTTGTTTCTGCGGTAACAAAGAAATTATTTTCACCAAATATGCATCTACAATTTTTAGGGACAAGAGCAACTTTAGACATTTGATGCTGGCCTGATTTAGGGGAAGATTTACTAAGTGTCGAATTCGAGGGTTAAAAACCCCTCAAATTGGACCATGGGAATACTTAGGGAATAAAAATTCTCCAAAAATTCTCCAAATTCTAATTCTAATTTGAAGGATTTTTAGCACAATTCGATTGGTTGCACGATCAAATATAAAAATCAATGGATCAATAAAATTGTTAGAATCGATTCAAACGATTTTAACCATTCGATCAAATTTGTTTATTCGATCAACATTTTTGAAATCCAATTCGGTAGGTTGTGACTGGCAAACTAGGCAAGGGGGAGTACTTTGACTGTAGAATAGTCGAATATTCGGATAGATTTATATTTTAATCATTCTAATTCAATTCGATCGAATTTTTATAATTCACTGGTCAAAATGGTGTTCAGAAACAGTCGAAAATTCAAATTTTAAACTTTTTGAAAATTCGATCGAACTTCAAATCCTTGTGTGAATTTAGTAAATCTGCCCCCTTAGTGTTGTGCAATATTTTAACTGAACTGAGTCCACAAATTTTCATTCACATGTTTAGGACCAGATTATATTAAATAATTAAAATTATGATGTCATACAGGCTGTGTAGTTATTGAGAATATTAGGGGGCTACAGAAATCCAATGGAAATATGTGTGTTCACTAGCATCTCAAACTTTATTTAAATAATTCTGAACCATGCTTTTTAATCCTAAAATTTATACCACATATGCAATAAATCTGGACTACAAATTTAATTTCAGAATGGGGAAAAAGTATCATTTAATTTAAACTTTGAAATACTAAGTCACATTGCTTTTCAGGTATAGAAGCATTTACATAAATGAATATTTGAAATGTTAAAGAAAAGAATTCAAAAGTAGAGACAGACTTAATAAAACTTTTTCATGTATTAATTTCTATTTAATAACATTATTATGTGATATTTAAAAATTTCCAGTTATAATAATCTTTTAGCGTATGTGATATTTCAGACCTATTGACTGACTTTTGCTACAGCAACTATAGCAACAGCCAACAAGAAAAGTGTTTTTGACTATATACTGCATGTGAAAGGAGAAGGAAAGTCGAGATTTGCTTGGGGGTGCCAAATGTTAGGCACCCCCAAGTGATTGTAATGACTTACCTGAAACCCCGGTCCGGTTCTCCTATTAGCAGAAAACTGTACCTGCCCGGGGTTTTACCAGTGAGTACCACGGAGCGATAGACTTCATCTTCATCTTAGCTTTCCCAAGGAAACATGCACAGTAGAACAAAGAATAAGACTTTTAAGATAAAGTTTGGCTTTTTGTTCTAATGCACATGTACAACCTAGCGAAGAAAGCGGAAGAAGGAAGTATCACTTTTTTGGTGCTCACTGGTAAAACCCCGGGCCGGTGCAGTTTTCTGCTGATAGGAGCACTGGCCCAGGGGTTTCAGGTATGTTGCTACAATCGCTTGGGGGTGCCTAACATTTGGCACCCCAAATGGTAACTCTCGACTTTCCTTCTCCTTTAAAAAAAAACACCCGTGTTATGTAAAGTTAAGAAACTGATTTTGCTATGCTTTACTAGAGTCAGTTATTATCAAGGTGCTTTACTAGAGTAATTTATTATCAAGGTGCTGAATGTACTTGATAACCTTCCCTTTACTGCTCTGTTTAAAAGTACACATCTTTTTGGCTGCTACTATCAATCGTTCGCATTTTGATTTTATCATCATTCAAATTCTTTTGCGCTAAAACGGACAAACTGAAATTATAACTTCAAACCAAGTAAGTTAAAAAAATGGGAGAATGGGAGTTCTCCTAGGCAAACTTATTTATTTAATTTGAGATATTTGAGCTTTTTGAGCTTGTAAATTCACAAATTCAATGTATTTTTTTTTCAATTATTTTAGTAAATTCATAAACTCTGTATTTTTTCAAAAATGTATTTGAGTTTTCCAATAACATTTATTTGAATTTTTTATATTCATTCATTTTTTCCATAAATAAGGTATCATTTGTGGGTTTAAAAAAAATGTTAATTTATTTATTTGAAATAGAAAAAACTATTACACAAATGGAAGGGTCTGGAGGGGTCTGCATTTGATGAAAATGTTTGGCAATGTTTTTAAAATGCACAGCCTTTGTTACTGCAGAGGTTTTTGTCCTCCATAGCTTCCCAATGTTTTGCTACTGTAGCTTAATCTGCCTCACTGTTTAACAGTGAGATTTGCCTATTTCCATGATATATAAGAAAACTTTAGATTTTTTCATTCTGTCTATAAATAGAGTGACATGTACTTAGATGTTGTACGAACATTTAGTGATGTACAGAGTTCCACTACTTTGCAAGAAGTGTTTGGGCAATGACCTGTGCACTTTGGATTGTCACAAGTACCACTGTTAATAGCATTTAAGCACGCAACTTTGCACCTATTATAATGTTTTGCATTTGCTGCTGAGTTGGAAAATGAGCCTTAGAAAGAACAAAGGTTCAGATGTTCCCATTTAGACAAAGAACATAGCTTAACTTTCTATTGAAGCAATATAAATTCTTCTTTACCATTAGCCACTATAAATTACCTTTTCACAAAAGATAATGCAATCAATAATATGTACACAAAGCTGAACACAACATTTTAAACCCACCATGAAGTCACAGGAGAGAACCTTCCACTGCTTTGATCCAGAGGAAGGCAACAAAAAACTCAACCTAAAGCCAGTGCCACTTCTACCTTAAGAGGGAACAAATTCCTTCCTGGCCCTAATCAGAAACATTCCCTGTATCAAGCATTTGACATTAATTTAACATGAATGATACCATGCAGACTCTCAGGGGGTATTTATGAAAAATTGTATTTATCCAATTTTTTATTAATATAAAGGCAACCCAACTCCCATCCTCAAATTTAACTCATTTATAAATAATCAGTTCAAGAAGGATGGTGCAGGAGAGGTTTCGACAAAACCTTGCACAATTCAAATTCGCCCTAAAACCCTTCTTCTGATTATTCAGTGTATATAGCAATGTCAAGAAACATCTTCAAGTTATGAAAGGGACATCTGCCACTGACTTCTACTTGACCCAGACAGGTTTGAGCTGGATAAATTTCAGATATGGATTTATGACAGCTTTTGGGTTTACTAAGGAGGTTATGTACTAAACTCAAATTCATATATTTTACTAGCTGCTTTGGGGTATAATAAATCTCTACAAAAATGAGTTTGTTTGTCCTCTAAAAAACTCGACTAGAAAGAATAGAGGCTTCATAAATGTGCTCCTTACTGTCAGATGATCACCAGAATATTTTCATCCAAGTTAGCTTATACTGGAGGAGCAAGGGCCCTAGTGTCCCTAACTGGGCTTCATACTGAAAGTTGTTTGTATATAGAGATGTTTGATTTACCCTACCCTATTGTGGAGTGTTCTATTTTCTGCCAGCCACTGGTATAATCCACAAAGAGATGATGCTACACCAAAGAGTAACCAATGCCCGGTCTTCTTTACCAATCACTCCAAATGCCTCCCAATGATACAAAGGTATATACAGAAACACTGTAAATTCAGCTGATGGATGCATCAAAAGATTGTAGTTCAACAGTTGGGTGACTGCAGACTTAAATTGATTGTCTTATAAATAGGTGAATCATTAATTCCCATATAATACATAAGAACTATTACACATGTAATCATGCAGCCCTTTACCCTGTACTATAATTTATCATATTGCAGCAGTCACAGGGTAGTTCTGGGATCATATAAAAGCACAAGAGTGCAGACCAAGCATTTTCTTGTATGTGTGTTGGAGGGGGCATTAGGAATCATTTACTTAGGTTCTGGGCGGAAATGAAAGAACATTATGGGGCACAGAGCAGTCCTATCCTTAACACCTTGCAATGGGGCTCTTTGTTACCAGCATCTGTCCCTGTTCCTTAAATTGAGCAGCTAACGTATGTGCAAGGTAGGGGACAGGAGTGTGTACACATATGTGCCTCCTACCCTTCAGGAGGACACCCACAGGGCCCTAGGCTACAAAATGGAGAATGAAGATCAGCAACAATTAATTTATTCTTAAAGGAATATCTATTTTCCCTTGCCCTCTCCATGTCAGTACTTAGCGGGATAGCTCCTCCCCATTTGCTCCGTCAGAAGAACCCTCCCTTTCAAAGTCAAATAAAGCTACCCCCTGAACCCTCAGCCAGTGTCTTTTTTTTCTTCTCATTTAGCTCGCTCCTTTAGGAGCATAGTTTTTCTTTTTTTCCCAGGGAATCTAGCATGGGCCTGCTCTTAAAAGCGTCCCCGGAACGGTTTTCCCTCTTAGCAAGGGTTTTTCTTATTTCCTACCTCCATGCGAGGGTCCGACTGGCAGTCGCGACGGAATTAGTTCCCCCCGAGTTCCTGGTTCACCCGGCCTGCTCTGAAAGCGTCCGGCACTCCTTAGACCTGGGCCCATGGTCGGTGTTTGTTTTTGGGGATCGGGGATGCGGAAGGTTCCGTTTCGGGCGCGAGATGACGTAAGCATCTCGCGGGTACTTACTCAGCGTCACTTCCGGTGCGCCGCTTCTCGGCGTTCCCACGGAGACAAGGTGCTGCTTCGGTCCGGTTTCTCCTGTAACCGGTAAGCTAGTGGGACATTTGGATAGTCTGAATCAGTGAAGTCTGTGGCGTTCTTACAGACCTTTTTCCTTTCAGGCCATTCTTCTT
>CM044441.1:67499592-67567092 GCA_024363595.1 Xenopus borealis
TGAGGGAATACAGGGTTATGGAAGATAGCTCATTATAGAAGTTGATCCAGGGACTAGTCCAATTGCCTTTTTGGAGTCAGGAAGGAATTATTTCCCCCCTCTGAGGCAAATTGGAGAGGCTTCGGATGGGGTTTTTTGCCTTCCTCTGGATCAACTAGCAGTTAGGCAGTTAAAAAAAAAAAGTTAAAAAGGTTGAACTGGATGGTCGTCAGTCCTATTTCAGCCTTTTTTTTATAGGAAGACCATCTTCAATAAAATGACATTATAAGAAAATGATAATTTTTTAAAAATGATTTCCTTTTTATTTGTAATAAAAACTGTTCTTTATACTTAATGAATGTAGGCTGCAATGGGACTATGTACTTATAACATGCAAGCAAGGCTACTATCAGGGGGTTACAGGGGGAACTGCAGTCAGCAGTCATATAGCATGGGGGCCCCAAGATGGAAAAACGAGATTTCTGGGATATAAAAATGGCAGGAGTGGGTAAGATTTAGGTTGATCCTGGGTGGACCTTTGATATGATTGGAGAGTAATTGTGGTGAATAAGAATGGTGGTCTTTCATGAAGAGATTTTTTTTTATTCGGGCAATACTTTACTTTATGACAGGGCCTATTAACCTGGGCAGCAAATGACCAATGGCTAATGATATAGCTCTAACACTTTATAAATTACCCCTAATGTGTTTTGGTTGCTGTGATTAGTGATGAGTTTCACAATCAGTTTTGCAGGTGAAAAAAAAGTTGCGTAGTAGTCTAAAAAATTGCTGGCATCATTTTGCCCTCCATCTCTTTCCATAATAACCAGTGGGATTAGAGCACCCAGATATCTGTTGGTGGTTGGATTTATTAGTTGTGCCTGTGTTTGCAAGCTAGTTTTATATAAACTATCGATGATCCTTTTTGGTTAAAAGGCAAATTAGTTAGTGTAGTAGTAGTAGATGACATTACCAGTCGACCAGAGATACTATCAAAAATTACAGACATCTTTTTTTGAAGTTGGCAATATGGGAGACTTTTATTTACTATTGAAAAAACTGTAGTAGCATAGTGGATAGGATGTGCTCTAACAATGTAGGGCCAGTGTTTAATAGTATACTGAGCAAAAAATGCATGTAATTTCGCCCGCCCATTAACTCCAATGCAATTAGGCACAAAGCAATTTTAATACAAAACAAAAATGGCAGACTTGCTCAAGACTGTCAAAAAAACTTGAAAGTTGATAGTTTGCCCAAAATAGAAAAAAATGTGCCATGAAAAAACTCCCATAGACTTGTTTTGCAAATTTTCACGTAATTTCACAGATTTTTTGTGAAACGAAACAGGACAGATTCAATCAGAGCTAGCTATGGTAAATAAGCTTAACAACTACATTTTCAGTTTCAAGCTTAAACGGAGGGTATTAAATGTTACAATTATGGGATTTATTATCCAGAATACTTGATACCTGACCTCAACTTTGCTAAAAACATGAAAAAAGAAACAGGATGTTTTTGCCATTTATGCTTAGTCCCCATTAAAGGGATACTGTCATGCGAAAACATGTTTTTTTCAAAACACATCAGTTAATAGTGCTGCTCCAGTAGACTTCTGCACTGAAATCCATTTCTCAAAAGAGCAAACAATTTTTTTAATATTCAGTTTTGAAATCTGACATGGGGCTAGCCATTTTGTCAATTTCCCAGCTGCCCCGGTCATGTGACTTGTTCCAGCACTTTAGGAGGGAACGGCTTTCTGGCAGGCTGTTGTTTTTCCTTCTCAATGTAACTGAATTATTGAGTGTTGTTCTTAGATCTACCAAGCAGCTGTTATCTTGTGTTAGGGAGCGGCTATCTGGTTACCTTCCTATTGTTCTGTTGTTAGGCTGCTGGATGGGGGAAAGGGAGGGGGTAATATCACTCCAACTTGCAGTACAGCAATAAAGAGTGATTGAAGTTTATCAGAGCACAAGTCACATGACTGGGGGCAGCTGGGAAATTGACAATATGTCTAGCCCCATATCAGATTTCAGAATGAAATATAAAAAAATCTGTTTGCTCTTTTGAGAAATGGATTTCAATGCAGAATTATTCTGGAACAGCGCTATTAACTGATGCATTTTGAAAAAAAAAATTCCCATGACTGTATCCCTTTAAGTACAAGGTATTATATTATTACAGAAAAAAAGGAAATCAGAAAAAATAATAATTTGCTTAAATGTGTTTTCCTGTCAAATAGATAAGTTTTCCATCGAATAAAAATCATTTGATCGCATCGTTCAAATCTAACGATTTGAATGATTTTGTGCAAAAACCTTAGAATTCCTAAGGACAGGTTGTAGAAGATCCCCCATAGGTTACAATGGCAATTCGGAAGCTTTTAGGTGTCGAAGTGTCAAAGTCAAAGGATTTTAAAGGGCCAGTACTTCGAAAATTCGAATTTTCTAATTTTTTGTATTCGAATTTCGGCCTATTCGATAGTCAAAGTAGCCCAAATTTATGTTGAAATTAGAATTTTTTAATTTGAATTTTCTTCGAATATTCACTTCAATCCTTTGTAAATCTGCCCCTAAGTGTTACCTGCTACTTGGTTACTACAGGAATTAGACCTTTTTTTGCATAAATCAATTTAATTTAATTCAAATGTGACCTTCCCCTTTAAGAGTACATCACTGCCAAGATATGGCATAACACATACTATACATCATAGTTAAAATTGCCTTTTAGATGCATGATATGTTTTTTTTATCTAATATGAGCTTTATACCTTACATAGTAGGTGTTTCTTGTTACATATAAGTCATGCTTTCTTGTTAGATACAAAACATATTTCATTATGTTATTTCTTGTACTGGAGAAAATTTACCTTCAATTTTAAAGCCCCATATTGCATTTGTTATTAATTTTTAGGAAGTACATTCTATACTCTACAACTTTATGCAGGGCTTATGTAGATTTCTGACTTGGCCTTTTCACCCTAGCTCACTGCCAAATAGGAATTTTGGAAGTCATAAATCACAGATTTGTCACTGGAATGAGTAAAATTGGAATTATTTAAGGTATGATAGTGAAAAGACAAAAGATTTGTGATGAGTGGTTTAATTATGCGTACAGTTACAAGTTTATTAAAGGGATACTGTCATTGGAAAATTTTTTTTTTCAAAAGGCATCAGTTAAAGGGGTGGTTCACCTTCAGGTTAACTTTTAGTATGTTATAGAATGACCAATTCTAAGCAACCTTTCAATAGGTCTTCATTATTTATTTTTTATAGTTTATGAATTATTTGTCTTCTTCTCCTGAATCTTTCTAGCTTTCAAAAGGGGGTCACTGACACCCTCAAAAAAGAAATCCTCTCTGAAGCTGCACATTTATTGTTATTGCTACTTTTTATTATTTGTCTTTATTTCCTGACCCTATCCTATTAATATTCCATATTTTCATTCAAATCAATGCATGGTTGCTAGGTTAAATTGGACCCTAGCAACCAGATTGCTGACGCTGCAAACTGGAGAGCTGCTGAATAAAAAGCTAAATAACTCAAAAAACACAAATAATAAAAAATGAAAACCAATTACAAATTGTCTCAGAATACCACTCTCTACATCATACTAAAAGTCAACTCAAAGGTGAACAACCCCTTTAATAGTGCCGCTCCAGCAGAATTCTGCATTGAAATCCATTTCTCAAAAGAGCAAACTGATTCATTTTGAAATCTGACATGGGGCTCGACATATTGTCAATTTCCCAGCTGCCCCAAGTCATGTGACTTGCACTCTGATAAATTTCAATCACTCTTTACTGCTGTACTGCAAGCTGGAGCGATATCACCCCCTCCCTCCCCCCCCAGCAGCCTAACAACAGAACAATGTGAAGGTAACCAGATAATAACTACCTAACACAAGATAACAGCTGTCTGGTAGATCTAAGAACAGCACTCAATAGTAAAAACCCATGTCCCACTGTGTTCCATTCTGTTACAATGAGAAGGAAAAACAACAGCCTGCCAGAAAGCAGTTCCCTCCTAAAGTGCTGGCACAAGTCACATGACCAGGGGCAGCTGGGAAATTGACAAAATGTCTAGCCTCATGTCAGATTTCAAAACTGAATATTAAAAAATCTGCTTGCTCTGTCGATAAAATGGATTTCAATGCAGAATTCTGCTGGAGCGGCACTATTAAATTATGCATTTTGAAAAAAACATGTTTTCCCATGACAGTATCCCTTTAAGCATAAGACTGCGTCTGATGTTCCTGCTATAACATTTGCACTAACGTTGTACAGATGCATCGACCCCCACCTGAGTTTCAAAGTACACCTTTGTCCAAAAGTTTAATTCCCCAAAGATTTCATTATATTTTGTTCCTATGAGCGAACAATTTTATCTAATATGTTGAAACCTGTAGAAGCTTTGTAATATGTTTAGATACCTGTATGTTGTTTTTTTTTTTACTACTGTCTGAAAAATAAGTTGGATAGTTGGAAAGTTTTATTCTAGGATCAAATGTATGTTTTCTCTTGCATTAAGTGCTACAATTGCTGAACAAATTTACATATGTAAAGGTATTCTGTCATCTCAACATACCCTACATTTTATATTTATCTTATTGTGATCTCTGTTATATTGATATGATAGTATAATTATTTTGGCAGTATGACTCAATAGAAATTTTGAAAACGTTTAGTAAATGACAGGCAGGAATGTGGACATATAAGCTTCCAAATCAGTCTACAGGGACCAAATTATCAGCTAAAATCTGTCCAGTGTATGGCAACCTTTTTTTTTTATATAAAACTACAGTAAACCAATTTCTAAAACACAATGGAGGTCATTTATAAACACTGGGCAAATTTGGCCAGGGGCAGTTACCCATAGCAACCAATCAGATTGCTGCATTCATTGTTCTACTTACAGCTTGCATCAAAATGTTAATCACTGGTTGGTTGCTATAGGTAACTGCCCATGGGCAAATTTGCCCAATGTTGATAAATGAGCCCCAATTTCTTTAAACTTGGATAGTTTTAAAAAAATGATAGGGATAACTCCCTCGCTGTAGACGCAGTGTAAAAAAACTGCACTTCTAAATGCAATAAATGCAACAATCAACAAGTTTTTAACCACAATGCAGAAATCCAGGGTTGCTGTGGTTGCCAGGATTTCTTATACCTGATGCCATTGGGAGTGATACATCAAACTTAACCCAATTGCTCTATTACTTTCATGGCTATTACTTTTCATTTTGCACTGATAGTTTTCTAAGTCCTGTTATTTCCACAGTTTGACGTGACAGTGATTTGTGCTTCTGATTCTTTTGGAGCATCAGCACTGCTCCTATTGATACAGGGTGCTGTAAGAACCCTGGAGCTACTGCCCGGTTCAACAGTCTCCTGGAATCAATAGCAGCAGTGCTGCTTGGTTTGGAACTGCAGGCTAGTGATGGGCGAATTTATTCGCCAGGAGCAAATTCATGCGTAATTGATGCAACGCGTCGTAATTGACGTTACGCGCATCAAAAAGCGTGTCGCAACTCTGCAGGCAGTCGTTGCATCAAGCGCAACTACACAGAATTGCAAGGAGTGCATGCAAGTATCTTTAATGAATGGGGTTCTTCATGCAACTGTTTGTAGCTATAAATAACCTTTTATAGGACCCAGGGCCGCCATTAGAAAATGTTTTGGGCCCCCTTGGCTCCACCCACCCTGGCACCCAAGCCCCACCCCTTGAAATAAAACATGGCAGCCAGGGGATTAAAAGAAAAAACCCACATTGGTGTCAGTAGAATTGAACTCGTGGCTTCAGGGCCTCCATTAGAGCTGTTTTCGTCACATCAGGTATTTTCCCCGCTTCAGTATTTCAGTGTCAGCTCCTTCGTGACTTCGGGTCTTTCTGCCGCTTCAGGACTTCGACTGTTCACCACTTCTCCATCAACATCGAAGGAAGAGGCACGGCTTTGGCGGCGGCACTCATAAGCGGAGCCCGGCACTTCCAAAGTGCAGCACTTCAGACCCAGGACACTTTCCCCCCCCTGCCGCTGATAGCGGCCCTGATAGGGTCCTTTTAAGAAAGTAAGTAAATATAAGGGCACATGAAAGTCAGCAAAGCAATGAGCAAAGTAGTATCAGTATGGCAACACCATAGATTGTATATATCCAGGCTTTAGGACAATCTCTGAAGGTTGCCTGACAAATTGACTATCTGAATATTATTAATCATGGCAACATCAGAAAGGGTTAATCGTTATGAAATATTCAGAAGGGGTTTTTTTTTTACAGTTGGAGCTGTGAAGATGTGGAATTCTCTCCCTGAATCAGTTGTACAGGCTGATACATTAGATAGTTTTAAGAAGGGTTGGATGTCTTTTTAGCAAGGTACAAGGTCCTGCTTTATTATTACAGAGAAGAAGGAAATAGTGATTAAAATTTTGTATTATTTAGATAAAATGGATTCTACGGAAATTACTTTCCCATAATTTGGTGCTTACTGTATAATGGGATTCTGAATAGCAGATCCTATATCCATAAATAAATCCCACTGACGCCAATGATGGTTGCCAGTTTGTTAAGCTCCTTACCCATAGTTTGTAACATAGCTCATGGCTGGCCCTCATGCTTTAAAATTAATATTGTGATCTCATTTTGTTTCTGTTTTCAAGTGCCCACCTACCTTTGTCCCATTTCTGCTTTCTGTTTATTCTACACTAAATGTTAAAAGGTAGAACCAGGCCCCTGGTCCTGACAGAGTCAAAAGGCCTGGTTCCCGACAACAAGCTGGAAGGTTTTAACACTAAGGGGCAAATTTACTATTATTCCCCAAAAATCCTACGAATTTATTCAAAATTCAATAAGCATTCAACTATGGAATGCTTATCGAATAGTTTTTTATGGCAGACTAACGTTTCGGCCTCCTCCAAGGCCTTTCTCAAAGTACAAAATAGTACAAAAAGAATGCATTAAATACCCTAGTTGGCGGGAAAAGCCAATTAGCTGATTAATATTACCCACATGTAAATCAATAAATAAATAAATAAATATTGGGGTGTTACACATTTATTTATTTATTTATTTATTGATTTACACGTGGGTAATATTAAATATTTGTGATGATAAGTGATTGAGTACTACACGGACATTACCTCCACACAGCTAATTAACTTGTATTTACATGTGACTACACGTCACACACAAGATTGGGTGGTTCCTTTTGGCTAATATGTGTCTAGATTATAATACATGGATATGTCAATGGGAAGCAGCGATTACATAGAAGATTTGGCTTTGGGTGGGTTAGGGTCACAGCACTGACACAAAGTTCACTACATTTCTACGGTGAGAACAGTACCCCTAAACAGCCCCCTCACTTTGCTACACATAATGGCCGATGAATATAGTACGACCATGGAAAACAAACACCTAGCATAAGCATCGTTGACTTTAATAACCGCCAAGGTTTATTTCCATTTAGTTTCAATGATTTAATCGTTTAGCTCATTTTTAACGGGGACTAGCATCTGATCGGACCTTTCAACTTAGCTCATTGGATATTTTTTTTTGTAACAATATAAGTGATGATTGCTTTTATCAATTGGTAAAACACAAGGTAGCAATCACGGTTGTTACATATTATTTGTTTTTAAGCAGTTACCTGTGGGGTGTTACAGAGAGAAAATAATTTTTAACACTCTTTTTAATAAGTTTTTGGGATTGTTAGCATAAGTGGGGTACTTTTAAATTAGTGTTTATGGGACGATTTACTGTTTTGATGCATACTGATGATGTCATAGTTACGTCAGCTAATTGGCTTTTCCCGCCAACTAGGGTATTTAATGCATTCTTTTTGTACTATTTTGTACTTTGAGAAAGGCCTTGGAGGAGGCCGAAACGTTAGTATTCCATAAAATAAATACATTTTGTTTCAGTTAAGTCCTGAGAGTGCGGACCGTTTTTTGAATTGTATATATATATATATATATATATATATATTTATAGATAGATCGAAAGATAGACATGTATACACATGTTGTAAAATCAAACTTGTTTTTTGTGTTATTAATTAAAAGTAATCTAGATATAGATTGATTTTATATATTTAGCATCTACAAAGTCTAACTACTCATTTTCTGAAAGGGACTCAGATACAAATTAGTTATTAAAATCGTATGCTCAATTATATTAACAAGTCATTTTAAAGATATCCTAGAAAGATATCTAAATTGGCGTACAATAGTTTTTCTCTTACTCTGAGTTTACAGTAACACAATTGCACATCAAAATGCAAAAACAATTATACTTACCCATATAAAATCCATACAATATTTTTTTTTATTGTACTACTTGTGATTTGGCCATAGAACAGAGATACAAATAGCTGTACAAATGCCTTACAAATTTATGTCATTTAACAAGAGTCTTTAAGAAACACTTATTTAGGACTGGCATTCCAGGGCAATGATTCATTTGCTATCTTCTCTCTTCCCTCTTTTGTGGAACACTTACATCACTGTGAAGTATCTAAAGTGCTGCTGGAATAAAATCTAAAGCTGACAGAACAATGACCAAAGTGAGTAATATATTATTATATTTCATACATTATTAAATATTCAGTATTTAAATATAATGATTTGCTGTCCGCTTATTGTTTTAATGGTTTTTTTTGGGATATGTTACTTTAATTTTATTCAAATAAATCTTGACTTTTGGATGATGAAACAAACTCCATAGTTCCACTAAGAACAGGATAAAATAATTTTCCAATCTTAATTTCACAGTGATGATAACTTGTAGACAGGTCTTAAGATCTTTGGCATAAAATCATTACCTCAATATTGCACCTAAAAATGCTGCTGTGGAAGAGAAAAGGTTAACTAAACCATCCAGCAGTAGGATTTTGACACATATGGCAATCTAAATCTAGATTCTAACAGCCACCTTTAGCCTTGGGCTAAACTGCACGCGAATCTTGGGCTAAACTGCACGAGAATAAAGAGACTGGAGCAACTTTGGGAGTCAAATGTATAACTTGGGGAAGGAGCCAATTAGTAGAAACAAATTGTAACAGCTGCCTTGAAGCTCTCGGATTATGCTAATCAGGGACAAGAAAGAAAATGCAGCAGATAATGTATTATTTTAAAACAGTTTGCAGACCCTTCAGAAAGACAAAAAAAGTTTAAAAAAGCAGCTTTAAACTACAATTTTATATAAAGAATAAATAGTCACAAATAAAAAAGTAATCAAAAAAGTCTTTAGTTCTGAAAACAATGGAACTGAAAAAAGTATTGGAAAGTGAACAATCCTTTTAATCAGACAACAGAGTTTCAAATTAGCCTGCCTATTTAATACCTAGTTCTGAGCTTACTTACTGTCATTGTAGTCCAGCTCTGCATGAACCTGGATGCTCTGTTTTTCCTGGATCATGCTCTGTCATAAGTATTTGGTATTGACTTTTGCCTCTTCTTGTTTCGAATTTGCCTCACTATTTTTGGCCGGGTCTCTCACACTTTTTTCTCGTTGACTTTTGCCACTTAAGTTATACTGGAGTCAATAGGTGTTTTCACTGCAACATTTTCCACACAAATAACATTGTAAACAATGGACTATATTCTGGAAGCTACTTTTTTCACACAAACAGCATGAGTATTTTTTGCCACAGGCTGGCACAAACCAGTCATTCATGTAGAAGTTTATGAAGTTAAAAAAGTTGATTGATGACTAAGCTAATATGGCAGCTGCTATCCTAAGCAAACAGAAAGCTTCTAGAGCTGTTTACTCAGGTATGATAAAGCAGTGTTATAGCTTGCATTATTGTGGATAATCTATTGGCAATAAACTTTCCTTCTTTAGATCTTATTTAACTGCATCAACTTACACTGAAGGGGCATTTAATCAACTTACTTTTACGTCCAATTCATGTGTAGTAACTATGTTGCTATGCTAATTCTAATACTATAATTATAGCAAAACACTAATGTTACTATGGAATTTCACAAGTCTCTTTTTATGAAATAATTCATTATCATTTTACTTTATTTTCTTATTGTATAACACATTCTAAAAACTGAAACAATGCAAAATAATCTTTATCCATCTCCAATAAACTCCATTATAAACAATTCTAATTTTGAAAAATTATTTCTTTGTTCTTTGTATTAATAAACAGTACCTTGTACTTGATGGTAACTAAGCTGCATAAATCCATATTGGTGGCAATATTTGAATGATTTTTAGAAAAACATCTTAGGTCCCAAGAATACTGGATAATAGATTTTATACTTCACTTCCATGCAGATAACAGAACTCTAAATCAAATCTAACACCAACATTGTAAATACATATACAAAGTTGAAGCATTGGGGGGGGGGGTTATTTCATAAAACTCAAATTTATCCTATTTTTTCATTAGTCAGTGCAGGGAAAGTTTCAACAAAATTGTGTGGCAATTCTAATTGTATTACTTTTTTAAAATTTGATGCCTAAATAATTGCCTGGAAAAACATGTTTTTTTTTCAGATTATCAGACAAAACCCAGTGCAGATCATGATGGACATCTGCCATTGACTTCTACATGACCTCAACACATTTTTTAGCAGCTTTGGGGTATAATAATTATCTAAAAAAAAAAATAGTTTTTGCCTCTAAAATTCAAGTTTCTCCCCTAAAAAATCAACAGAAGAAAATAAAAGTGGCCCCACTAATAATGTTGGACGTTACTGGTGACAGCATTATTTTTGACTTGGTTTTATAATATGATTTATCCTGTATAGGTCATAGAGTAAACTTCGTGTATAACATTGCTTTTCCTGAAGCAGTCAATTAAAAGGCACAAAGGGTGTAAATGACAGAATATTAATATATAGTTTTTTGTTTGCATTACAAATATCTCTTCAAATCTTTTTAGTCTCAATCTGGGACAACATGTATGGTAAATGTAGCCTTTTCAGTTTAAATATTAGGTGAAATGCAAGCAAGCAAATGAACTCTGTTTCTGTTGCTTGTATTTTATGGCTGCCCCTTTGACAAGCATATTTTTGTAATGCTGTTAAATGCTTCTACTTAATTGGATTACTTCATAAATTGCTGAGCATGGGGACATTTGATAGATGCTTATTTTGTTTACTTTAACATGGCCACACCAGGGGATCTATATTCCCAATGCAGCAGAGTGCTAGTCAAATAATAATTTGAAAAGATGAAAATATGGAGCAAGGTTAATACTGATATTCTCCTTTCATAACCGATAGCCCCAAGATGTAGAGGCCATTATTTCTTGTATTTTCAGAGCAAATGAACTTGACAGATGGTTGTGTCACCTAAACCCCAACCTACCAACTTGATTATGCAGAAAACAATACAATAGAAAAGAAATCATTACTGAAAGAACCTGGTTAGTCCATAGAGGACCTGAGTGATGCAGAAGAACAAAATTAGAGTTGTGGAATTGAACAGCAAGAATGCATTTAACATAAAGTGGGTTACAGCAAGGCAATCAGTCATGGCTAAAGCTATTGTCTAAGCTTGCTTGCATGGTATATAAAGTAATCTGTCATTTCCAACTGAATTTATGGTTTATTGTTAGTAGAAAAGTGCTACGCTTTTGCCAGGGCATGTTGTGATATTTTTCAAAATTGGTCTGTTTCTCTCAGCATAAGTGATTTCAATTTATTTCACAACATCAATTTTAAAGTAATAAAATATTTCATATTCTACAGAAACAGTTTTATTTTAGATGCACAAGATCCAATTTTTGTTTTTTGGGGGCAAATTGAAAGGGTAAAGGTTACTAGGTAAGAAAGGTTGACTGCTGGCATACCCCATGAAACTAGTGAATTAGGGAAGTTGCTGTGAATTAAATACTTGTATATGCATACTGATTGTTCATGCATGGTTCAACAACCTAAATCAAAACAACAATGAATTAAAGCAGGCCTGTGCAACTAGAGACTCATGGGTCAAACTAGTTTTATAGACTCAGTCTGCACAAGGGTTCAAAGATATTTCTATTTGAAATAATGTTTCTAGTATTTCTCCCCATACCACACAGTTTTATTGTAGATAATGGGAGAAAATTGAAGGTGGAGTCGTATTGCCAAAAATGAAAATATACAAGAGAATATTTTTTGAAAACTTGAACTTTATTAAGAAAACAGCAAGCATTTGCACAAACACACTCAGCAAGTAGAAGCTGCTAAGTATCTAAAACAGTCAAGTTTAGTTTTTTTAGCCTTATTGAAAATGAATGGTGCAACAAAACTTGATGGTGTGTTTTCTTAAACATGCTGGTGTTTTGATAATAAATAAATTTAGTGCTGCTGAAAAAAGCACAAGTATTGTTGCATTTCTTTGAAAGTCTGAAAATGATAAATCTTTCCTTCATAGTTTGGTTTAGGAACACTTTTTGCAGCATATAAATTATTTACTAAAGGAACCACTTTCAATTGATACATGCCGTAAAAGCAACTTGATTGTAGTTTTGAAGAGCAATGTAGGTGCAAAGCATGGGTTTTCTGCTTCAGTCACCAACGTGTACAAGCAGAAACATACACACAGGACACATTCCATGAACACAGGCTTTCTCAGCCTTGGCGAGAAAAAGCGACAAGTCATTTATCATGCAGGTGTGGAAAACATGATTTGAATATGTTACATGTTTATTGCATTTCTCAAGTCATCCACACAACAGCTGAGTTTGGTTAATATAATATCTATAAAAATGTTATGTAGTAAATATATATACAGTGCATTCTGTAATGCCTCAGTGAGAAATAATTAAACATCAAACTGAAAATTGAAATGAAATTCATTTAGTAGTGCACCTGTAGTATTTATTTTCCACCTTAAAGGTCTTCTGAAAATGTTCAGTAGTTTCATATTGCATGTAGATGATTGCTCTAAAGAACAATGGCAATCTGTTAATAACTAAACATCTAATGCATGCACTGAAGTTAAAAAAGTTTATGCAAAATAATATTATAGCTAGAAGTTGAATGTGAATTTATGAATTTAACTATATACTTTTTTTAATTTAATTTGTTTTTTATCAATACATTGCCATAGACTATACACAATTATAAATAAGTAGTTAAATAGAATGTCCATGAAAAGTGTGTTTTGCATTACTTGTAGGTGGATGTCTAAGAACAATAGGTGAATGGCCTCTAATAAAGATACACATTTCCACAAAAATAGCTTCTAAAATCATTTGCCATAGCTGTTACATTGTCAATTTTTTTTTTTAAATTAGGTTGAATTCAAGAAAAAAAGTTGCACAAATGTTGTCTGCTTTATTTTTCCTTGTCCACATTCATGATATTGATTTTGATAAATCTGCTCCTAGGTTTGACTGTCTACTTTATTTGGGTCTAGATCTACTTTATTTAGGTAAGGTTTAAATGAGTAGGTAAGGTTACAGTATTTAGCTTTTCTATATTTTTTAAATGTTTACTGCTAATTTCGGTGACCATATTAATAAAGGGCAATTAAAGAAAATAATGTCCTAAAACTAAAGTTTTATTTAACTTTTCAGCGAGAAGATCTGTTTTTAAATATTGGAGTATCCCTTTAGCTCCCACTAAGACTGTTTTCATCATTTACATTTCCTATTTTCATTTGAGAGTATTACATTTGGGTACAGTGACAGTAACTTTAGAGCTGCATATAAAAGAAAACAGTCTCCTTACTTACAGTGGTGAATAATAAAGAGAAAACTTTTTATAGTTATATAGTAGAAAGGAGGTTGTCTAACACGGTAGGGCACATGTATATGCTAGTGCAGTTTAAAAATATGTTAAATGCAATATAAATTTGCTTTTCCATTGACTAAATTTTGCAGTTTTTTTACTCACTAAATAGTACATAATAATAATAATACATGTATAGGATCCGTTATCTGTTATTTACGGAAAGGCCGTCTACTTTAGACTCTACTTTAGATTTTATCCCATAAATCCAATTATTTTTAATTATTCCTTTTTCTCTTTAATAATAAAAAACAATCAGTACCATGTACATGATCTGTACAAATCTGTTATCTGGGAAAACCCCAAGTCCCGAGTATTGTGGATAACAGGTCCCATATCTGTAATTCAATGTCGACAGTAATTCTTGTGCATTTAAAAAAAAAAAAAAAATCTGCAATTACCTTAAGGTCTCTATTTTTCTAATGATATTACATTGTGCAAAACTATAGGGATCATTTAATTTTCCTCAGTTCTAATGTCCACTTGCTGCACTCTGCAGTCAGCACTGTATTTGTGGGGGAGGCAGGTGGTCTATGCATGGTCTAAGCCTTCATTGCATTGTGATCTATGTAATCACCTCTTCTAAATTTTTAAGATTGGACTAAATTGGAGAACTAAACAGCAAATTGAAAAATTACCTTCAGTGTTGATAAATGCAAGGATGTGCACTAGGAATAATACAAATGCTAGCTATGCACTTATAGGATTGTATTGGGCCCATTTAATTGAGAAAGATTAGGATGTGGGGTTTGTAGAACAGAATGTGCAACTATAGGCAATTTTACTCGTCTACTAAAGCAAATAAGAACTATATTGTGTAAAAAGGGAATTGACCCAAAGGGATAAAACCATATGTTTGCAGGTGCTCTTATTACTGCAGATTGCAAGGTACAGTTATACTCTACAAATCTGTAAGCAGTTAGTAACCTGATATATCACTGTCAGATTTATCCAGCCACTTATCACTTATTACAGTTCTTTAAACGGTCTTGCTTATAGTTGGAAAATAATGGGGCAAAGAAAAAGCACAATGATGCAAAAATAAGGCTGGAACTAATGCAGCTATTTTGGTACAGTATGCAATGTAAATGAATACTTGGCTCTAGTGCCTATAGCACCTATTGTAATCAAATACCATGCAAATAGTTGGACAGTGACTTGACTGTACATGAGAACTCCATTTGGATATTCCTTTTAGAAAGTAAAATGCACACAGAGAATGCATCAAAAATAATAGCACTCCCCAAGGATGGACCCTAATTGGTCCAATATTTATTAGTAATAAATAGACATGCCTGATGAGGCAGACAGTACCTATAACAGATAAAATTAGCACACTACAAATGTAACAGGGCTGAAAGGGGAAAAATGCACAAATGATAAAACAAACTATGAAGTGGTTATTTATCAAAGGTCAAGTTTATGAGTTTTTTTCTACCTCGACTAAACTCACTACTTGAATGTTTGCTTATTTATGAAAAAACCCAAATGTCAAAAACTTGATTGAATGCAATCGGGGCAATTCTTAAGAAATATATATTGTATCATAATAAAAGCAGACTGGCTGTGTTGACTGTGCATGCATCTTGCATGCATTTTTATAACTTGGCTTTGCGCTGCTTTATTGCAACAATAGTCACTCAGAAATAAAGGATTTAATTTGTCTCCATGTGACAGGCGGATGGCAGTTCAAAGGTACTTAGGCAAAGCTCCATTGGAGCCAGACAATAACAATGTTACATTTACAGTATAATCAAGTGATCTATCTAAGAAATATTAAAAAAAGGGGTCATGGAAAATTATTTCCAGTATACTATATATTCCCCTCTGTGTGGTGTGTTAGGAGGCAGGCATGTGTGAAATGAGGTAACAAAATAAAGCAGGGTTAGATTAATGTGGAAATGCTTTCTAAGAAGATTTTTGTTATATTTGGATAAATCATTTGTGTAACAATTGGTTAATAAGAAAAAGTGTTTTGGGTTATAAAGGTCATTCATGTCCTGGATTACTATTTAACATTTGAAGTTTAAATAATAAATCAGAACATTGTCTTATTTTTGTATAACACCTTAAAACAAAGGCTTTAGTGGGAATGCATTTAGCATATCAACCTGACCAGCATGCAGAATAAGCCATTATTTGGGCTTTTTCTCTACTGCATTAAAATAAAGCAGTTTAATATGGAAAAAGCCTTATTGATAAATAAAGTTCAGCAGTTATCAACCGTTTTAATGTATAAAAGCTAGTGATGGATGAATAAATTCACCAGACATGAATTTGCTGCGAATTTCTACAATTCACAGTCTGCAAATAAATTTGCAAAACAGCAGCAACAATTTACTGACGAAAAATTTGCTGTGTCAAAAAAATTTGGGCCCTCGTCAGACTAGTCGCACGCATAAAAATATTTGCGTGTCAAAATCATTTGGATGCCTGTTGACTTTAATACATTTGGCTAAAAAAGACACGCATATAAAAATTGTAACGACCGTAAAAAAATTGCATTTGTGTTTTGTTCATTTGTTCAAGTAATATTTCGGCTAAACAAAAAGAGACATTTTTATACTTATTATGCTAAACTAGTTCACAGTACTGTCTTATTGTTACAGAAAAAAAGTAAACATGGCTCTATTGGAAATTGCAATGCTACATTTGACAGTTTTCTTTATAATGGGTTACTGGATAATAGATCCATACTTGAAAAAATATGTTGCATTCAGCTATACTGACTTTAATTCAAAGATTGCGATGACTTACCTGATAATCTCCTGTTAGCAGAAAACTGCACCTGCCCGGGTTACTCGCAAGGGAGTAATCCTCTTGCTTCCACTTTCTTCATGCAAGGCACATGCACAGTAGAGTTAATACTTATTCACTCTACTGTGCATGCATTTGCCACTGGATTTTGAAGAAAGATGAAGGTTGAGGATCAATCATTTGCAAGTATCACAGACTGGCGCAGTTTTCTGCTAAAAGGTGCCAAGGTTATCAGGCATATGATTGCAATCCTTGAGGGGTGCCATAACATTTGGCACCCCTCATGGATTGGACTTTTACTTCAATAATCATTAGCAATGAAAAGTTAGCCCAATTTGAAAAATCTCAGTAGATGTAAAATTTAAGAAAATGATTCTTAAAACTATGAAGGATACAATAACATTTTCTTACAGATAACTCAACTAATGTTTCAATTACTAATATTCTAATACAAAAGCCTCTATACTTGAACACAGATTTGTTTATTTAATGGGAGTGATTTTGCTTCAATGAGTAATTTGTGAAACTGCTGAAAAGTCTATGGATGTCTTCTTAATTGCGACAAGTTTTTTTGTCGCAATTACTTTTTTATAGCAAAATACATTCGAATCACGATGGGCGATTTTCTTGACTTTTTTTGCAGTAATATTTATTTAAAATCTATGGGCAACTTTCTAAGAAACTCCCAGTCAAATCTCTATACATGAAGATATAAAATTGTGGTAAGATTCTCTTGTAGTCAAGTTTTGAATGCCTACCTTGAAGAGTTAGGGCATGTACTGTAGTTCAGCGTGTAAAGGAGGGAAGAACTGTAATTAAAATATTATATAGAATTCCATCAGGTTTACAATATCTAAATTAATAATGGCTAATAAAAACAACAATGTTCTAGAGTCTAATTCTAAAGAGCTCAGCAATAGGATTCCTTAAGGTATACAGTATGTTTATAGACACTGCAAAACTTTGGTTATAGCCAATAAGAATGTGATTAAAATTACAGGCCCTTATAGTAATAAAAAACTATTTATAAAAAGATCAATATGTTTCAAATACATTCAACTTATTATTTCCATGCTGATTCTAAATGCAATCTAAGTGCAATTTAGTATAAAAATAAAAATGATATCTAAATTTATAAATTGTTCTATTTAAATATGTATTAGACTTTGCTGCATCTCATACACCCACATGCTTTTAAATGGGGGTTTTATAAATGTTGCTTCTCATGAAAAGCAGGGTCATGTGTTCTTTTTTCCATCACCCACTGACACTAGATGACCCCTAGCAGATGATGTGTTTTTAGATAAGATTATAGCATTTAATGGTATTTCTGAAGAATAGAAAAGCTGAGGATATATGTGTATTGGATTAAGAAGCACATATTTCTTTTCTGTGACCAGATACAGTACATTGTTGTTTGTAGTGCCTGGTAATAGAATACAATGGAAATAAAGTATATAAAAAAAAAAGAAATAGGTATATAGATAGACAGACATACAGACAGACATACAGACAGATAGATAGATGATACCACAAGAAAAGATAATATTGATAACAGAACCGATTGAGTAATGGAATGTTTATCTACAATTTTTAATTACATATATGAACTAATGAAAATGTAGATGTTAGCAATAATTGAAATGTTTAATGCGTGTATATGTGTACTTACAAATATAGTTTTAACAGTTAAAAGAAGCATGCTCTTCATATGCATGCCACAAAATATCTGTTGTATTATATTACAATATTAGCTTTATTATTATGATGAATTTCTGTTATGTACTTCTTTTTAAAGAAAAAGCATTTCATACTTAATTATAGTGAAAAAAATGGTTTCTTTAATAAAGATTTCATGGTTAATGAATTGGAATCCTGAAGAATTAAGAACTGTTCAATATACTTGCAAGGAAATATAGTCAACCTTCTAAATCAATACATCTGACCTACTGGCCTCTTTGGAGTAAATCCACGTTAGGTAGCAATTTCCCAGCTTCATTTTGCAATAAGCTAAATGCAGAGTGAAGAGTTCCAGGAGCAATGCACGTAACACTTGACATAATGATACTTGTATCAATGTACTTAAAAAGTCACATACATCAGCTCTGAGATCACATATTTTTAATACATTGTCCTATCTGCCAAGATTGCAGTGACTGATTTTGTAATAGTTAAAAAAGAAGAAATAGACATTCCTAGATATATTTTATGACTTTACAGAAATCTGCAACAGGGAAATGTAATAAAAGCTGCAAAGGCTGAAAAAAAGTATATAAATAAAAATAAAAACATGCATTTTGCAGTGTAATATTTTTTCATAGACTTCAATTACTCCCCCCCCCAAAGGTGCTTTAGAAGGGGCCTTACTTTTATGATTTTTAATGCAAGGGCCCCAATAAATTAATTGTCTGGAGGATGCTGATGTTGAATGGCTGAAGTGCTGCCAGACACTTATCTGTCTGATATACAGTTCTGGCCTGAAATCATCTATGTGTTTGCCCAAATTGCAATTAATATGCTTTAGACACAATAGTTCAGTATTTGGCAGCAATAACCATCAGTAAACAAGGGCTTAAGAGAAAGAGGATGGCCATTCACTGGCCAACCAGGCATTATGTTAGACAAATTGGCTTTTGAGGCTAACGGATGTGAGAAAAATACACAATGGTATAGCTGCCTTTACATAGTTCTGCTCATTCAGGCTAACAGCCCGACTGATAAGGACTACAGGAAGTGAAGAGGATCTGTGATTTTCTTAACTTCCTTATTGGCACCACACACTGACAGATATAGTGCATAAGCAAATAAGATTTTCAAACACAATCCTTCCTTAATATGTTGATATTGGTAAGGAGCATTAGGCAACCATACATAGTAAGTAACATAGTAAGTTAGGCTGAAAAAAGACTCACGTCCATCAAGTTCAACCTTTTTTTTTTATTTTAACTGCCTAACTGCTAGTTGATCCAGAGGAAGGCAAAAAAAACCCATCCTAAGCCTTTCCAATTTGCCTCAGAGGGGGAAAAAATTCCTTCCTGACTCCAAAAAAGGCAATTGGACTAGTCCCTGGATCAACTTGTATAATGAGCTATCTTCCATAACCCTGTATTCCCTCACTTGCTAAAAAGCCATCCAAACCCTTCTTAAAGCTATCTAATGTATCAACCTGTACAACTGATTCATGGAGAGAATTCCACATCTTCACAGCTCTCACTGTAAAAAACCCCTTCCGAATATTTAGGTGGAACCTCTTTTCTTCCAAACGGAATGGGTGACCTTGTGTCATCTGGAAAGACCTACTGGTGAATAAAGCATTAGAGAGATTATTATATGATCCCCTTATATATTTATACATAGTTATCATATCACCCCTTAAGCGCCTCTTCTCCAGCGTGAACATCCCCAATTTGGCCAGTCTTTCCTCATAGCTTAGGTTTTACATACCTTTTACCAGCTTAGTTGCCCTTCTCTGTACCCTCTTTAATACAATAATGTCCTGTTTGAGTGAAGGAGACTAAAACTGTACGGCATATTTTAGATGTGGCCTTACAAGTGCTCTATAAAGTGGAAGAATGACCCCCTCCTCCCATGACTCTATGCCCCTTTTAATACAGCTCAAGACCTTATTGGCCCTTGATGCTGCTGCCTGGCATTGCTTGCTACAGCAAAGTTTATCATCTACAAGGACTCCAAGGTCCTTTTCCATAATGGATTTGCCTAGTGCAGTCCCATTAAGGGTATAAGTGGCTTGAATATTTTTACATCCCAGGTGCATGACTTTACATTTATCAATATTGAATCTCATTTGCCACTTATCTGCCCAGATTGCCAGTTTGTCAAGATCCTGTTGCAAGGATGCCACATCCTGGATGGAATTAATTGGGCTGGATAGTTTTGTGTCATCTGCAAACACTGATACATTACTTACAACACCCTCCCCTAAGTCATTAATGAACAAGTTAAATAAAAGTGGACCCAACACCGAGCCCTGAGGGACCCCACCAAGAACCCCACTCCAAGTAGAGAATGTACCATTAACAACCACCCTCTGTAACTGATCCCGTAGCCAGTTCCCCACCCACGTGCAAACGACTTCATCAAGCCCAACAGACCTTAGTTTAGAAAGCAGTCGTTTGTGGGGCACGGTATCAAACGCTTTGGCAAAATCCAAATATATTGCATCTACATGCACCAAAAATGTTTTTAACATTGGTGTGGCCAAGAATATAAACAATCATTGGCATACATAGCAATACAAACTCCAGCCTCTATTTCTTAAAAAGTAGCACTTGTGTTTTTCAGCTGCACTCATCCTGAACTAGCAATACCATTTATGTATGCCATTGTTGATGTCTTCTGGCTCCTGACTTCTGGGGCAACTTTCTGAATTGGATTCCTATGCATACTGTTTACCATAAAATACCTTTAAGTTTGCAGAATATAAAATATATTTTAGTAAATATCAAATATGTTGAAAAAAATAAATTACAATTTTTATTTATAAATCTAAAGCAAGTAATCAGAAAAAATTTTCTGAGACTTCCTGAAACCATTTACTTGAATGCCCTACTGCTTACTTGAATGAATAAGAATTATTTAGTCTCCACAGCAAGGAATGTCATATAATACTAAGAATTTGTTGCTGTTTCATTGCTATAACTCCATCCATTAAAGTGAAATTAATTGGTAAATTTAAATAAACAGCCAATATATAATTGACATCTGAAACTACCTTTATGGTACACTTAATATACAGCATTTCTGATAAAGGACCTCAGTTGGCTGAAGCCAGTATTCAGCCATGATGTATCACCCCCCCCCCTCCATGAACCACTAGTAGCTGAATAAAAGCTAGGTCTTTCTCTAAACTGCTAAGTGGCTCTAGTAGAGGCTTTATCGGCAAGTCTCCAACAGGCTCAGGGGAAAAGTGCTATCTCCTATGGCCCTGAAAATTGATATTGAACATGGAAGAAAAAATCTCGCAAGCTGATAGCAATTAGCTAAAAAGGATTTGCGACTCCATGATTCATCACACCAGGGAACCAAAGTCATTTGCAGGCAGTGTTTCCATACTCCCAGCATGCTGCTCTAAAGATATACCTCTGTTTACCTCTCACACACTAGTGTGACATTTCCTTTTTTATGAGTCCATTTTCACAGAAACATAGCAGTTTGTCTCAGCATAGGCATCCTTTGAATCTTTCTTGGCTCACTGAATGAAACAGTATCTTAAAGTTTATATTAGTTACTGTAGAATCAGTTTTCAATAGGTAGCATATTTGTGTGTGTGTGTGTGTAGATGCTTTACTATAGTAGGGAGCAAAAGGTCACTACATAATGAAGAGGAAAATACCACTCTTGAGACTTTTTTAAGGGCACCTATGGGGTTAAAGCAAAGCAAGTCAGTTTCAACCCTGACTGCATTTAAGGCATTGGACATGAAAATGGCAAGGCATTCTCCTGTGTGTCAGATGGAGATTTGCCCAATGTATAAAATAGACTGAAGATAATATTAATCTGTCCACTGGAAAATAAAAGATCAATTAGATAGCTTACAACGGTAATGGTACATTATTTGTTAAGTCAGATATTACATATGTTTTTGTCAGTGTTGCCAGCCTTTTCACTTGTCACGTATGCTTATGTTTACATGGGATTAATTAATAAGGCTTCGTGTAATTTGTAGAAAAAGTCTTCCTGTAATGTACTATTATGGTTACTAAATTCTAGCTAATTAACATTGACATTGCTTCACTTATTTTTGTTGCCACTAACTAACCTTGATGTAACACATATCCTTCCTCGTTGCCCCCAAACTTTTGTCAAAAAGTGCATTATGAGTTTGTATGTTTTTCTGTACAAGCCTATAATTACAGAACCAACATGTAATGGTTTTTTCTAGCAGCAACTGACTTTTTATATGGTTCACTTTGAGGGGCAAATTTACTAAGCGCCGAAAATGCACTAGCGTTGGCTTTGCCGACGTTTGCCCCACTTCGCAGGTGTAGTCTGCGCTATGCAAATTCACCAAAACGCAAAGTTGCGCTCAGGGAGGCGAAGTTGCGCTAACGTTACTTCGTCAGGCAAAGTGAATTTACACTAGCGAATTGCGATGCCTAATTTGCATACGGCGCAATGTTACAGCCACTACATTACACTACACAAGCCCAGGAAACATTTAATAAATAAGTTGTCATATTGCCCTAAACATGTGCCCACTATATAGTTGAGTTGCCATATGTTAAGAAATGTAGGGGGTAAGGAGGGTTATCCTCCAAAACAATACACTATTCATAGAATCACCCTAAAACAGTAACAGTTGTTTTTTTTTCAAACTCCTATCTATTGTATTGAACTTCGCCAGTCCTGACCTGGTGAAGTAAAGTCTAGCGCAAGAGGTAACGTTCAGTAAAATGGGCATCTCAGTGAATTAGCGTAGTTATGTCCCTTCATCAGTGCGTAACTTCACCTGGCATAAGGGTGCAAAGTTACGCTAGTTTGTCTACTTCGCTAACAAATTTTTGCCAGGGACACCGTTAGTAAACTGGCAAAGTCCCGAAATGACGTCACGCTGGCGAGTTAGCACTAGCTTTAGACGCTTCATGCTTTAGTGAATTTGCGCCTGAGTATTTAGGAGGTAATGTATTAAATTGTCTTTGGTTTACCACTTGTCAAACCATAGCAACCAATCAGCAGGCACCTGACCCACTGTTAAGAAATGCAAATGTACAGGTATAATTTTAAGCCAGTCTTTGAAATTCTGTGCTAGGAATAAAAAGCAATTGGGCAATCTTGTATGGTACTCTTATATGGTAACATGATCACTCCTTAGGGATGACTAATATTCATTTAAACTATAGTACAGGAGACCTTTATCCACCATATAATGGTTATTGTGATTCTGTTCTACTGTATTTCACTTTACAGTATTGTAAAAGGTACCTTGGGTTCTACAGTGTATCTTATTTTTCCTTGTTAATGTTTGCAAGTAATGGACCAGATGTAATTTAGCAATTAAAGTAAAGACAGAGTAAAGACAGCAGAGTAAAGGAGACTGTACTGTCACCCTTTGCACATTCAATTCAAGGGCATATTCTTTTTGTAATACAGAGTCAATTCACCTAATATTGAAACAATATATTAAAGTGGGTTTAAAACAATCCTGAAGCCTTAACCTGCACATTGCACAAACAAATGGAACATACACAATTTGCTTTTGTTTTATTTTATCCATTGCAGTTAGACATACACCCTACATTATTATAATCCATTGGAGAGAACTGTGACCAGCATAGAATGCTTTTTATCACCTCTTTTGACTGCTTTGTACTTAGGTCTATTTGGGGAATAGGACATAGGTTGAAAAAGAGGATTCTTTTTCCATTATCTGGAAACCTGTTATACAGAAAGCTCTGAAATTCTGAAATGCTATCTCTATATGATGATTTCCTTAATATCTGTAATAATAAAACCTTGTGCATTGCAGATTATAGACATATTATATTACAGATTCCCTGAGTCAGTTTACATGTTCATCATTTAATAATTCCCTCTTATATCACAAATCTATATCACCGCATAAACATTGTATTTTTAACATATTTATATTTAAAAATGAGTTTTATTTTTCTCCAATCCTCAATATTTTTTATACTTCTGCCACAGTCTGATTACCCTTTCACTAGACTTTTACGTCTGTATCCCACACATCTTTGAGACATTGAAAGCTTTAATATTTTTTAATTTGCAGCCTTATTTTCAAACATTCTTTAAAGTTTAGCAATCACTTTCATTACTATTTAGACATGAATTCAAGAAAAATGAATGCAAGACTGATTCCATAAATATGTATCATATGATACTGCTGTTTTCCAATGAGGTCTTTCCATGTATTCATTTTTCTTTATTGGCATCTTCTTTCCTATCTCTTGGGAGATCTTCAGGCCATGGAGCTTGGACTTTGAACATACTCAAATCAAGCATCAAAAAAGGTGACAAGGGTTAGGGAGGCTCCCTTGACATTTGGTACGCAGGCATCAGCCTTGGCAATTAAAGGCCACCTTTCTAGCAAACAGTAATTGAAAAGTGTGAACCACATGAGCCTCAAGTCAATAACAGTGTAAGCACACAAATGACCCTCAAAGCTTTCTTCTTCAACCAACCACTGCTCTTTGCTTTTTACCTTTTATCCATCCCAGCATCATCACTTAATCCACTCTAATGAGGTGAGCAGTACTGTTAAATATGGAGAACTAATAGCTCAGATGGGAGTGGAACAAATATATAAAGAAATGTATTTGCACAATGTCTATTTATAAAACAAATAGTGCATGATTACGACTACTGTTCCATTGAGCACACACACATATATATATATATATATATATATGTGTGTGTGTGTGCTGCTAATTAATATAATTATACAATTTAGGCTCCCTGAATGGAAGGTCATTACTGCTGGCCACATGTCACTGCTATGTTTACAAACAGCAGGTGCCTGTTAACAGCAAAATAGCTTTAGTTTATTTATTTATTTACTTTGTACCCATCTGTCTGTCTTTTGCAAGTGACTTGTACCTGGACATGTGAACAGCTGAATTCAAAGAAAGCATATGACTAGTGAAGCTGAAATTAATAACCTAACAGAAAATAGTAAGATTAAGAATAAGTAATTTGTTTGTGCTTTTTTCCCCCAAGAATGTATACAAACATTTATGGTAGTCATCAGACAGAATACAGTATCAACTTTTTTGCAGTTTAGAGGTATAAGGGGTCATTTACTTCTGACCCTGTCACAAGTATAGGTGCACAAAGGATGATTCTCGGCGTGAGGATTAATGCAGGCCGAAATTTGCCCCTACACTCAAATTAGTGCTCTTCTGTAGCTGCAGTGTGAGGTGCAGTGCCAGATGAACAAACTGTAGTTATTCTTACTTTGTAAATGACACCTACGTACTGTATTTTATACAGAGATAACATTTTCATATATATGTATATAGACAGTACATGTGTGTTCACAAACTCGATCTTTCCTGTAAAAATTTTTTTAACAAACCTGACAAAGCAGCATTGACCATTTTTGCTTTTAAAAGGTGTAAAAAGAAATCTGTTCTGCACTTTCACAGACTATATTTTCTGTAAGTGACAGAAAGCAAAGAATATCCATGAACTAGCTTCTGTACCTGTAATGGTAACAGTTAATGGCACTGTATTTAGTACATTAGTACTCACACAAAAACTACTGGAGGGACAATAGTACAATGAGTTTCTACAGGATTAGACTGCAAGTCTTAAATGTACACATAACTTCAAGCAAGATACTGATAATTTTGGCTCTTACACTTCTTGCACCTCCCTTTCTTTTCTTTGAGCTTAATCTGATTTTGCCAGTTCACTTTGATCTAACAGGGGCAGGCAAGTCAGGGCCACAAGTACAGATGGAGTAAATATGAAGATTAGCCTCTTCTCGTACTGCATTAGCTCCTAATACCTGATTAAGCCCAGAATCATGCAATTGTCTCAGTGCTGGCTATCAGAGTGGCAGGGCTCAGAAGGGGGCTGGATGAAGGCTGATTTTGTAATGGATACTTATTTTATCCCAGTCCTCTAAGAAGATTAGGCCTGAGGGTGTCACATTAGCTATGATCTCTAGGCCTTTGGTAATGTCTTGCCGTTTTCAAACACCTCAGCTTCAACCTTAGAACAAACAGGCAGCTTGGACTCTGGCCCCATGTTGTGGCATGAATAATTGCACACTGCCAAGTGTTTGAAGATCACAAAGTGCTGTGTAAATTATCCAGTTTGGACTTAGTAGAAGTGATTTGCGGTGACTTATTGCATCTTTTCACAGTTCAGAATTAAACTTTTTACTTTTCTTACAATGTCTTTGATGGAGAATGAAAGTTAAGCAGTGGCCCTACATTACTTTAAATAAGCCATAAAGAATGTTTCTGGTTATCGCATAATTAATCATTTGCAATAAACAGACAGCATCCAGTTCATTTATAGATAAATAACGTTCTATAAATTACACAAGCTTTTATTAATGTTGTTACTACATATATTAGCTTCACCTCTTAATTGTATAGAATCATGCACACTATCAAGAAATGTCGCCAGTCTGATTTATTTCTATAATGAAATTCAAAGCGATAATGCCAACGTTTTTGCTTTGGATGCTTTGGAATTGGATTATTACGTGTACAAACATATTTATGCAAGCTGGTATAAAAACTACAGGTAAAACTGGAAATATGTTTTAGGTTTTAGAGTATGCACTTGCTGGCCTAATTAAATAAATTATAAAAATGCAGCAAAATGATAGGATGATAGGGTCATGCTTCGAAGAAGTCACTAAAATGCTTGACATGGTAGGCTTCTGTATAAAGCCAGCCTGTAAGTGTTCTCTCCACCAGTAATTCTTCCTTGTCGCAAAGAGATTGTTCAAACTGGCCATTGGGCACTGTTTTATCACAATAGTTAGTTAGCTGCAATATCACTTATGGAATCCTTGTACTCAACAACACCCAAGCTGCACAAACACAACCCAAATCAATAAAATGTAAATTCTCAAAGAACCAGGCTGGCTCAGAAAAAAACTAATTACTTATACTGCATTTCAATACCATTAATTAGAACTGTTCAGAGCTGCCTTCTGTAGCAAATATTATTGTGCATTTGTCTTTTTTTTACTCACTATAAGAAATAATAATAAAAACATGAAGCAAAATAGTTTATTCAGTTAAGAGATACTCCGTTCATGTTCACATGAATGATTATGTAGTTCAGTGGTTTTTAGTGTATACGTATGTATATATATATATATATTGACAAAGAGCTCTGTCCCAGTAGGCTGCCTCTATATGATGGGAAGTATATAGCACCCAGCCCGAGGTATTGGCTCCTTTAAATCTCCAGAGTAAGACAGGCTAAGACCCTGGAGCAAGGATAAACCAGTATACTACCCAATTAGTCCGCAGGTAGGGCCGTTTAAGGGCGCCTGGCTGTGCATTGTGGGGTTGAACTGGGAGTCAGAGTGAAGCTCTGAACACACGCTGTGATTGTCTTTTAAAAATTGTGTGCAGTACTGGAACTCCAAAGAGGGACTACCTTATGACCATGGAGTATGGAGTTTTTTCTGTTTTGTATAAAACTACAACCAGTGAGGTTTTCGATATAATTGATCTTATACCATGGAATCTGTGACTGTTTAAGTTTATTTGGTTTGAACAATAAACCCCAGGCAAGAGCATGTTCCATTTTTGTTGCAAACCTAAGCCTCATGTCTCCTCTGTAAGAACTGTTTTACCTGAGCCCTACCCGCTGTTATGAGCAATTCCCCACAGTATACAGTATGATATATATGATCTTGCTACACAGAACAGAGGAAAATGCACAGCAGTGAAATCAAAATTCCAAATGGTCAACATTTTTAAGAATACATTTGCTCACACTAGAGCATATTTATCAAAGTGTGAAATTAGAGCCCACCATAATCAAATTCATCTTTCTATTCATTGCTTTGGGGTTTTAATAGGCATAGCTATTAAGTCTACGTACGAACAGAAAATTACTCTGAACAATTCACTAAACAATGCAAATACCTCAAAAATTTTGTAATCGAGGGTTACACTTCATAAATCATGAATTTTTAGAGCATTTTAAAGAAATGATTAAAGAAATTGAAAATGGGACTAGATAGCTAGTAAATGAACCCCTAATTTTTACCCATTCATAAATACACCCCCACAAATCCTGCACTCAGGATTCAGCTAAATTCTGAACTGAATACTGGATACTTCAGTATTTCCAAGTACAATCTTTGCTAAATCTGCCACTCAGGGAGATAGGGGATATTAAAAAAGTATTGCAAATCATTCTTGTGATCAAGCTTGATAAATGAAGAGAGAATTCTGAAATGTCCACTCCAGCTTCATCTCACTTCAAATTATATCACTTTAGATTGCTGGAAAAGCAAATCATTTTCCTGAGTAAAGCAGCAGTATTTCCATGCCACAATAAAGCATTATTGCTAGTACATTTCAGCTACCACATAAATCAAATTTTAAATCATGCAAGTTTATGTAAGGCTATGATGCTTTGTTTACTAGTACAAAACTCAATGGTGCATTAATAAGAATAATGCTTTATACACCAAAAATCATCACATATACCTAATTTGAATCACTATATCTATTGTGTGGATTCAGTCTTCTTTGGTATTTAAAGTACTGTCCTGCTGTGTTTACAATAGGTTTGCAGGAAAATTATGTACTGTGCCACTCTTAGAAGCAAGAAGTAATGAGGACATTTATTGGCATTTTAAAAATTAAGTCAGAGGTGGGTTTCCTTTTTATTGGAAACTGAAACATAAAGATTTAGCCATATACATCTTGAGGTATATTTATCAGAATCAAGTTGGATTTTTTTTTCAATTCTAGTAAAATGCAGTGAAAAAACACAGACATGAAAAAAAACCACTTTCTGAAAATTGAAAAGATTTATTTAAAAAAAATTGAAAAATCATCATAAAAAAAGCTAAAACCTGGCAAAGTTTTATAACATTTAGAGGGAATCATCTTTAACCAATTTACCCAGTTAAAACATTTGAGTTCCAGCCTTATTGAAATTAATGGACCACTGTGATTTAAACTGGTGTGCAACATTTTTTGTGAAAAAACATGTTGTTTAAGCCATGTAAATCAGAGTGCTGTTATCCTGCACTTGAGATCAGCATGTAGAGAAAAGTAAAGAACGATCACCTCTTCTTTATATTTTCACTTCCTTCTTAAAATCAATCATATCTTTGATGTATACATGTAATCACTGATTTATTAAGGGGGTTGTTGGAATTTAATTTAACTTGCTTCATTTTAGCATTATCTATAAAGTTTTCACACATGCCCTCGATTAAGAGTGTCTCTGAAAAATGCTTTAGTAAAATTTGCCCAGATTATTTTATTATGTCTTGTGTATTATATATTACTGAGATTAAATACATTTTTATGCTTTCCTTGTACGTGTTCTGTATAATTCAGTCTATAAAATATATAATGTTATAGTCAAACATTTTTACCACTTACGATATTTTTATAAAATGACATCTCTCTTAAAGTTGCACTGGTCTGGGCAGCACATCGAATAAAGCATCTCTGTGTAGCTCTGAAAACAATTAGGCTAACATCATAAACCTTTACATCTACTTTGTTGGCTAGCTAATTCTGTCAATTGGTGGTCCATATGGTATAGTAAAAAGGGAATTTCTACAGTTAAAACATTGCTTTAGACACTCTAAAAGGGTCAAGACAAACATGTATATGAAATAGATTTTGTTGATGCATATTTTTGTCTGTGTAAAATGTTATGTCATCCAGAAACCCATTATCCAGAAAGCTCTGAATTATGAAATGGTAATTTCCCATAGACTCTAGTTTATGCAAACAATCCAAATTTGTAAAAATTGGTCACTGTTACAACAGTACTTTGTACTTGATCCAAACTAAGACATAAATCGTCCTTTTTGGAAGCAAAACAGCTTATTTGGTTTATTTGATTGGGTTTTATTGGGTTTATCTAATGAGCATTTTGATAACAGGTCTCTGTTCCAGAATATGTACATTCAAAGTTTACATTTGAAAGAGACTCTTGTATTTAGAAGTAAAGCACCCCTAAGGAAATTGCAAGGTATACTTGAAGCCTCATTAGTTTACTCAGGAGCCTATCACATAACAGTATGCTTTTGGCATGGGAGCAAGGGAGTAGGCTAAAATACCCAGAGGAAGCATAAGTGGAAGTGGTAAAGAACAGAACATCACCTTACAGTTAATACCAAGGTTAGAAAATAACTAAAAAGTCAATTAATACAAGCAATGTTAACCTGAAGGCAAACATGCAATCTGGTCTGCATTTGATTCTGACTTGGGCACTGTCTAGCGCACAATTATTCTAAAATATGCCTTTAAAATTGCCATTCTATGAGTGTTCCATTAGTTTTCTAATTACTCTCTAAATATTAAATTTATTTGAAATCTATATAAGATCCAACACATTTTTAGAGCATGGAAGCTAATTCTTTTTCAAGCAGGTAACATGTCATGGTTTCGGTTTTAAACCACACATCCGATTTACATGTCTGGTTACAAGAACTGGTACAAACATATATGCTAAGACATGCCATAAAGTGGAACCACTTTTCAATAACTGCCATTTGAAAATTGCTGTCTAAAATAAGAATGCCAGGTTTTTTTACTTGCATCTAAACTGCATAAACTGTTATTCATTTATTGTATTTGATCGCTCTGAAAACTTAAAGGGTACATACAGCAATACGCAACACATCGGTTTTTCTGGTTTACTACCAATTTCTCACAATTTATCTATGTGTGATTCCCCCCCCCCCCAATCCCCTTTGAGATTACTGAATCTTGAATGTCTTGAGTCACTTACACATGCAAGCTTGTAACAATGCTGGGATTTTACCTCATAAGCTTATGCATTGTAACCCTGATTAAGAAAAAACTAAGCTTTTGTAGGCTGGGTGTCCAAAATAACAGCATGTGGTAAGTAGTTCAGCACACACAGTTATCCTGAAAAAACCTAAATAGGAAAGGATGAGCCCAACACAAAAGAGTTAGTACAACATATCCTCTGGAAGTTGTGTGAAATCTCAGTTTGATGTAGTGTTTAAATTTCCCAGGAACAAAACTAAGGTAAAGATAAAAGAGAAAGAATAAAAGGCTTCTTGATTTAATCTTGTACTCAGCCAATTTACATACCTTTATTAACCAAAATACTAAAAGCTTACAGTAATAATAGTACTATTTGAGAACACATAACATTAAAACAGCACTCCACAATAAAATTGCAAAATAAAAAAAGAACATGGTAGAAATTGCCCACAAAAAAAGGAGCCGAAGGGATGTACAGCTGAACCTTGTAAAGGCCAAATCTGTAAAGCAGTGTATGATAATATAATAATATTCTCCAAATAATGCTATACAAGTTAACTAAACTAAATGGCATATTTATAATGTTTTATTGTACTAATACTGTACAACAATTAAATATTGCAATGCAAGCCAGATTAATGGATAAAAAAATTGCCTTTACTTGACATATTTCATTTTTTTTTTTGCACTTTTAAGCATGCCCCCAGTTAAAAGACTTTATTGTTGAACTTAATCCTACCAGGTTAATATTGTTATATAGGTAGTAATAGATCACTTCAGGTTGATGGCCCATTTTGTCCCTCTATACAAACTTCTGCTCATATTTTTGTTCAGCGCACGTTTCACCTTAATGCTTTTTTAATTTGTCAATAGTGGTCTTAGTGATTTTTAAATTTTTCAATAAATGTCGCAGGTTCCCAGTTCTAAGTTTTGCCTCTTGCTCTGGAGATCACCCAGCATCAACTAACAAATTTCTTCTGCCTATCACCCACAGGCCAAAAGAGCAGCTGAGTGAGTTTATCGATAACTTGAACAGTTTAGAGGTGTCATTTTCCCAACTGTCAGATGGCTGGTCCAATAATTTTCTCTGTGCAGAAATTGCCAATAATAATGCTTCCCATGATTTTACACAAAGGTCTCCATTCCTCTGTGTTTATGGCTACCATCCTGTCTTTTCCCCAGAACATACTGATGTTCCTGCTGCCAGCAACAATTTTGGCCACATATCGGCCATTTGAAGTGCTACTAAATATATGCAGGCTACCCCAAGTTCATTGCTTTTTCCCTCCTATACCTGAAATCATCAGCCCTGTTGCTATTTGACTCAAACTTGCCCCAGACATGTGCATATCTATTGTTTTCCATGTGTACCTTGCTGGACCTATAATTTTTACCAGTTCTCCTCTGGACAACAGCCACCTGCTTCTAGCATAGGGCATTGTCAACAATAATATAAGGAGTAAATACCTGATTCCAGACTTTCCAGAGGCAACTTCCAGTGCCTTAGCCATGGCATGGCCATTGGCACTGAGTAGTGAAGGGCGAATTCGCTGCGAATTCCCATGATTCGCCACAGGCGAATAAATCAGCGCAATGCCAAAAAAATTTTGCCTGGCGAAAATTTGCCAGTGTCTCATTTGGACACGGGCATCCGTTTTTGGACACAGGCATCCATTTTGGATGCCGGCGTCCTTTTTTTTTTTTTGCCGTTTTTTGTGAATTCCTATTGGAAATTTGCAAAATTTCGGCGAAGCAAAATGCCCCAGATTTACCCATCACTAGCTTTGAGGTGTGTTCTTGGGTAAAACATTTTACTGTCCATGCTTGTTGACTATTTTATATACATTTTTTATGTTTCTGTAAAACCACATACTATAAATGTGGTGTATAGGATTCTCATTACAAGTGTTTGAATAGTTTCAAATCCTTTAAGGTATTTTTACTACAGTAAAGCCATAACTAATACCTACCGTAGTCTCGGTAGGAGGCAGCGTCCATTTTAAAATATTTTATCATGTGAAATAAGCATTCTGCATTACATGTTAAAAGGGTAATATAAAGTGTGTAGACAAGTTTGTAATTGAGGATTATGATGAGTGAATTATATTAAGGTTTCAATATTATGTTTTCACTAAATTGTTGCTTTTTTGAAACTATTGTTTTATAATCCAGTGGGATACAATTTTAACACAGAACAGGAAGATTAGCTTCCATTTGCATTGTTTGGAAGATATTTTTACAACCAACACCAACATTGATAGCCTAAATGGGCAAAAGAATATAGAAGAACCACCATATGGAGCTTACCTTGATATAGGTATGGTGAATGGGCCATTTTTTATCACTTGTGACTAATAATTTCGGTTTTGTACAAAGTATGCATTTGGAAAGATTGGGTTATTAGCAAAACATGCTACCATAGACTATTAATTGACAGTATATTTTTAAGCAATCTTGGGCAGATGAGAAGTACATATATTGGATCTGCGTTCTTGATGGTGACTAAGCTGAATGAATCTATATTTGTGTAAAACCATCCTGTTAAAGGGGACCTATCAGCAAAAAGAAATTTTTCCAAATCCTATTTCATCCCATTAGCCTAGCAAAATTAACTTTAATTAAACTTTATAAAATTATTTTAATCTTTTCTCTTGGTCTACGAACTCATAATTATAGCAAGGAGGCAGGAGCCATTTTGTGGATACTATTATTAAGGCAAACCTTGCATCATTTCAAAATCTTGTTAGTGAATCAGAATAGGAGACCTGATGTCCATACCCATGTATGGGTTACACCAGGGGTCCCCAACCTTTTGTGCTCGTGAGCCACATTTAAATTTAAAAAATAGTTGGAGAGCAACACAAGCATGAAAAAGTGTCAGCGGGGGCCTCCGGCTCCCACGAGGGGGGGTGAAGTCAGGATCAAGGAGGAAGTCCTTTCCAGCGAGTTCAGGCAAAGTACAGTTAGGGGAAATCCAATAGCGAAGTCCAGTCCAGGCAAAAGGTACAATTAGGCAGGCAGCAAGGTTTACAAGGTCAGGAACAGGCAGGGGTCAATATCAGGAAGTCAGTAGAAAAATACAAGGCTAAGAGACCCAGGAACACAATAGCTATGTTGAGCTATACTCGGGCATTGAACCTGGGTCTCCGGCGTCCTTTTAGCTTTGAATTTGGCGCCATTGCACCTCTGGCGCGGCGTGATGACGTCACGGCCGGCGCCGAAACCACGTGGCGGCCATGGGCGCCGCCATCTTGGAAGCGCCGCCGCGGGAGATGGACGCGCCGCCCGGAGCTCCTGGAACTGCTCCGGGCGGCGTTCGTGACAAAAAGTCCATGGGGATGTCAAATAAGAGCTCTGATTGGCTTTTTGGAAACCCCTATATGGACTGTCAGCCTACAGGAGAGACTGTTTGGCAGGACATCTGTTTTTTATACAACCAAAACTTGCCTCTAAGCCAGTAATTCAAAAATAAGCACCTGCTTTGAGGCCATTGGGAGCAACAACCAAAGGGTTGGAGAGCAACATGTTGCTTGCGAGCTACTGGTTGGGGATCACTGGGTTACACAATTAAATGGTGAAGAGAGCAGGGGGAATGTGGGGAGTGCAGTGACAGCTAGTAAGTGCTGAATAGAGCAGGCACTATTTGATTGACAGCTGAGATTTATAAATAAACAGCTGTATATGCTTTAATAAAAAAAAAAAGAATTTGATTTCATGTTCAGGTCCCCTTTAATAAAGGATCCCTTATCCAAAAAACACCAGGTCCCACGTCTTTTATCCCAAGTAATATTGGACAGTATATGAAAGCCACTAATGGTGAATATAATGTCATTATACTGTGACAAAATACTTTTAGTTTTCCTTTTTATTTTGAATATATTGAAATAGCCTTTCAAAAGTTATATTATTATTATTTTAAACTAATATTTAATGGCAGTACAAATGCTTGTCAGTGAAAATCATTAATTAACATTAATAATCTGCCAAAAATGCCAGTAGCCAATTGAGTTGTTTTTTCAACCAAACCTTATTGGGTTGAATCTAAGTGTAGTTTATAATAAAGCATTTACAAAGAAGCATCTGTCTATTCACCTGTTTCACATACCATTTTGGAGACCTGGCGAATTTCTTCAATTTAGCAATGAACTTAAGTCATTATTAGAAATGACAGAGAAACCTGATGAAATTGTACTTTCATTTTTGAAAACAAAATTGCAATCAGACCAACATGATTTTCTCATGGTCTGACCATGCTAATGCCAAGTTGAGACATGGGCAAATTTATTTAAAAGTCATAATAGAGTATTACCATGCAATCTTCTTTTACTGGCCTTTAATAATATAAAACTTCAATTTGCATGTAAATGCAGTCAACTTTCATATCATCAAAATACATGAGCCATGGGAAAGTAATGAATTGAAGTTTGATGTGGCAATTACTGACGTTTATAAAGAATTTTAAAGAGGTCATTCTAGTCTGGGCTGAGAAAATGAGGAAATCAACAGGGAATATTTTCAATATAGTAACCATGGGAGTTGAAGGCAGTCCCAGGTGTTAGAAGGCAAGATGATGATTAATAGGGAGGCAGTATGAAGAACCAGGCTAAACCTTAGACTCAATAACATAGTTGTATTGAAAAGGTACTTGCTGGTCTCCCTCTTTAGCAGTCGCAAAATGTGTTCCAGAGGGAATAATGCAGCAAGTGTTTATGAGAGAGAGCAGTGCTGACGGTTTAATTGGGCTTCGCGTCCTTTCGGCTCTTCTTGGAGTCTGATACACAGTTTAACCTTTTTTCCACATCAGATATTCAAGTGCCTCTGGGATTTTAATAAATCAGGGGCTTGATGGCTTGGCAAAACATTGACTTAGTTGGTAAATTGAGTTAAACTGTTTTTTCTGTGCCTGTTGTAGTAATTTATAAAACTCTTGCAGTTTTCAAGGTAATGTAGATCAACCCTGAATTTTCTAGAGTGTTTTGTTCATCTGTGACAAAAGCCAGTATGATGCTGAGGATTTAACATTACTAGGATTACAGGCATATAAGTGAACATGATGCTTGCTTTAAAACATAAGTGATAAAAGAATGGAAAGATAGATAGTTTTAATTGTTTTATTCATTACTTTTTATTCAGTATTCATTACTAGTTTTAACATTTTCTTTTATCACTTTTACTTATCAGTGTCACTGGTTGTTTGTAAGGAAAAATGCTACATAATGTGTAAAAATTTTGTGAAGTAATTCTTTTTTATATACAGATATGGGATCTGTCATCTGGAAACCTGTTATCCAGAAAGCTACTTAAAGGAAGGTCATCTCCCATAGACTCAGTTTTAATAAAATAATTCTATTTTTTTTTTAATTATTCCCTTTTTTCAGCAATAATAAAACAGGACCTTGTACTTGATCTCCACTAAAATATAATTAATCCTTATTGGTGTAAACTCATCAGATTATTTTACACCAATATGGATTAATTATATCTTAGTATTTAATTATTATTATCCTCTTGGGTTTAATACATTTTTTAATTCTGGGCCCCATGATTTCTAATGGTGGACCGGCTTCTCACAATGTAAAACATTCAGTGGCTAATAAGACACTGAGTGTTATTTCTAATCACTAACATCTGCTCTCATGTTTCGTTAAATAATTTGTCAAAAAATGCTTTGCAATTGAGATATTTTATTAGATACACTGCCAATGTTCACAAAAGTCATTTGGTTGCAAACTTTGCAAGGAATTTGTTGAGGTCTGTATTTGTTCAAAAAGGATACAAATATGGTAGCTGACGTTTGCAATGGTCCTTGAGTATATTTTTTGTGCTAGCAAAACATATTACATTCCCCCAAAAATCACTTGCTAATTCATGCATGTAAACCCCAACCACTCACAAGAAAATCCAAATTTTTACACACTTTTGCATGTTTTAAGGCCCACTCTGCCAAGGGGCCCCTGACTGCAGTGCCCCCTGTCTATGGGTGCTTTAGCAAGTGTCAGCTCCACTGTTTAAATATGCATAACTAACCTATGTAATACACCTGAAATAGATGCACATTGGTTTTCAAAATATTTATGCTATAGTATGTTTCAACAATCTGTGCACAGGGACAATGCAGGTAAATATTAATTTGTCTTTTGGAAATCATTTAGAAATATTTGAAGGCCAGTATGATGAGAGCAGTGCTTAAATAATATATTCTTTATCAAACAATAGTATTTTTAGCATATACTTACAAGTATATTGTCACAAAATTCTTTCCTTTTTTATGTTGTTTCTGGTTAATTTTTTTAGATAACTGCTCCTCTTTATCTAACTGCTGTCTCAATGCACATCCTAAATTTGAGGAAAACAAATACATCAAGGAAAGACTAGAAAGAGATAGCATGGGAAACACTACATTGCTATCACCCCTACACACCGGAAGGAAAGATCTATCAAAAGAACTAATGAGAAACTCTGTATTTTGAGATAAGTGAGCAATGTGGAAAAAATACAAGATTTAAAAACTAAATATCTTCCCATTTATACTCTTCCGGTTGATTGCATGTACCAAATGAAGGAAACGAGTCAAGCTATAAATGGGGAAACAATAATATTATAATGAAAAAAAATTGGAGCAATCCTAAAATGGTTAGTAGAAAGAGTATACAAAATACTTTACAAAGCTAAAAATGACACATTAAAAATTGTACAGTGTCACAAATAAGGAACATCCAGCCTAATGACAGCTTACAAAGGAATATTTTAATAACAGAGAAACTTTTAGCAAAATATTATTAATACAGTGTACAGGTATAGCATCTGTTATCAGAATTGCCGAGGTTTTGTTTTGTCACCAAATTTGATTTATGTTATTTTAGTCATGACATAATATTTTGGAGCCTTTTCTATAATGGTTTTCAGGATGATAAATACCATAACTGTAATAATAAATATCCCAGCTTTCTTGTGTAAATAAATAAGTGCTAAATACTAGAAGGTTCATTTACATTACAGAATGCAGTGTGGAATGTACACACAGCATTCTCTAATTTAAATGACCCCTGCAGTATTTAGCACTCATTTGCCCCTTCCTCTAGTGCTTGCACTTCATGTTTAAGCAAATAACCCCTTGGATTTACTTTTATGCACTTTGTATACTATGCAGTCAAGAAGTCCTTGTGTTGAACATCCAATCTAAACATATCTGTTGGAAAACACTGTCTAGTTTAAATCCATACATTTGCTCTTAATTGTAGTTCAGCACATTATGATTGTAAAAAAAAGCCAATAGATACCCAGCAACCTCAACCTCAGTAGTACATCTAGTAGTGCATTGCTCCTAGTGACCTCAAAACAAGTACTTATATTTTTTAATTCTTGGCTTGGGGAACGTGTTGGAGTACTGCCAAACAGAGCCTCTTGTAGGCTGCCAGTCCACATAGAGTTACCAATAGTCAATCACAGCCCATTATATGGAAATATTTTATTTGTGTTGTGTTATTCTTCTTCTTTTAATTACATTTTAATGTGGCTCATGGGTAAAAAAAGGTTGGTGACCCCTGAATTAGATGATAATGAGATATATATATTATGCACTTTAACCCTATTTTGTACATCATAGTCAGTATTCAGTTCCTAGCTAAACACAGTCTGAATATGGTCAATCAGAGTGAAGAGAATATAAAGAGAGGATGATGCATAAAACTAGAGAGATATGATTGGTTGGATTGTTCAGCCTATACATGAATTACCTTAATTCACTGGAATATTTCCAATTTATTTAAAAAATAACTTTAAAAGTGGATTTCAAAATTTGGTACCACAAAAAAAGGAGATCATTTGTAATTGTTTTTAGAAAAATTGTGGCTGAATATATTCCCTGTTTATTTAGTGTATTTTCAGGCACTGTTTACTTACAGTAAAAAACAATAGTTAATACTGGGGCAGGATGGTGGCACAGTGATTAGCATTGTTGCCCATGTCTGCATTGGTTCCCTCCAGGTACTCCTTAGTCTGTAAACTCCACTTGGGCTAAATGATGCATAGTATTATTAATCCATGTGAAATATGTTGGCACTCTATAAAAAAAAGCACATTAATACATGTTTATCCATACAATTGACCAAATGCAGGATACGTGTAAATTTACACTAGTGTCATCAAATGTGATATGTCCTATGCCATCTATAACACAATATTTTCCTGATGACTTGTGTACAGAGTGACACTTATATTGACTTAGCGCAGGGCCAGACCGATCAGGCACCCTAGGCAGCCTGGTCGGTCGCAGCGCCCGATAAAAGTGCGCTCCCCGGAAAAGACGTGCGCATGCACAAAAAGGGGCACCTGAGAAAGATGCACGTGCATGCGCAAAAAGGACTAACACACTATGCATCAGAACAGAAACGAGGGACCGGACTAGGGGTTCAAAGACAGAGAAGGTGCGTGCCTGGTGCCCCCAACTTTGCACCCTAGGCAGGTACCTACTCTGCTTATCCCTTGTCTTGGCCCTCTATTGACTTTATATCATAGAATGTTTATGCTCTGGCTCTAAAGCAACACAATAGGTAGGCTATGGAAATGAAAGGAAGTTTGCAGTCAGGCAGTTTGAGACCAGTAAAAAGCAAAAGAAATGAAGGTATTACACTTTAAAGACAAACTAAACACAGACAAAGTATTAGGATAAAAATTATTTAACAAATACATACAGTAGATCCCGCAGATGTTAATGCTGATGGATGAGGACCTCTAAGGAATTCAGGGATTCTGCCTGACATATTACATAAGTTAGATAAAAATGCTTCTGAGTTAATATTAAGATATTATTATATTAGGATGATATTTGGGTAGAATGTTTTTGTGTTCTAATAGAAACAAAAGAGATTTTAACATTCAACTATTAAATGTCAACTGAGAAATCTTGGGCAGTGGTTTCTTACAGCATACCACAATAATTCAATCAGATATTTTGTATGTATATTCTAACCATGCCTCAGTAGGTTTGGATCCCTTACAGATCTTAACACTCCTTGTGTAAAATGCTTATTCTGTAGCAAATAACATCTCGAAGACCTCATTCAAATTATAGTGCATTATTCTCCATGTAATGAAAACCCCTATTGATCCTGAGACTGCCACAGTTGACTAGCAAAGGAAAACAGTTGTTTGTTGAGTGGACTACCTATTGTGACTAATCACTCTCTGAAAGGACTTTTATTAGGTACATTTGACAAAAATCTGTTTTCACCTCATCAACTGCAAGTATCTTGTAAACCAGTCAATAAACAAATTTCCCATTGGAATGTTGACATTTATATAAAAATTCAAGTTAACATTTAACAAATCAATGACATCTACATATCCTGTTTTACTCTAAATAGGGAATAACATTTTCAGTAAATCCCAGGCTATAATATAAATAGCAGTTTTCAGACAAAAGTGTAATTAAAATAGACTTATTGATTTATCTATCTATAAGTTGTCACCCATAACCCCCAAATTTTTCTGAGGATCATATGAAAGCCAGTACACATCACAACCTCTTCAAATTGTGAAAGAGACTTCTACATTATTTCGATGGGTTTTAGCTTGAGTATTTTCGTATGTGGATTTTTAGCAGCTTTGGGGTATAATAAATCTCTACAAATTTGAGGTTTTTTTTCCTCTAAAATTTCAAGTTTTCCCCTTTAAACTTCAAAAAATTGGTTTAATAAATAGGTCCCTTAAGGTATGGAGATCCAAATTATGGAAATATGCCTTATCCAGAAAACCCCAGGTCCTTAGCATTCTTGATAATATATTCCATGACTGTATATTGTTTGGCTGTGAAGGTATCTTTCTGTAGCCTCAATGTGGTTGTAAGTGATTGCTGTTCCTCAAGGTAGAAGTTATTCATCTCTAATCCTCACCTGTAGCTATAGTCTGAGAATGAGTGGGAATCCAGGCGATTCCTGGATTTGTGGTCCATTTTCTTAAACAAAGCCTTTAACATTAACCTGAAAATTGAAGAAATGTTAGTTGTGGATTAGATTTCAAATCTATATAAAATATATAGCCTAGAATCAGTATTACTTTTATTCAGGGCCGCCTTTAGAAATCATGGGGCCCCGTACAACAAAATTTTTGCACACCCTGGCACCCAAGCCCGACCCCTGATACTGCCCACTCCACATCACAGTTTAAAGACCACACAGACATCAGTGCTAAAAAAAGTAACCCCCCACACAAGTTATAAAAAGCTATTGGGCCCCCTTAAAAGTTAAAAAAGTTAAAAAAAATTGGGGCCCCAAAAAAATATTTTTTAAAAAACATTGGCGACAGGGCCCCCTTACAAGTTAAAAAAAAAATTGGGGCCCCAAAAAATATTTTTTTAAAAACATTGGTGGCAGGGGCCTATAGATTATTAAAAGAAAACATTGGTGGCCAGGGGATTAAAAAAAACCCCCAAAAAAAACACATTGGTGTCAGTAGAATTGAACTCATGGCTTCAGGGCTTCAGCATCAGCTCCTTTCAGGTATTTTCACTTCTTCAGGACTTCAGTGTCGGCTCCTTCGTTACTTGGGTTTTTCCGTCACTTCAGGACTTCAGTGTCAACTCCGTCGTGACTTTGTGTCTTTCCGCCGCTTCAGGACTTCGCGTCTGTTCGGCACTTCCGCATTCAGTGTTGGAACATTGGAAGGAGCCGCACAGGCTCTGCGCTCGTAAGGGGGGCCCGGCTCTTGGAAAAATGCTGCACTGCCGGGCCCCCCTTCAGCCCCAGGCCTGGGACACTTGTCCCTCCTGTCCCCCCCTGATGGCGGCCCTTCTTTATTGCTCATATTTTCAGCCTTAGGATTGTTCTCTATTGTATATCAAGAAACTGATTTATGTAACCAATTAGAAAAGATACAGTGAAAAGGTGTTTGTTCTCACCAGGTTAGGATGTTATGTTATTAAAATACAGAGCCCAATTATTTTGGAACATATGGGATGTATATGTCACATAACACTAGTACCTTTAAATGTAGCAGAAATAGGGTTGAGTCCACATTCTCCATGATGCACATCTAGTTTAGGCTTCCTATAAGAGCAAGCCAAAAACAGATGGACAGACAAATATACAGGGAAGATCATCCACAAAAACAAGGTACATAAATGGGGGCCAAATTTGCATAATCATATACTAACCTTATGATGGGGTGGTGGGAGGACCTTATAATTATATGGCAAGGATCAAAACATGACTCATGAGAGATTTGTTCTCTATCTAAATACTAATGAGTTTGGTTTGGAATTCACACACATTTACCAATTTAGCTCTAGGGGTAAATGTACTGAACTCATGAAAAGTATCTGTGTGCAGACAATGCTAATGTTTTTGCTTCCGGTATATGGTGCAAAATGTTGTGGTAGATTGTGGAAAGTGACAACTACAGTGGAATTTTTGGCAAATTTTGCCCAAGTTTTTTCTTATGAAATACAAACCCCCAGCCTTCTACTTTCATATACCTTGGTTTCTGCATGCTCCACATTAAACTGTTATTGGTGATTCAAAAAACCAATGAAAACAATCAGTCTAGAAGGAATCACAAAAAATAATCAATTAGGTTGCACTACGTTTGGTAAATGAGAACTTTCATCAACAACTGTGAACTAGTGATGGGCGAAACGGGCGAGTATCGCTTCGCCGAAAAATTCGCAAATTTTTCGCTGATTCGCGAAACGAGTCGTGCGTCGTTTTTGACGCGCGTCGCGTCAAACGCGTCGCGTCATTTTCGGCGTGCGTCGCGTAGTTTTTGGCGCGTCGCGTCAAAAGCGACGCGCGACTCGTTTTTGCGCTGCAAATTTTTTTTGTGAATTTTTTTGGCAGTTTCGCGAATTTATTCGCCAGTGGCGAATCGCGGGAATTCGCCGCGAATTCGCCCCAGGCGAATAAATTCGCCCATCACTACTGTGAACAGTAAAAATTAAAAATAAATTACAAGTCTAATATTTGATCTCTTAAAATCCTGCTTTAGTATAATTCCATGTCACAGTAACTTGAATTTAACAGCATTCATTCAGCCAAGCACTCATAAATTCTGTGTTTTCCAACATAAAATACACATTTAAAAAAAAAAAAACTGAAAAATGGCAGCAAAGCAAAAAAAGTCACAAATTATTATACATCCCCCCAAATATGTATACCAAAATAGTCATGTCATTGGTACATTATAAACATGCCTAATTCATTGAAGGAACCCTCTAGTACAGGGGTGTCCAACCTGTGTCCCGAGGGCCACATGCGGCCCAGGATGGATATGAATACGGCCCAGTTTGAAATGCTTGGTTCCTGAGGAAATGTCATGTTGCAAAGGATGCATAGGAGTAGGCAGGATGCGGATTAGTAGTAATAATAATATAATAATAAGTCTATTTAATATCCAGTTGTCCCATATTTAAATGTAAAGCTCTATCTGGTTATTCAACTGGTATAGTAGTTCTTTTCTGTGCATTTTCTTTACTTTTACAAATCAAAAGTGTTTGTGCATTTCATGTGTGGCCCCAGACAATTTTTCTTTTTCCAGTGTGGCCCTGGGTAGCCAAAAGGTTGGACACCTCTGCTCTAGTACCTACAGTATAAGCTTGGATAAGGCTGCTTTTGTTTAGGTATGCACGTTTTTAAACAACTGAACACACATTTTAAATGGAGGAGTTGGTGCATAAAAAAGTAACTTTGGTGTAAGTTAAGTGCCAACAAATCGGTCCTGTATATTATGTCAATTATTAATTCATGCATGAACACTGAAATTTCTATGATTCTCCAGCACCATCAGTTACTTGAATACTGATGTAAATTGTAATAAAGTATTACATTTGACAGTCGGCTTGGTTATTCTCATTCACGTTTAATTTGCAAAAATCTCCTGTCACGTTTATCTTAGTCACACTTTGTCACCACAGCCGGATGTCAAATGGTTCCAAATTTCTCTCTTATTTACAAAGTACAAGATGCAAAGCAGAATCTTGTATGATTTCAGATTCTTTCTGCTTTATCTTTATTTTTGGAAGGTTGCAGTTGCTGCAATACTTTTTAAATAATTTACTGGGGCAATATGGTACACTGAGGGGCACATTTACTAAGGGTCGAAGTGAATATTCGAATAAAATTTGAATTTAAAAAATTTGAATTTCGAAGTAATTTTGGGCTACTTCAACTATCGAACAGCCCTAAATTCGATTTGAATTTTTCGAATTTTGAAGTACTGGCCCTTTAAAAATCTTTCGAATTTGCCACTACTCCACTTTTTTTAGCCTATGGGGAACCTGCCCTGAAAAAGTCCTAGGGATTCAAAGGATTTTGCACAAATTTGAACAATTCAAACGATTTTTATTTGATTGAATGCTGCCTTTTTCAATCAAAAATGGCCATATTTGATCGAAAATGAACCCCCAAAAAATGTGATGGTTGAATTCCAAATAGTAAATCTGCCCCTGAGTATTCAATGTATAAGTCTTGTGAGTAGGCCACTACTGTCTAGTGGATATTCTGCTAGTTGCTATGCTATTGTAACTTGGAAAAAGTACAGGTATGTTTAAAAATTCACTAAAAAGTCTAAAGGTGGTCATACACGTAGAGATCCGCTCATTTGGCGATGTTGCCAAACGAGCGGATCTCTCCCCGATATGCCCACCTTGAGGTGGGCGATATCGGGCTGATCTGATCGTGGGCCCTAGGGTCAGTACGGGCGGGACCGCATCAACGAACAGATGCGGCCACGATCCGACGGGATTTTTAATCCTGCCCGATCGACATCTGCCCGATTTTCGGGCAGATATCGATCGGGAAAGCCCGTCGGAGGGCCCCCCACACGGGCAGATAAGCTGCCGACACAGTCTGTTGGCAGTTTTTATCTGCCCGTGTATGGCCACCTTAAGGGGCAGATTTACTATTGGTCGAATTTCGAATGCTAAAAAAATTCTAAATTCGACCATGGGAATAGTGGGGAATAGTGGGGAAGTAAAATCCTTCGAATTCCACTATCGAATTCGAAGGATTTTACCACAATTCGATCGATCGAACAAACGATCGAATATAAAAAATTTGATTGAACGAATATTCGAATTCGAATTGAATATTCAAACGATTTTAAACAATCAATCAAATTTTTTATATTCTATCAAAGAAAATGATGCCCAATTAGGTAGCTTTGATCTGGCGAAGTAGGTGGTCGAATTAAAATTTAAAGGGGAAGTATTTGACCATCGAATATTCAAATAGTCAAATTAAATTTTATTCGAATATGCGAATCATTCAAATTCGAATATTCGATGGTCGAATTTTCCTAATTTGCATATTCTAAAATTCTAATTTATTAAAAATTTGATCAAACTTCGAATTCTTCATGTGAATTTAGTAAATCTGCCCCTAAGTGTTAAAAATAGTGATGGGCGAATTTATTCGCCTAGGTCGAATTCGCGGCGAATTCCCGCGATTCGCCGCTGGCGAATAAATTCGCGAATCACCAGCGAAATTTCGCTTGCCGAAAATTCGCCGAAAACGAGTCGCGCGTCAGTCGCGCGGCATTTTTGACGCGACGTGAGGAAAACGACGCGACGCGTGTCAAAAACGGCGCGACGCGTCAAAGTTACCGCGTCGCGCGACAAAATCGTCCCGCGACTCGTTTCGCGAATTTTTCGCCAATTCGCGAATTTCTCAAGAAATTCGCGAATTTTTCGGCGAAGAGAATCGCGGGAGATTCGCCCATCACTAGTTAAAAACAATAATACAAAACTTTGGCAGGTAAAAGTTGAGGTCCTAGAGAAGTCAGTGGGAGCTGCAGTGTTCATGTTGGAACATTTTAAATCAATTCAGACTTTTCTGAGTTTTCTGATTTTTTTTACTAGGAATTGTCAAAAAACTAAAATTTTTTGAGGTTTTAGAGGTAATTGAATTTTTATGGCATTATTTTCTGTTCATACTTTTTTATTCACATAGTTACATAGTTAAATTGGGTTGAAAAAAGACAGAGTTCATCAAGTTCAACCCCTCCAAATTAAAAACCCAGCATACACAAACACACACACACACATCTCCACTATTTCACACAAACCATATATGCCCATAGCTACACTAACTGTAGAGTTTAGTATCAAAATAGCCTTTGATGTCTGTCCAAAAAACTGTGAAGAACCACCTATGCTGCTTCATATGAAAGTCCTTTTCTTCTAGTCTGAAGGGATGTTTTAATAAATTCCATGACATTCATAGTTTTAGAGATTGTGAGTTTAGTCATGGTTTCAAAAACCTCTAAGACCACTAAAATCCAACCTTTCTCAAATAAGCGCCCACAGCTAGTTCCATTTTCATCCAGAGGACATTGTATACCAGAAAAGATATTTTTGCAGGGGTACAGCTGCAGCACCATTTTACAGCTGTGATGTCAGTTTGTATAAAGCTCCCCATAGACGCAACGATCTTTCCCCGCAGAACGACCGATCTTAGGGAAGTCCGACCAATCTGTCAAATTATCGTGCGGTTAGTGGGATACAAACGATCGTTCGTCACGATTTTTCGTCCGACATTGGTCTGATGATTGATCGGCCAGGTTAGAAAATCTTTATCGGCCCCCATGCAATCTACCTATGTTTGCAGGGCAAGCAGGCTGCGATCCTTCAGTTTTGCTGGCAATATTGCCTGAAATGGTCTTTTTAGTTGATGGACACATCGGACATTTAAACGATCGTTTTGAGACAATCGTGGTCTCATGATAACTATTGGATCTTTCAAAAATCTTTATGTCTATGGCCAGCTTTAGAATGATTGGAAAGCAGTTGAAATTCACCAGTAGTCAGATGTTGGAGAGGTTGTCCTGCTGAAAGAATTTTTTAAAATGAAAAAGGGTTCCCTTTTGGGGTAATGGGGAATACAATGGTCTACCTTTTGACAATGTGTCAGTATCACTTTAAAAGAATGATTATCAAGGTCACTGTTTGATGACATTGCCCTAGATTAATATTTGCAACCAACATTTTCAGATTTGCTTGTCTGATCAGAGTTGTCTTGCTTTGAATGTTAAATCAATACACTGACATCAAAGATGATAAGTATCAACATCACCTTAACCACTGTTTCTCATGAAACACTATGTAAGCTTTTTTTCTTAAACATATAGATGTTTGGAAACTTTTTATGCTTTTAAAACGTGACATAGAAAAATGTTACAATTGTGTTGTGATTGCTTAATTAAATCAGTAACTATATTTGTGTGGAAATGCCAGCCTCTGATATATTGTTTTAGCCTTCATATGTTCAGCTGTGTCCATTCTCTAGTTACCTCTATTGCAATTAATCACAACTAATGTCCTTCTGCTTATAGAGTGTTACTCTATCATTTCCAGGGATCCTGCCCAATATCTATATTCAGTGTAAACTCACTAAATATACCCAAACAATTTGTAGGAACCATTTGCCAACCATCCCCGCAGTGACAGGAATTAGACTAGATGACTTCTCTACCGATCTTAGGAAAACTTTAAAAAGGGACCCACACGGAGCACTTTAGGCCATTTTCTCACAATATTTAAAAATAAAAACAAGTTCCTAGCTCATGTCAATGCATTTAGATATGGTTTTGGGAATTTTGGCCAAAATAAATGTGTCCTTGCTAATTAATGCAGCATCAGAACTCCCCAAATAACTTGTAATTAATATCTATAAAAATCAAAGCACAGGTGATTGAAGCTGGTAAATATGTGAGTGCGTTTTTAAAAGAGAAAGGTGAAAAGCTCCATGTTGGAATTAAAAAAGGGGCACCAAATTGAGACCTTTAGTGCTTGTTCAAAAATTTCAGAGGCCTTGATGTACTTTGAGTGCAGCGACACATCACGCTAACTTTTGTGTCTGAATGAAGTATAAGTTAGGGGTTTGGTTAGGGACCAAAGAGGGGTCACCTAAGTGCTTCTCTCCCACATAAATACTGCTCGGTTGAATATAGGCAGAGCTGTAATGATTGGCAAAACACAGGTTCTTGTGTTCCATTATGAAGGGAAAAACCTGTGCCTTTGGGTGCTCATCCTCAAGGCATGATGGCTTTGCACTCATTTTTGCACTTTGCTCCATGAGTGCCCAAGAGCAGTAACCCATAGCAACCAATCAGGTATTTGGTTCCTGCTGATTGGTTGTATTGGGTTACTGGACCTGGGCAAACTTTGTGACTTTTATTACATGTGGGGGTATAAGTCCTGTGAGTGCGGCTACCTCCTTGGATGATTTATATATATATGTATAAATTTATAATTAATATGCCACTGCATTTATATATTCACAAGATTTTTTGAATGAAATGATCTGTAGAATATGTGACTAATGAGCAACAGGGATCTTCAGTTAATTAAGTAAACCCATGTGGGGCTAGCATTATTTATGCATAGAGCAATTTTTTTACTTATTTGTTTTTAATACAGAGTATGTGTGTTAAAAATAAATTTTACAGACAAGCATATACAAAAACCCATTATTGTATCTTCATCCTCTATCAATTTTTCCATTGTATTTGGTTGATATTGTCTCACATTTTTCCTTTAGCAATAAAACCATGTATACTGGCTTAGAGGTCTTGCATTTGGTATAGTTTAAAGATTCTATTGATCCCATTTCCTTTTCACTTAAGGCTGCTTGAAATACAATGTGCATTATTTTCCTTTAGGTGCTCACTGCCCCCAGTTGACTGCATAACAAAATCAATATGTTTTGTCAGAATAGAAGAAAAAGAGAGGAACTATGATCACGTCTGCACAGCTGAATCTCTCTCATGATTTAAGCACTTAAGATGAAGACTGTATAATTAAGTGAAGTCAAGCCTCCCATTGCACCAAGGCACTTATTAAGACGAGTGAAACCCACTATCATTATCCAGTAAAGAGTATGATGATTGGCTGCTCTGTGTCAGGCCTCTAGTGGCCCACTTTGTCACAAATGCGAAAAGGAGAGTTCACTTTCTGTCAAAACTGGCTTTGCCAAATGTTATCATTTTAAATGCCATGAAAGAGAGGGAGCTGGGCCTAGGGGTATACACAGGCCCATATGCTGGTGACAGTGATACAAGTGTAATTCTAGACTATTAGAGTGACACATAAGATCATTTCTGCCCTAGAACATGAGACAGCTGAGGATATTATGCAGGACAGGCTGTCACACAATAAAATTTTCAAAAATCTGTTAACCCCAGATCAGATCCTGTGAATATTTTATTGCTTAACACTTGGAGAAAGCATATTCATTAACTTCACCCAAGTATACCTAGAAAACCAAGCAGATGAAAGGTTAAAGAAAAAGGAATTTGTTTAGCATAGAGATGGAGAGAGCAAGATAGGTTAAAGTACTTCTCCATTACAGCTTACCATCAGATAGAAAAGTTATATTAAAATTAGCACCCCCAGTAATAGCTAATAGTTATATAGTATAGTCTCATCCTACTCAGAGAATCTTTAAGCAAAGTAACGTAATGCAAATATAGGAATAACTATATGCAAATACAAACATAGCAGATATGTATTGACAAAGATAAGCTAACAAATAAAAGCAATATAAAAGTTACCAGCAAAGACAAAATGGAGATGATATCCACCATTCCTGTTTTCTCTTCATTCATCTGTATCTTTTACTTTCAGGGAAATAAAATAATGTACCAAAAGTGTGTAAATCAAAATTAATTTTAGAACGGCTTTATGTCAGTTCAAGGAGTGGATATGCTATTTTTTATATGAATTTTATATTTGTAGTATAACTGCAGTATTATGCTTTGCAAAACAGAAGCAAGCCAAGGCTATCAAAACACATTTTCTTATAGATAAATAAACTATTAGGCAAAGCATGGTGTTTGTGTGTCTGGCTTGTACTATTTTATAAAACTGCACAGATTTCCTAAAGATTTTACAATCTTTTATTATTATTTTTGTTAAAGGTTGGTTACTTTACAGTTATTTTTATTGTTTTGTTTTCATTTTTCTTTCATTTTGTGCTTTATAACTAAACATGAAATGAACTAACATTGAAAACTGGTCAAGTCAGTTTATTTGAGTTACTTATTATTAGCAGTTTGAATGGGCTCATTATTCTTCTAATGTAGGACGTCTATGATTGCATGAGACAGCGTTTGCCCAACAATGTCACAAAGGTCAGCAGAAGAAAACAACATGATATGCTTTTGCAATACTTGTAACATCTGAATGCTGTATCCAGGGTGTAAGAAGAGCCCAGGGGGGATGGGGACTGTTGCACTTGGAGAACAAAAGAAGCCCTTCTGCTAATTGACTGCAAAATTAGCCAGATCCCCCTGTGGGATGCACACAAGACAGTAGCAGATGGAGACAACTCGGACACCATGGCTAAAAAAGCTCCTAAAACCTGCTGTGAAGCTGGCCCACAATTATGGTTCACAATACTTTTCCTTGTTTAACACAACATAAGCAAGATGAGCAAAGGAGTGTAAAGACTCAAAGGTCAAAAACTGACAATAATATTAAGTGCTGCCTAAATAAGGAAAAGTATAGCAACTGCACAGTTCCAAACAAACACTTCAGGGCAAGTTGACAGGATACTTGGATCGACAAAATAAAACAAACAAAAAAGGGTAAGCATTGATGTTAAATATCTTGACCTCCAATTCACTAAAATATATATGATGTGCAGTGGTGTAAAAGGGCTACATTAAGTGCAGAAGTGCAGTTGTGTTTTTATAAGTAGCTATATGGGTATGTCATCTTTATCTGTTCTACATGAAAAGTTGTAACAGAACTTTTTTTTAATAAGATGCAGGCTGCACAGGCTTAATGCTAGAGAAATGATAAAATGTTGGTTGCTTTTTATGACAGCAATGAGAAGAAACCCAAAGTGACAAAGGGCTGAACAGTGAACTTACAGTAAAACCTCAGTTTTAGGTCCCATGATCCTCTAATTCTTTCTTTTACACCTTTTTTTTGGTCCCACCTACATATTGTGCATAATACATTTCCCCCTGAGAGTAGTTGAATGCAGGGCAAACCCCTGCATTCTTTATTATGCATGACAAAGGTGCATGTCCCCAAAACATTGCATTTCACAGAATAAACCTTGCAGAGATTTACCCCTGTTACAACTGCTCTGCTGGTGTTTTACTTATATTTTATTACTTATTGGTGGCCTCTAGTGATGGGTGAATCTATCCCGTTTTGCTGAAAAATTTGCGAATTTCCAGCAAAATTTGTGTGTCGTTCGGCGCATCGTTTCATTTTCGCATCATTTTCGTCATGTGTCTCTTTTTTTTACACCAGCGAATTTTCGGCAGGTGAATTTTTGCTGATGTTTTGTGAATTTATTCGCCAGCGAATCGCAGGAATTCGCTGCAAAGTCGCGCCTGCTGAATAAATTCGCCCATCACTAGTGGCCTCCAGACCAAGCTTAATTAATTTTAAAAGGCTTTGTGTGTGTGACTTCCATTTAAGGTTGTGCTGATTAAGGCACACTTTGTTGCCCCACCATCACCCTGATAAGCCAATGGACGGACATAAAATCAACAAGTTTGAGGGAACTATCTTTATAACCATATATCATACATCATACTAGTGCACACATTGTGGGGTATATTTATCAAAGAGTGAAGGTAAGAGTGAAGTTCCGCCACTAGAGTGAAATTCCGCCATGCTCCATTCATTTCTATGGGATTTTTATCAAAGGGTGAACTTTCACTTCACCCATTTCAGGATGACAACTGGAGAACTGTTAGTGCCAAGTGTTTCCATATGAAGTCAGTAGAGGTCATTGGGGCAATTTCTTCTTCAATGGCTGAAAAAGATGACACCATGTCATCAAGCATTAGCCTAATTGATGGTAACTTCCACATTCTTTTCAGGTATGTTAAGGTAGCCATACACAGATAAATAATAGCTACCGACTTAGCCTCTCCACATGTCTCAGCTTATCAATCCATGTATAAGGGAAAACTATCCCCATTCCCAAAGGATATCTGGTAGGTTTGTAACATCTTAGTAGGGTAGGTTTTAAACTCTCATTTGTGGAGGACCTCATCAGCCCATTCATGTAGTCCTCTCACAATAGGCCTGCATAGGCCCTTATAATATTCAGATTGTTAGCCTGGTGTCCAAATGACCTAATGAGTCTGATTTAGCCCACTAAATAGTTGAGGTGGTCAAATTAGGCATACATGTACTCATCTGCCTAAGGTGGATCATATTATTTGTGCCTAATTTGAATGTTTTATTCAGAGCACAAATGAGCTTCATAATGGAGCCAAAAAAATGTTTAAGAAACCCAGGCAACACAATACAGCAATGATTGGAAACATAAATATTATTAGGTCAATGTATATACTGACCCAGGACAATAATGTTTTGAATCCTTACAGGTGAACCACAGATATAATTCTTTGCAGTTGTATGCTTACAACAAGTAAGTTAAAGCACTCAAGAAATCACTCCATTTTATAAACTGTATACTTGCTATACACTGCATGAAACCATAAATGAGTAACCTACAAGGTGTAGTTCTGCAGTCAAAATCTTGTGTTGCAAATAGCTATAAGATGATAAAGAAAATGGAATCAAATACTCTTAAGAAAAGAGTACAGTTCTTTGGGAAAAGAACCATTTTTCTAGTGTACACTTATAAACGCTTCTAAGGGTTTGATTTATCAAACTACAAGTTCAAATGTTTGCTGTGATTCTATTTTTTTTCTCAAATTATAGTGTCATCAAATTGTGCATGGACCAAACAGAGTAGCTTCAGTTTCTCTATTTGCCTTTTCAAAAACCATAGAATTTTCATGATTAAAACAAAAGGAAAAAAGTTTGGCACAAGCCTTAGTCAATGTACACATATTGAATAAGGGGGCATATATCCTCTTTAATATATTTTTTTTTATTGAAGCAATTGCTTGCTTTAAAGGACCAGTGAGACCAAAAAAGTAAAGTTTATTAAAGGAATGACAATGTAATGTACTGTCATGCGACACTTGTAAAACTGGTGTGTTTGCTTCAGAAACTCTATAATAATTTATATAAACAAGCCGCTGTGTGGCCATGGGGACAGCCATTCAAAGCTGGATGAGGAGAAAAGGCACAGGATACACAGCAGATAGCAGATACGCTTTGCAGTATATAATGGTATTTTTCAAAACATGTCTGTTATCTACTATGTAACCAATTCTTCAATGGCTGCCCACATGACTACACAGCAGCTTGTTTGTATAAACTATAGTAGTATTTCTGAAGCAAACACACCAGTTTCACCAGTGCAGGGCAACAGTACATTATATCATCATTCATTTAAGACACTTTAATTTTTTGGGGGTTTCTGTTCCTTTAAATAATTCTGAACTTTCTGGTTATCAGGTTTTTATATAAGAGACTCTGTACCTTTCAAAACAAACCAATTTTTTTTGTTTTTCTAATACATTCGAAAAATCAGTATTAGGGGCAATTTACGAAATTCACGTGAAATGATCGAAGTTCGATCAAATTCGATTGAATAACGATCGTAAGAATTTTTTGTGAAATCGTAAAGTTAAATTTGGCCTATTCGATCATCGAATATCGAGTAGATCGAATAGATCGAATGATCGGATATTCGATCATTTGATCATTCGATGATCGTAGGTATTAAAATTTAAAAGTTATTTGACTGCCTACTTCAACAGATTGAACCTACTGAATTGCAATAGAAGCCTATGGGAAGCTCCCCATAGGCTTCAGAGACTAAGTCCTGCCCGAATACCATTCGTACGATTGGCACATTGGATCGTTTGAATCGTACAAATTTTTCGGACGCTCGAAGGAAATTTCACGATTTTTTCGTGAAATCGAATGATCGGTATCCGATCGTACGAATTCATCGAGAAATCGGATATCGAGCAAAATGATAGCCTAAAACAATTCGATAAGCATTCGATGGTCGAATACTTATCGAATTGCGAATTTTGTCGAGCTAATTATGGGGAATAACAGTAAATTTGCCCCTTAGTTTAAGCTTTTTTACCTTTAAATTTATAGCCTTTAACATATTATGTTTCCATAGACAGAGACAGTACACCTTTCTTCTTTCTGAGACACATTTATACTGTGAAATTTATTTTTTATTGTCGTGATTACACTTATAAAATAAAGCCAAGTGTCCCATAGAAGATCTGCATAATTTTATATTGATAAGGACAGCTAAAATAAGATTATGCATATAAGCCATCAACACATAAAATTAAACAACTCACTCTGAAACTGGAATTAAAAAATAAAGAAATAGAAAAGCTACTTGAGTAGCAATAATTTCATAGCACTGTGTATGATAAACATTTTGTGAAGGTTTAGATTACATATGGCAGCAAAATATCACTAAATAGAAAGCTGTCTGATGAATAATACACAAAGTGAAGCACATAATTGTACTATATTTAAGGGTAAAAAGGATCTGATAATGCAGGTTGTATTAAAATAGAAAACTTTTTTCTTTAAGTGATCAAACTATTTTTGTTTATACACAGCTCAGTATCAATTTTATATCTAAATTAGCAGCACATTCTCAACATGTGCTTTTCCAGTGACATGTTATTTACTTATCTTTATTTTCATTTTGCCGCTCATATTATGGCGCTTTACTATTTTTAGCAAATTGTCCTTATTATCTTTCCCTCCCTGTACTTTTCCCATCACCTGATTCCCAAATAATAAATCCTTGAGTACTAAATAAAAATAAAGACAAAAAATCTGTATATAAAATATATAGTCAGCTGATAGCATAATGACATTAGTTATTGCACCCAGACAATTTGTATGTGAACTGGAGAGACTGCTAAAATTTATCGGGCAGTGCTCCTACACTTGTGTTGTATTTCCTGGTCCACAGGCTCTAGTAATGGGTGTTTGAAGAATTGACCAATTAATGAACAATCTGCAAATGTCTTAATTATTGCAATGAGTTACTGGACCATGGCTCGTTTTCAACATATTAAAATCCTTAAGTAGTTTAAATTGCAAATAGGAAAGTCACTTTTTTTTGAAGAGATGCCAGAGACTATATTTAGCCTCTACTTGATAATATGCTCTGATGAATGAATCAGCTTAAACCAAAACAGGCCTTTGAATTGTTAAATGTTTATTGTATTTTTATTACTTAGAGATTGTGGTATCCTGCAAAAGAGAGGTTTACATATTCATATTAATATTTCAATATATTTCAAATATTATTCCTCCTATCCAATTTATCTCATATTCACATGTAAGTGTGAAACTATGTGTGACACGTAATATATTCGCCGTCAGCACAACCAGAAAGAATTAATGGCAAGCAAAAATAATATGATAGTTAACATTTGAATATTTTCTACAGAAAAAAATGCAATAGTGTTTTATTGCTATTATTTGATGTAAGCAAATGATTCAGGTATAATCATAAAATCCTTATGCAGGGTATTATGTTATTCAGCAATGATTTGCCATGGGAAAAAAAAATCAGATATGCTCCCTGAAATAGATTCAAATAACTCTCATTTTCAAATCCTTGACTGACTAGCAAGGCCTACACTAATATTCAGTAGCCTGAGACATGACATAAAAGAGAGACTGCAGTTTAAGTGGGATAAATTGTGTATTGCACATATTTATTATGCAGCAAATATTGAAGATCAGTGCCTTTGACTGGTATTAAAGAAAATAGATGACCACATGGATAAAGTATGTTTTAAAAAAAAAAAAAACTCATAAATGTTTACCAGATTTAAAGGAATTTTAGTCTCCTATTTACCATGGAGTTTTGCCAGAGGCAAATATTGAAGGAAATCTTTCTAAAATGAGTGTAAATGGGTGATATATGATTCTGCAATGAATATTTTATGTGGAGTTCTGGACACAGCTAATATCTTCAAGATTTTCTCCTTATATCAAAATAATGACTTTACCAATAACTATTTTTTTTATTTTAAACTACAAGCACAGTTTGCAGGGCAATAGACTGTTGTTTTCTGTAAGCAAAAATGATCATTGTATATTATACACACTAAATTGTATAAAAGACAGGAAAAGTTTTCTGCATAATATAAATCATGTGAAATTGTGCTGTGTTTGGGCCAGACTATCCCATGACAAAAATGGTTCAAATTCATTGCTAAGAGATACAATTTGAAGAATAAAATAGAAATTGCTATACAGTAAAAGTGTTTAATACATTTCTCTGCAGATGTAATTGGCTGTATAGCAATCAATGGCTGTTAAAATAGTAAGATGCACAAAATGAACGTAATTGTATTATATGATATAAATATTGTAATACAGTTACAAATAATGTTTTGTTTGTTTTAATATAAATGTGAAAAATAATAATATGCCAGGCCAGAGGTTAGTAAAGCCAGCAGGTAGAGAAGCAATTTGGATAACAGGCTTGTGGTCAGGAAAAGCAGAAGGCAAAGTCTAATAAAAAGACTTGTAAGTAAGAAGGCGGTGGCATGAAGGAAAAGAGGAGTCATAACCAGGGAACCCACTAAACAAAATTGACAACAACTATGAAGAAACAACAGGCTGCATAACAACCATCAAGTGCAGGATAAAGTGAGATACTAACTTATATAGAACCTTAACTAAACCCTAAAAATTAATATGGTTCAAAATATTTTACAAACTGCACCTATTGTACCAGCCTAAAGTTTCAGCTTCCCAATAGCAGCAATGATCCAGGACTTTAAACTTGTCATGGGGGTTACCATCTTTGAAAGTGTCTGTGACACTCAGTGGCTTCTGAGCAGCAGTTGAGAAGCTAAGCTTCAGGGTTGTTGCAAATAATCAAGCGTAAAATAAGGTTTGTCCTGTAATATAAGCTGAAGCTACAGGGCAGAATTATTAAATTATGGTGCTAGTTGAACTGGTTTTTGTGCTGCCATGTAGTTGTAGTAATTATCTGTATTAATTACTAATCATCTTTATATTGTGACATTTTTATTCTGTATATACAGTATATTGTGAGATGGCCCCTAACCTCAGCAACTGACAGCAGCACGGAGCATGTGCAATGAATCAGCAGGAAAGAAGATGGAGGGCTAATGGGGCACCTTTGGAGGCACAGACCTTAAGGCAAATTTACCAAAGTTGAAAATTTGCCAGTGACGGCTTCGCACTCATCGCAACACATCGCGGAAATTTGCTCGGACAACACATCACGAAAGGTTTTGTCCCTGGTGACGAATGCTGGAGAATTTTCACTAGCATTCCTTCGAAAGTGCAAACAAATCAAAGTGAAGATGGAGGGAAATTTAAAATGGAATGCACCCATTTTTGTTACATGGTGCATCTAATAAATTACATTTACACTGATAACTAACCAAGCCAAAGGAACCTTAATTAAGTCATTAGAGTTGTTTTAATGCCCTAAAACTTAAGCCCACTGTAAAATAATGTTCTATATGTTAAAAAATGTATGTTGGAACTGGAAAACATTTTTAATGACTTTTGCAGCCTATCACCCTGAAAATATGAAAAGTCACCAGCGTTTTTTGAACTCCACTCAGAAAATGAATTAAATAACTGAAGACTAAGGAAGATCTATGTACTCCAATGCACTTTGCCTGGTCTGAGCTGGTGAAGGCAAGTCTGGCGATAGAGGTAATGTCAAGTAAAATCTGTATCTTAGTGAATTTGTGAAGTAAGATCCATTCACCAGAGCGAAAATTCACCTGGTGTTAGAGTGTGAATCACTGCTAGCGTCTATCTAGTGCCCATTTGTAAATCGATGAAGTGACTGAAACAGGGAATGCTGGTGAATCATTGCCAGTGTTGGTCACGTTGCCTTTTACTAAATCTGCCCCCTTGCCTGCTAAATGGCTGTGGCTGCCTTGGAATGGTACAGAAACCCAAACCATAATGTACAACATTTCTAGCCTATTTCTTTAGTTAGGCTTTAGTTGTCCTTTAGTTAGTCATGTTAATTTTTAGGGTTTAGTTCTCCTTTAACATGATTTCAAAGAATAGGTTTTGGGATGAACATGTCTATCGTTTTCATTACAAATGATCTGTGCTTTTTGTTATTTCTTGAGCTCAAGAGGGCAAACACTAAGGGGTCCGTTTACTAAAGTGCGGTAATTGTGAACTTAAGTTTCCGCATGTTATTGCTGAGAATATTTTTCCGCCAGAATATTCGCAGCGACTAAGTTTACTAAACAGCGATGTGCTCAGAAGTCATTGCGATCACTTGCGGTAACTACGTTAGCGAACCAGCTTACGTTAGCGGTAATTTTAGCGAGTTGCGAATTTTCTGGCGAAAATTTACATTTGCATATATTTATTCTAGAAAATAGTCTTGTTTTATGTGTTAATAATGGCGTTAATTATGACAATTTTTACTGTGACATTTATTGCCAGAAATACATCTTCAAAACTCATAAACTTTACTGACTGATGATTATACCATCCAACAGCATTACAGAGTGACACCAATCAAACATGTATGTATCATATAAACCCATACTTCATCCACCCACGAACACACACTTCTGCCAATAGAATCATATAAACAAGAAATCATACCAGTTATCTCTTTGTATCATTTAAATGCACAGTTTAAATGAGAATTAAACTCCCATTGAGGTTTTTCTGGCCAAAAAATAAGTTAACGCCACTATACAGATGGCGGTAAGATGTTGCGAATATTCTGGCGTTAATTTTGTCTTTCACACATTTCGCTGCTTAGTAAACCATGCGTTAATATTTACGTAGCGCTATTTTCAGCGGATGCGATAACTGGCGAATACATATTCTTGCGCAAGAAAATTCGCAAATTTATATTTACCGCAGGTTAATAAGCGAAAACATATTCTGCGTTAAATTTGTCTGTATTTTGTGCGAAAATTTTTACCGCACTTTAGTAAATGGACCCCTTAGGGGCAAATTTACTATTATTCCCGGAAATTAACTCGACCAAATTCGCAATTCGATAAGCATTTGACCATCAAATGCTTATGGAATTGTTTTGCTCACAATACGATTTCTCCATGAATTCGTACGATCAGATACCGATCGTTCGATTTCGTGAAAAAATCGTGAAATTTCCTTCAAGCCTCTGAAAAATTCTTACGATTCGAACGATTGAATAAACGCTACGATCGTACGAATGGTATTCGAGCAGGACTTAGTCTCAGAAGCCTATGACTCCCCAGCTTCATTTTTTGATGTTACTGGTCCTTTAACCAAGCCAAAAGCATCAGGTCTTCTGTGGCTCACATGGGCAAGTGGTTAGCACTGCTTAGGCAATGGTTCTAAACTTGTCAGTTCCTTATAGTATATAATACAGCAGATACCAAGTCTAACAAAAACACACACGCAGTTCTGCCTGGTTGTTTTCCATCTCTCCATTTCTAGGTCAAATTAATTAAATACAATATCAATACATTTAGGGGCAGATTTATCAAGACTCGAAGTAAAAATTTGAAATTAAAAAATTCCAAATTTGAAGTAATTTTTGGGTACTTTGACTTTCGAACAGGGAAAAATTCGAATTGAAAAAATTAGACCATTCAAATTTCGAAGTACTGTTTCTTCACGACTATTCGACTTTGTACGATTTAATAGTTCTATTTGAATGATTCGAACGATTTGAAAAACACTTTGAATGTTTGAATTTTGAAGTATTTTCACTTCAAAATTTGACCTTTGATAAATCTGACCATTAATTAATGTAGAACTTTGTTATAAATATGCTCAATGCATGAGATTTTCCCCTTGAGCAAATAATAATTTTAGCATCTCATCTGCCAGAAAAAATACAGCACTTTTAAGTAGACCTTACAAAAGAAATTAAAAAACACTCAATGTATATAAATGATCTTTACCCAAATTTGTAAAGCCCTGACATATGCTTGAATTACAATCCTTCAAAAATCATAAACTTCACTGAAATTGTTAGAAACCAAAAATAAAAGATCATTTTGAAATTTTTAATTTTTTAAATTAATCTTCTTTTAGGGGCAGATTTGCTAATTTTTTTGAAAATTTTTGGGGGGTCATTTTTTATTGAAAATGGCCATATTCGACTGAATTGAAATCATTTGAATCAAACGATTGTATCATTTGAATCGAACGATTTGAATGATTTTCCCCAAAGTCCTTCGATTTTTCAGAACTTTTCTCAGAAATTTTCAGGACAAGTTCTAGGAGGTCCCCCATAGTCTAAAATGGCAATTCGGCAGCTTTAAGATGGCGAATAGTCGAAGTCGAGGGATTTGTAATGGGCCAATACTTCGTAATTTTGGCTATTCGATAGTCAAAGTAGCCAAAAAATTACTTTGAAATTCGAATTATTATATATGTTTGTCTCCTCTGCCTTTCCTCAACTTTCTTACACCATTGACTTAACTTTATTAAGGCCTCTCCATAGATTATTCTTTATATACTGGTATAATTATACAGAAAATAAAGGTAGTCACTGTTGGCATGGTCCAAATATAGTGCAGGTAGAGACTAATTATGTTATGATATTGCAGTCAATTAAAGGTGATCAAAATAAACAACTAGGACAGGACATAGATGAGGAATGGGAGGTCTATAACAGTAAACATTACAATTATTAATTTTATTTAGAATACCTGCAATTTCTTTCCTGTACATGATAAAAATATTTAAGAAAATAAATGTATTTTATAATAAAAATGTAATGGTCTAGAAACTGTACAGATTTTTTTAAAGGTGCAAAGGACTACATTTAGGTCATTTTTATTTATGTTTACCTAAAAATCCTACCATCAGGTACACATAATATAGAGGTTAAAAACAGTTCTGCATTATTACCCATTCACATACAAGTCAAAGAAACAAGACACTGCAGATTTTTAATCTTTGCAAAATTATTTTTACAAGAGAAAAGTGAAATAGAAACATAAATGTACCAACAAACAAAAAGGGTTACAGGCATAGTGCTGGTATAATTTTCTTTCTCTTTCTTTGAATGTAGTTGCCATTACTATAAGCAGTGTTATTATGCAAACAAGTGTGAGTGGACAAGACCAAAAGATTGTGACTTAAAATGACACACTATGGACTAAATAAGTTCCATGTTATTCCATGTTCTTATGTTCCATTTTTGTTTACCTTGCCCCTTCCCTCCTTTTTTGCTGCAATGTCATTTGTTATATATCACCTGTGCCAGACACATTACTCAAGTCCATTCAACTCCAATGATCTTTTATTTCTAGTGATGTGTTTTTCTGCTTTCAGTATCATTATAGAGACATGATAAAGAATAGTGTAAACCAATATCAGATATTAACTCTTAAGCATATGCTCTAGCCTTATATTACCTATATGTGCCAATAAATTTAAGCCATTCACAATGTTTTGTCAGAAATGTAGTATTATTCTAATTATTTTCCAAATTACACTAGGAAATGAGAATTATTATTAAATGAGAATCTACATTTTGTGTCTTGAATCACATATTTTCTAAAAAAAATCTGTTTCAGTAGTAGCTGGCAATCATTTATGATTCCCCATAATCTATACTGTGAGCATAAAAAATAAAACTGAAGATAAACTCTTACATTTCATGAATTTTACTACTGCCTGCTTCTTACATGTTGTAATGCATTTCTCCCATACACAATTCAATATTGTAATCACTTGAGCATGGGAAATACAGGCAACGAGGTTGTAATTTTAATAATACGCAAAACTACATTTTTTTCACTTTTTCTCTTTTCTAGAAAGAACATGCACTCATCACTTTTTTGTATAATGCAGATGAAATTGTTTTATAAATGATGCATACCATTTTTCTGAAACTAGCTAACACAGCAGTAAGTCATGTATCTGTATCTGAAATGTGAAAAGCAATTATGGAAGTATGTCCTGTCGGAACAAAAATATCTGCTTATGCCACTTGGCTACCAAATAGCACAAAGTAAATATTTGAAACTGGAATTAAGACTAGCATTGCATACATATTCATGAAACTATGGCCTGAACAAAAGAGATATCTCCAAGGAAAAGTCAGTAATCACTGTTAGCATAATCCAAATCCAATTTTTTTAAATCAATTTGGATGTTTTATTAGATTTTTAAATTATGATAATAAAACAAAATCTACTGATTTCTTGAAAGTTTGCAGTTATTGCCTAATATGTATTCCTTTTAGCACTTTAGTAATGGATAGATTCCACAAAATTTGATGTGTATCTCCCCATTTTTTAATGGTATTACTATTTAATACAACTTCTAACTCTCAGACACAGGGGATTATGTAATACAAGGCTCTAAGTTTGCCCAGGAACAATAACCCATTGCTACCATTCAGCAGGTAGCATTTACTGGTCATCTGTTTAAAAGCAAACATCTCATAGGTTGCTATAGGTTACTGCTCCTGGGCAAACTTAGTGCCTTTTACCACAAATGGGGGATAGAGATCAGCATAAAGTTATTTGTGTGCAGTGGTTAAATTGTTTGATGTGTGGAATATAGAGAGGCAGCTACCTTGTAGTAAACTAGATGTGTCTTTGAAACAAAAACTGTTCCTTGTTTAAAATAAAACTGTTTGGATTGTAATACAGTCAAAGAAAAAAGATTATATTCTGTAGTTTTTATGTTATCGCTGTACTTAATTCCCCTCCTAAAGGCCAAATAAACAATTTAGTATTAATTGAGAAATTTCTTTCTAACTAGTAGTGACCTTCACTTCTCTTGTCACTGTTCTTAGCTCTGTCCACTTGTTATATTAAACCAGGCAGAGTAGCTAGACAAGTACTGTAAGTAAGTAAATTAGATAAGGAAATAAAAGACTGACTGTTTAGCTCACAAGCAACCAATTCTGTGTATCAACTATGAACGAGAATAGTTGAAATTATTTATTAAATGTGCATTTTTCAATCAAATAATTGTAGACACAGGTTCATCTAGTTCTATTCTTATGGGCTATAAACCCATTTGTTTTACATTTGGTGGAGAAGCTCACTGTGACTGCAAGTAAGAAAACTATAATGAATGGAGGCTATATTTTTGCCCTTGTTTTTTCTATAGTTGCAGAAAAGTAAAAAAATGACATAATAGTTTTCCCAGTTGTCATTTTTGTGTCAGTACTCATATCTGAAAAATCAATGGGGTTATAATCCTAACACAGATAAGGAAACAGGAAAAGAGTTTAGGATATGGTTGTTCAACATTATAATTAAAGACAGCTGTAATGCAACGGAGGTATGGAGAGAGATTGGGTGACTCTGACAACCCCCACTATTTCATTATTTAAAATTACATATTCAGAGCCATCCACACCTACACTCCATTGTAGTATCCAAATCCCTGAAGTAACATACAAAGATCCCAGTAACCCATACAAGGATACAAAGCATGTATAATGTAGACAAGTACAAAGTCAACAAAGAAAGGCCTTTAACACCGTTTATCTGAATATGCATCAGAGCACAACCTCTGGGCACACACACTAGAATAGAAAGGCATCAACATCCTGGACATACACTGTCTACTCACTAAAAAATGAGAAAAAATAAAAAAATAAATATACTTGATCCAGCCACTCTGGCTGGACTAACTCCCCAGCCACCTTGAACATGCTAAGCACAGCACTGAATTGCACAGTCCTGAACTTATGCCAGTGCAATGTAATTGAATGCCTTTTAATATTTTGTGTTCCCTGTTTTTCTCCCTGTGTTGGTCCTATTGTTTTAAGGGGGAATCTTCTGAGAGTGCCAGTACTGTTTCTTTAGGAAAAACTTTCTGAATATATGCATGAGAACTGGAATTAAGTTGGCAGGGACAATCCTGGGCATTTTCCTACTGTGTTATACCCTATCTATAACACGCAGTCATATAACATTTCTGGTCTGTGCCACAGAATAGCAAGGGAAAACAATAAGAATATAATAAATCAGTTTTGAAATAAGAAACACAAGGGGTTAGTCTGAAAACAGATTCCTGTAGGGTGGAACCTAAACCTTTAGGGGATTTTAAACAGTTATTGCTGTCTTGATGTTTCTAAATGCTATATATTGATATATATTTCACATGCTCATTTATGTTTAGCAAATGGGAAACTATGGGATATAATAAAACTACTGTGCTGCTTGCCTCCAATTAACTGTATATTTGCAAAATTGATTATTGAAAAAATTATTGAAGCTATAATATTTGGACTTGCTTACTTCATGGGGCAAAAACCTCACATTTTGTGTTTATTGGTTTTCCCATACCACCTCTTGTAAAATCAGCACTTTGTAGTGCTTCATCTTTTTTATCTGGGGCACATTAATGAAGCACATTATATTACCCAGTGGTAAATATATATCCTGGTTTGGTTATTATTTTGGATTTGAATAGGAGGGAAATATATATCCACAAGACTGTAATCTGCAGCATGCATTAAAATGTAAAATTTAAATGGGCACAAAATCAATGTTCTTTATTGGCCAGTTTCCAGACTTCAAAACTATTGAACAATTGTAATTTGAACTCAGAAATGCAATTCCCTATCTGAAAACCAAGAAATCTGGCAGAAATGGAGAAATGCTCAAAAATCCCTATGGGAATTTTCCACGAGCTTTACTAGTATGCTCAAAACAAAATTCAGCTTTAGCATTATTTGGTGGTAGGAAAAAACATATGCAAAATTCTGCTGGTGGCAGTTTTGTAAACTCTTTTTTTAAATCACTTAGCCCATCTGCCCAAAACTGTTCCCCAATCATGTTCTGCTTGATAATCTTTTTGTTTGTATTCAGCTAGAATATGGAAAAATATAAGTCACTATATAACTATAAACATTGATAAGAAATAAGTGGTTTAAATATGCCCCTCCTTTTCTTTAGCAGAGAAAATGAATGCAAAGATGGTTTTGCTGATAATTTACTTGTGAAAAAGCAAAATAAGATGCATGCACAAGTTAGAACAATTTAGAGGCTAGGTTGTAAAGGAATCCCAGCAGTTGCCTCCTACTTTTCCTACTCCTAATTTATGATGTGAAGAGGGTGGGGATAATACACCTTTAAATATTTCTGTGTGATTGACTTGTATTTATAGTAACAGCTATGTTAACTATGTACGTAACACTTGAAAAAGAGCCCACAGCTCGAAACATGTTGTGTTAAATAAACAATGTAGCAGCATATGATCAGTCTGTTAGGTGAAAAACCTGAGTCTGGTTCAAACAATCTAGCTGCACCAATGAAAAGGTGGACCCACTAGTCCGTGTATATGTAAAACCATAAAAAAATGAAAAAAGTTGATACTGGATATATTGGTAATAAATAGGTCATATTGAAATGACAAAGTTTAATAACATTCAATCATTTAAAAAACATTTCAGATCTATTTAAATGTTTAGGCTGTTTGGGGTCAGTGTTTTAAAGGAGCAGTTTAACTGAATAAATAGATAGGCTGTGCAAAATAAAAAATGTTTCTAATATAGTTAGTCAGGAAAAAATGCAAACTATAAAGGCTGGAGTGACTGAATGTCTAATATAATAACCAGAATCCAACTTCCTGCTTTTCAGCTCTTTAACTTTGAGTTAGTCAGCGATTTGAAGGGGGGCCACATGGGACATAACTGTTCAGTGAGTTTACAATTGATCCTCCGCATTCAGCTCAGATTCAAAAGCAACAGTTATGGCCCATGTGGCCCTCCCTCAAGTCACTGACTGGTTACTGCCTTGTCACCAGGGTAACCAGTCAGTGGAAAACAAGAGAGCTGAAAAGCAGGAAGTTGGATTCTGGCTATTATGTTAGACATCCACTCACTTCAGCCTTTATACATTACATTTTTGTACTAACTAACTATATTAGAAACATTTATTTATTTATTTTGCACTGCCTATCTATTTACCAAGTTTTTATTTTTATACTGAACAATTCCTTTAAATTTATGTATCCAGAAAGTTTCCTCTCTGGGAATTTCTTGTACCATGTTACAGCTCTGCCAGTGGTTTTTTTTTAATTATTTCTATAAAAGTCAGTTTGGAAGAATCACAATTATGGTGTGTTTTGAAGTGGGATGACACACTGTGTGTAGATAAACCTTTACAGATATTGTTAATATGTTCCCTAATACCTCTTTAAAGGGTTCTGCTGGTTCTTGTTCTCTTGTAATTCAAGCCTCTGATAGCAAATTGGAGACTGGTCTATACAGAAAACCTATGGACTGTAATGGGTTTATTTTGAATGACAGTTGTCACCATCGGAAATGGCTTGAAAATATACCTTTTAGTCAATTCAATAAAGTGAATTTGCAGTTGCCAAACGGATTAGGGAACAGTGTATCATCTCACTTCAAAACACACCATAATTGTGATCCTTCCAAACTGACTTTTATAGGAATAATACAAAAAAGCCCACTGGCTGTAACATGGTACAAGACATTTCCAGAGAGGAAACTTTCTGGATACCTAAATTGAAAACACTGACCCCAAACGGCCTAAACATTGAAATATATCTGAATTTTTTTTTTTTAAATGATTGAATGTTATTAAGCTTTGTAATTCTAATATGACCTATTTATTACCAATATATCCAATATCAACTTTTTTTATTTTTTTTATGTTTTTCGTAAATTGCTGTTGCAAATTAACCAATTATGTCAATGAATCTTAAATTGAATAGACTAGAAAAGGAGCATGGCAATGCAATATGGGTAATTCCCCTGATGAAGTATCACAGTATACGAAACGTGTTGGGCTGCTAATTGCTTAATAAAATATTACTTTTGCACAAAAAACATAAAGCCTTATGAAGATTTGTTATAATGGTGTGTAAAAACTGGTCTGAAACAAGCACTCTGCCATCTTAAAGTTTGTAGCTGTAGTGTCTGCCACCATACCCAAAACACCAGAGAGGTCTGCCAGCTATGCAAGAAGAACCACTATCGGTGAATCTGACTGTGAGATCTGCTCCATCTAGATTACCAGAACATACATTTTTTGAGATACAACATTCAAGGTTCTGGTAAGTACAGACGCACCGCAGGGATCTTGCAATAAGAGCCTGACGGTACTTCACTATATTGCGATTCTGATTACATGGAATGGGCTAAGAATGGGATCATTGCAGACAAGAACTCCTTCGCTGAATGCATCAACAGCATCACCTTTGTGAGTAGGTTTAACCCTGTACCCAATCGCACTTAGAGAAATTACTTCACTATATAGTGTTCTTTCTTCTCAGGAACTGAGGAATATGGCTTTCCTATAATTAGCACACTAAATCTGCCATAAAATGTAGCAGCATAGTTTCTGCATTGGCATATCTGTTCCCTAATATATTCACTTTGGCATTGCAACATTACTTTATTGAGGACATAAAGTTTAAACCTGATATTGGAATAATCAAGGCAATCACAACCTGGTCCAGCAACTTTCTATAGTCCACTTGCCTTGATGGTTATCTCCATTGACAATTTTTAAGCTAATTGCTGAATAAATATACTGGAAACTACTATAACATTTTCCAGTTGGAATTGAACTGGTATGTGTCCAAATGTTAACCAACAGTTCCATGTGAACATTTGCATTATTAGGAGTAGTGCTGCACTGTATTTATTTTTGCTGAATAGTCACCAGTCTTTTCTGTGTCTCAGGCTCTATATCATATCTTTGTTAATGGGGTGGCTTACCTTCAATTCAACTTTTA